>VCHN02000014.1:36060437-36540224 GCA_007115665.2 Sequoiadendron giganteum
TTGGAAGAAGATGGATGTATCTTTCCAACCAAGTCTAATCCCCACTGAGAAAAGGGCCAGGTTAGAGTGAAAGGTTGTAAATCTTGAGCAGGAGCATGGATGAGATTCCCATGAATCTGGCATTTAGAACACTTCTTGACAAAGACGAATGATTCCTTTTCCATGGTCGACCAATAGTAACCCATTTGAACAAGTTTCTTGGCTAAGGTTAGTCCACTTGAGTGTGTTCCATAAATACCACCATGTACCTCTTGTAAATCCTTTTCTGATTCATTGCATTCGAGACATCTAAGGAGGGTACCATCCATACCACGCTGGTATAAGATGTCAACAATTAAAGTGTAACGGGCAGATTGACAAATGAAATTTCGTTTCTGGTTTCTAGACAAGTCTAATGGTAAGACATTTTCCTTCAGGTAAGTGTAAACTTGGCCATACAATGGAGAATCGAAACTAGTTAAATGGAAAATGATTTGGGTTTCTATATTGTCATAGGCAGGAGAAAACAATTGTTCCACCAGGAAATCGTATCGTGCTTGATTCTTAGACAACTGGAGTAAGGATGCAATTGTAGCCATAGCATCTGCTGCTTTATTATCAATACGTGGAATTTGTATGAACTTGATACCAAGAAAATATTTCTTAAAATCATCCACCATCCTTTTTTAAGGTATCAACTTGTCATCCTTAGTGTGATATTCATCATTGATTTGATTTATAACAAGTTGTGAATCACCAAAAACTTGAAGTTCTGTGATTTTCCAATTCACTGCAATTTTCATGCCAATTAATAATGCCTCATACTCAGCTATGTTATTTGTGCAAGGGAACATTAGTTGATAAGATTTTGGAATTGTATGCCCTTGAGGTGTAATAAAAAGAATCCCTGCTCCTGAACCATGCTGAGTGTAGGAACCATCAAAGTAGAGTTCCCATGACTGTTTAATAGTTGTTGTGAATACATCTGCATCAGGAAAATCAATGTGTATTGGGTGTTATGCTGGCATTGGTGCTTCTGCTAACTGATCTATAATTACCTGTCCTTTTATAGCTTTGCGATCCACATACTGAATGTCAAACTCACTCAGGATCATGACCCATTTAGCTAACCTGCCAGTTAAAGTTGCCTTACTTAAGAGATATTTGAGTGGGTCAATCTTAGCCACAAGCCTTATTGTATGTGCTAGCATATAATGTCGTAACTTTTGAGAAGTGAAAACTACTGGTAAGCAAGATTTTTCAATGAAGGTGTAGTTTAGCTCATGACTAGTCAAAGTTCGACTGATGTAATAGATTGCTCATTCCTTTCCTGAGTTATCTTCTTGTGCCAATAATGCTCCTAGGGACACTTCTGCGGTAGAAATATACAATATGAGTGGTGCACCTTGAACTGGTGGAATCAATACTAGTGGATTCATTAAATATTGCTTTATCTGATCAAACGCTACTTCACATTTATCCTCCCATTTAAATGGAACATTCTTGTGCAAGAGATGAGTAAATCATAGAGTTTTATCTGCTAGTTGAGCAATAAATCTTCGGATGGATTGTAATCATCCCTGTAAAGAACGTAGTTGACTAATGTTCCTTGGTGGTGTCATATCACAAATTGCTTGTACCTTAGCTGGATCCACCTCAATTCCTTTTTCTGATACAATATTACCTAGCAACTTTCCAGATTTCACTCCAAAGACACATTTCTTTGGATTAAGTCTCACCTTGAATTGTTCCATTCTTTTGAATTTTTTTGATAAGATGTCTACATGTCCTTCCCTGGTGTTTGATTTGGCAAGGAGATCATCAACATAATCTTCCATGAATGTATGCATCATATCATGAAAAATTGTTGTCATTGCCCACTGGTATGTAGCTCATGCGTTCTTCAACCCAAATGCAATTACATTCCAGCAATAGGTACCCCAAGGACATGTGAATGTCGTTTTATCCTAATCCTCTGGTGCAATTTTGATCTAGTTGTATCCTGAAAATCTATCCATTAATGAATACATTGCATGTCCAGTAGTCAAATCAACAATCATATCTATGTTTGGCAAAGGGAAGTCATCCTTGGGACATGCTTTGTTCAAATCTCTGAAATTTTTGCAGATTCTGATTCTACCATCTGGTTTTGAAATAGGTACGATATTGGAGATCCATTCAGCATAGTCGATAGACCGAATGAATCCAACATCTAAAAGCTTCTTTAACTCTTCCTTAACCAATAATGCAACATGTGGATGCATTTTTTTGAGTTTCTATTTTACAGGTCTTGCCCCCAACATAATAGAGAGGTGATGCATGATAAGATCTGGATCCAATCCAGGCATATCCACGTAGGACCATACGAAACTAATTTGATTGTTCTTTAGAAATTCTGTGAATCCAGGAATTTCCTCTTCTGTTAGAGATGCGACCAATTGCAAGACTTTGGGCTTTTCTGCAGTACCTATATTGAGTGCCTCTGTTGGTTCTATTAGGATAGAAAACCTTTCCTGATAGTGCTCTGGAAGAGTGTCAAATTTCCCATCCTCTAGTGCCTTTGAAAGGTTTTCACTATTGGATACACTTTTTATTTTTCTCTTTTCATGATCTAATACTGCCTTTGTTAGGTTTTCACCATTAGATCTTTCTTTTATGTTATTTATTTTATAGCTGAGAAACTTGACACTTTCCTGTTGAAAACTCTGATCTTGTGATTTCCCGGTGGAACTTGTTTTTGGTTGGGATGCACAAAGGAAATTTATAATGGTTTCATCATTTGGAAAGGTTGGGACATCAATAGGTGCGGCTTGTTCCCAATCAATAAGTTCAGGATGGACCAAAGGAAATGGGCCATTGGGATGAGTAAGGTCACTAGCCGTTAGGGTCATGATACCATTATTAACGTCGTTATAGGGGAGATCTAGGATGGTATCCTCCTGTTGATTATTCGTCTCACTTTGAATCAAATAAGTTTCATTTGAGTCATGGTCTCTTTGTAAGACACAATCAGGTGGAGGCCTTGAGCTTTCCCCTTGTAAGAATGTAGGTGTGAATTTATGTATGACATCCACCCTTTTCTTTGAGGTGACAATATCATCAGAGAAGTCGTCCCACTCATACTCATTGGAATCAGTGTCAGAATTGTTTGCTTGAATTCTTAGGACCATTTCAGCTAACTCCTCTTTAGATATTGTTTGTATCACTTCTTCTTTTGCCTCTTCACTATATCCTGACCCAGTTTTATCATTTGGGTGCATTGTCTTCAGTTGGATAGGTTCAATGATACCCTCTTTTCTTTTACCTATAGGGCCATTTCCTTCATAACGCATTTGTTGCATGATAGCATAGCCTTTTCCATATTGTTTTGTGGGTAACGTGACATTTTGTATTGATTCTTCTTCATCTTTATAGAGCCAATTAAGGATAGCTCTATCTTCCATTTGATTTTCTTTAATAAATGTTCCATTAAACTTGGTGATGGGAGTTGAAGTTGAAGCTAAAGCCGTTATAGCCTGCTGTATGGATGTTGAGGGTTGACCATGGGATCTTGGAGATATGGGTAGATTAGAGAGACATAAGGAATATTCTCCCACCCCATTATATTTCAATTTTAGCTGGGTGCCAAAATTACTTATCATTTCCCTTGCTTGTTCTTTGTACATAGAGGTAGAAATGGCCAAAGCCTCTCTATTATGTGAGACGAATGTGTCCTGAGTTGCTCTTAAGTTAGAGAAAGTTTGACTGCTAATGTGATCAATAGGTATTGTTATTTCCTATCCATCATATGGAAACTTCAAGCATTGATGATAAGTGGATGGAACAACTTGCATGTCATGGATCCATGGATGACCCAAGAGTATGTTATAAGTTAGATCCCGATCTAGAACCTGACAAAAGGTATTTTTCACAATAGGTCCCACTATGATTGGTAACATGATAAGGCCTTTGGAAGTTCACTCCTCATCATCATATGCTTTGATTGTAATCTTTCTTCGTGGATCTATAGATTCCTCTAAATATCCCAAAGCTAGGACCAATTTTAAAGTAAAAATGTTCAATCCGGCTCCTCCATCTATTAGGACACATCTAATATGAGCTTTGTGAACCATGACCTCTAAGTAGAGTGATGAATTATGTGGATGGGTTATGGATGAGTCATCCTTTTCAGTAAAGGATAAACATGCGGATGAAGACAAGTGTCCCACCATGGCTTGAAATTTATTGATATCCAGATCAGGGGAGATAGTTGTATCAACAAGTGCCTTTTCCAGAATGTCCTTATGTGCAGGTGATAACTTTAAGAGATCCAAGATAGAAATTTGGGTTGACGTTTTTCGTAGTTGATCAACCAAATTGTATTGACTTGGAGGGGGGATGGCTGCTTTAGATGAGCTTCCTTTTACAATGATTTTGGATTGTCCCCTTGTCGTAGCATTGACCTCTCGATATTCCTGCTTACCTTTGATTTGGATAGCATTGATTTACTGATCATTAGTATAGATATGATTGATAATGGTATCATGAACATGATTAACATTCTTGCCCTTGTCACCCAAAGATTCCCCCTTTTGATAATTGGGGAGAGGATCCTTGAATGCCTGATGATCATCATTGGCATTATGTCCTTCAACTGTAATGGTATGGTTATCAATCAAATCTTGAACAATATTCTTTAACCCTTGGTAATTGTTTGTCTTATGACCTTTACACCTATGATAATCACAAAAGTGTGTCATTCCATGATGGTGGTTTAACTCGAGGATCATAATCTCTTTGTGGTGGCAATGTAATAGCGTCCTGATTCAATAATTCTTTGAGAATAGATTCCAAAGATTGGCCCAAGGGAGTAAAACTCCATCGATTCAAAAAATATGAAGATCTGGGCACATTTGAATTTTGATTATTGCTAAAATTAGGTCCATGATTATTAGTCATATTTCCTTGATTGGAAATATTGCCTTGGGTACTAGAATTTCCAGCATTATTACTATGTTGAACACCTGACACATTAAGGACGGTAGGCTTCACATTCACATTGTTAGCATCTACTACCCCATCATTCACAACATTTTTATTTTGAGTCCAAAATCGTGACTTGTCATTGTTGTTACTGTGGTTGTTGTTGTTGTTGTATGAATTTGAACCCTCTTTATCAATTTTCAAAACCCCCCGCTTGACTAAGGCACCTTCAATAGTAATTGCGTTTTCAATCAATTTTTCAAATGATTGAGGACAGTGAAGGTTTAGTCTGTAACTCATCTCTTGATTCAGACTATCGATAAAGATCTCCATCTTTTCTATTTCAGGAATAGGGCAGGAGTATCTAGCAAACACCCTTCTCCACCTTTGCAAAAATGTAGTGAAAGATTCCCCTACTTTTTGTTTCACCTTACAAAGATCAAGCATGGTTATCTGGTGTTGAATGTTCTAGGAGTATTGTGATATAAATTTATTTATTAACTCCTCAAAGGTTTTGATGGGGGGAGTGATCTTTGAAAGCCACTCCATGGATTTTCCACCCAAACTTCGTGGAAACAATCGCATTAAGTAGGTATCCTCATGAGCAAATTCTAAGCTCATATTTTGAAAATCCCGCACATGTTCAATGGGGTCATTTTTCCCATTGTACCTATCAAATTTAGGGATTTTGCAATGTTTTGGAAAAGAAATCATATGAAGACTCCTATCAAATGGATAAGGACATATGTCATCCAAAACATACTTCTTTGTTGCACCTCCTTGCATTTCTTTTATTTGCCCTTGTAATTCTTTTATCTATTGAGTAAGGGCATTAAATTCATTAGGAGGATTTTCAGGATCTTCTTTGATTCCTTCTGTGCCGAAATCAACAGGTAATTTAGCTCCTTGATTAGCTAAAGAAAGGAAATATCTTTCCTTGTTTCATTCTAAAATCCTCTCCATAAAAGTATGGAATTGGGGATCCTGCTCTGCTTCTTGAAGCTTTTCTTCTGTTATCTCTTCAAAATGAAAGGGATTCTCTTCCCTATCATTATTATCACCCATTTTGGTTACTGTACTTTCCCTTTCGTCTCTTATGTGCTTTTGAGATCTCGTGACAATAGGAATAAGCTTTGCCCAAATTCTACTAACTTTTAATCAAAAGAAATGAAAATAGCGCAATTTTGATGGATATGAAAGTTAAGATAGAATGAAGATTCTATAACTTTTAAAAGATTTTTAATTTTCAGCTCGTCATTCCCTGGTTGAAAGGATGAAAATCCTGTTTGCGGGAATTTAAACCAAAAATAAAAAATAAGGATGATTTTGCACTTTATGAGGTTTTGATTATAGCTTTGTAGAAAGATGGATTGGAATAAATGCCTAATGCGATGGAGTTCTCTATTGCAGAATTTGATTGGGACGAGTAGCGTATGTAATTGTAGGTTGGGGAATATAAGAAGAATGAATATTCTGACTGTGGTTGTGCCTTTGAGAAAGGGCTCTTCTTTGGAATAAAGCTCGTGAGTATAATGGTTCTACAACATAATCGTCAGTAAAACCTCTATCAAAGTCGTGATATCGATGAATAAAGGTTTTATGTTCAAGTAAAACCTTTTGACTTTGGTACAAGAATCATCTTTTTTTCAATAATTTCTTGTAGCTAAGTGGTTTCTTTGGCTTTTTGATTCATCTGAGAATGGATTTCTTAACAAAGGTTGTGGACTTCCAATCTCTTAACATGAGAGTAATCAATGTAGTTGTACATTTTGGATGATCTTTTCTAAATTAATATTTTGAAGACACATCAAGCAAGTTGTAGAATAATTTGTTTCAAAGACCAATGATAACATAAATTAAACAGAATCACTCCTATGGTCAAAAGGTCACCATAATTTCACAGCCCACATCTTAAAACTACGTCAGCTCACACAGCCTTGTCACCCCCTAAATGGCGCCCATGTTTTTGACTTTTCCAAGTCTTAACCAAAGAGAAATAATCGATGGTCAAGGTCTATGGTAGTTATATGTTGAGTATCTTGGGGGTAGATTCTTCCCTCCCCTTGCACTATGAGAATTAAGGTGTTCGGAAACTAACAAGCTATCCACTAGTTCTAAAGTTCGTAGTATGGGTTTTCATTTGGTGCGGCAAATGATATACTCCCTCAAGAGACCTCCCAACCTTTAAAACAAAGGCTTTGGGGATGGTTATCAATGCACACTATCGTAGAATGGGATTTTCATCAACCATCCTCATTTGATTAAAGTGGGTTGGAAAACTTGGCTTTAGTTGTTCCCACTTAGGTCGTTCCTGTAGGGTGAGTACTTTTTCCCACTACGGTAGGCCTTCTAAAAGGTTTTAACAAAGCTTAAAATTGCATGAAATAGAATAGATGAGTCTAGCATTTTGATCACCCAATAAAGGGGATAGCATAGGCCTATCACCATTTAGTCATAGCAAGCAAGAGTTCAATTTTAAGCCCAAATCAACAGTTTTCTATGCTAGGTGAAGATATTGCTTCACAAAGACATGGAGTTCTTTTTAGTCCAAAATAGAAAATGAGGTGACTATCCTAGGATTGCTTCATTTTTTGATTGAAGTGATTATTCTAGGATTGATTCATTCCAATTTAAGTGACTATCCTAGGATTGCTTCATTTTAAAGCTCTTTCTGGCTACGGTCACGTTGGATCCAGTGAAAATTTTCCCAAATTACAGATTACAGTTTGCAGATTTTACAAAATAGGCACTAAAATAGAGTTAAATGGCACTAAAACAGAGTTAAAGGGTGCTAAAATAGAGTTAATGGGCACTGAAAGAACTGTCAAGGGCGCTAAAATAACTATCAAGGGCGCTAAAAGACTCTTCAAGGGTGTTGAAAGACTCTTCAAAGGCGCTAAAATACTCTTCAAGGGCACTGAAAGACTCTTCAAGGGCACTGAACTGGGCATGAAATGCGCTAAAACGTGTTTGATGCACTAATACGCTCTTTCAGTCATAACCTGTCAAAAAAATCTGCACATAGATGTTAAAATTGGGGCAGTGGCCCCACGGTCGGTGCAAAAAATGTGTGTGGAAAATGTTAGTATCAAAATAAGATAACAAAAACACACCAATGCAACATTAAACTAAAGAAAACTAAACAGAATGAATTCAAAGAAATCAAATAGAGCTTCTTCAAAAGTGTTTCATTGTCCTCTATCTCCAGTGATTCGCTTGAAGCTGCTGCTCTCATATTGTATAAGCAAAGCTCCTCAAAATCCTAACCTACAGAACGAGTATGCAAAGGGAGAGTACTTCTCTATCCTATATGTTGGTGGAGTGAAATGATGGTATACGGATATGCACAGGGGCTGTAGATTATGCATAGGGGCTATAGATTATGAATGCTATTGAAACTATGAAATGAGGTTGATAAGCCATGATGTGGAATGGTAATGTCCTAGGCTATGCTATACTAAAATATAGAATGCTATGGATGCTAGAAGACTATGCTATTGCAGATTTGCTATAGTTTTCCCATACAAAAGCTTCTTTTTTTTTCTAAGGCCCGACAGTCCTTTTTATAGATTTTTGCAGGCAAGAGCTTGGTTGGCAAAGATCAATGGCTGTGAGATTGTTTGGTAAATTTGAATGTTGGAAGATGGAGAAATTGAGAGGAAGATGGAAGATGTTGGGAGGTTGGAGAGAAGAATGGAGGTTTGTCCTCAACCCACGGGAACAACTTTGCTTAGAAATAGAGAAATTTATTTCATTTTTCTGTTTTGAATTTATTCATGGTTGTTGCAGATAATTAAATAAATAAATAAATTTATTTATTTTTATGTGTTATGTGGGTTGGGGGATATGAATTTTTGAAATATTTGATGTGAATGGACATTAGAAGATTTAATTAAATATTTAATATATTTAATTGTGAATGAACATTAGAAGATTTAAGAAAAGATGAAAAAATTAATCTTTATTTGAATTAAGAATTCAAGCCAAGATTATGTGATAATTAATATAAATAAATCATAATGTTTATTTAATTAATTAAGCAATGGATAAGAAAGTGATTAAATATACTTATTTATTTAATCGGAATGAAAGAATGAACAATATAAATAAATTATTTAAATTCATTTATATGTAGATTGAATTCGGAGATTTTAATTAAATATTAAAAATATTTAATTAATTACCAGACTATTGAGATGTGACCATTTTTAGATGTATATAGTATCAAAACATTAATTTTGTTGAAAAGACTTAACTACTAAGTTAAGCATAATATAAGAAGTCTCAACTTATAAATGGACTAAACTCAATGAATATGCACTAAGACAATTACCATTACAACTTCTACAATAATTTTCACCCTTATACCAAATAAATCACTTGCCTAGATAATCATACATACAAATTACCAAACTCTAAAGATATGAAAAAAAAGGTTTAGAAAAACACATAGAACACTTATAAAATGAGACATCCTCCCTTGAAATAGAAAGATAGTCTAAAAAATATATCAAGAAAAATATGGAAGTTAAAAAACACATACAAGGAAAAAAAAATTTCTAAAGTGAAAATAAAATCACTACAAGTAATATTTATTTGGTATTCCCTGCCATGGACAATGTGTAAGAAACAAAAAAAAATAGAGTTTGCAAAAAAATTATTATTTCCCACTACAAGGCTTCCTCTACTGCCTACAATGTAAACAAAAGGTGGATCTAAAAATATCAGGGACTTCTTTCATCGGAGGATTGTAGAAATCCTCAGCTCGAGCCTATTGCGAAGGTAAGCGTAGATGCCATTTTTCATTGCAGAAACTATGACCTGTACAAATATGGGCTTTGACAAGGAAATCAAGTTTTTTTCGAGGAAGGAGATCTCCAAAAATAACATTAAAGTAGACAGAATACCCATCTTCAACTCCAGCTTATACTCCTGATTATGCACTAAAACTATTACCATTACAACTTCTACTATCATTGTTAAAGCCGCATCACATACTGAGTTGTGTATGTTCTAGTCATAGTTGAACTTTTTCCCTACGCAAGAAAAGCCACTAAAAATATTTTAGAACTCCATTTCCCTAATACATTATGAAACGTGGAAAAAAAATCATCATAAATTTAGTCTTAGAAATATTTTGGAGACAATATTATTTGTTTTGGTTAGTCTTCTGTTTAAAAATAGGGCAAAGAAAACTAAATAAAAAATAGGCATTTTGTTTTGCTTGAGATTTTGTGCAGAGAATGGCATAACCTAACAAGGAAAGAAGCCATCTCCTTACATTTATCTGCATGTTGATAAGATATATTTGGCATCAAAGAAATAGATCCACTTACAGAAACAACTACCACATTGATTAGAAAGGCCACAAACAAAGAAAATGCACTCTCTATAAAAAAATGTTTGCATGTTGTCTGGGATTTGTAATTAGAACATAGATAGGTGATTAATTTGGTTGTAATAAATCTTTGTTTGTAGAATTCACTTTATAAGGTCTACTTACATTGATAAGTGGGAATTTTTCTTGAGAAAATGAGTGCTGAATGAAGAAATAATTTGTGTCTAACCTTCAAACAAACTATGTATTCAATTGGGAATTTGCAAAAAAGTTCAATTTTTTTTACATTGGAAAATGCACTATGGCTTATGGCATAAATGGGGCATGGAAGAGAGAGATTGCAAGACCAATTTCCCAAGAAAAAATGATGTCAAGGCCCTCAATATCAAACCATTTCCATTGCTCTACAAATTATGAGAGCCAAATGACATTTTGTATTCCTCCTCGAGAAGAAGAAGAGGATTCAACTCGGTTCATTAGGTTCTTTCTCTAAGATCTTTTTAATTTTGTCTTTATGTGCGGGTTCTTGAAGGAATAAAATAGACAGAGAAAAAGATAGAGAATGACAATAAAAATAATTAATAGCTGAACCACCAAAAAGATACACACAATAAGGGAAAGAGGATTCCCCCAATGAGCCTTTAGGGTTTTTCACCCTAGAAGCTAACTTTTGAGTGAATGTGCTCTCTTTCACACTAATGGTATGCTCTTGGGTGAGTTCATTCAAAGAGGAGGGAAAGGGGGTGTGATATTGTGTGTGTGTAAATGTGTGACTAAATGTTGGAATGAAATGATACTAATCTAATCTATGAAATGTAAAGTAAATTAAAGTAAACTATTACAAACTAATCTAAATGAACCTAAATATATAAACATAATACAAAAAGGAAATGGAAATTTTAGGACTTGTGCACCTGAGTATTGGAAGTTGCAGATGACTGGCCCTATAATCTTTTGAAAAATGCCAGAAATCAATAGAGGGACATTCCCGCCAAGTTGGGTGACCTAGTCCTCTTGTCGGGTTACTTTGCTAAAATAGGTTTATGTCAAAAGGGTATCCAAATTTTCCAAAATCCCTAAAAGACAGGTTCAGTGGGACTAGGTCACCTAGAGCGGTGACCTTGTCCTCTCCTGAATTTTTGTAAATCAGGAAATGGAATCTGGAGCTCTTGGTCAGTGTTTTCTACTTCTGCAAGTGTCTGGTCCCAAAAATGCAGAATCTGACCTATAGGTGTCTTCCAAGCTGCAACTAGGGTTTCTTCAACCCTAATGAGCTTGGATGATTTTTAGGATGATCTTCCACCTTGTTCCTTTTACAAATATTCCTACAAGACTTGCAAAACACAAAAAAGAAGGAAAACTTG
The DNA here is from genome assembly GCA_007115665.2 of Sequoiadendron giganteum. Lineage (NCBI taxonomy): Eukaryota > Viridiplantae > Streptophyta > Pinopsida > Cupressales > Cupressaceae > Sequoiadendron > Sequoiadendron giganteum. The sequence continues at coordinate 36,072,081 of VCHN02000014.1, forward strand.
TTGAATGTTAGAGATTAGGAGTTTTCCTTAGTCAAACCCCTTTTGAGTAATCAAACCAAATGGAAATAGAAATGTAAAGAACAATGAAAGAAAGGAGTGAGAGAGATTTTTTACCTTTCCATGATGGATGACCTTGTGTTGCAACAATGGTTTAGCCCTTTAATGCCTCTTGAGAGATGTCTTGTTGTCTTAGACTACTCAAACCCTAGCTAGCTTGCGAGGAAGAAGAGAAGAGAGATTGAGAGGAGAGGTGAAAATGAGGGTACCTTATGAGAAATTAGGGTTTTGTAGGTTATTTATACAAGTTATGCCCTAATTTTCCTGAAATAACACCATACTAACTGACCTTAGGGTTTTAGAGAGCAAAATCCCAGAAGATATTAAGTTTAATTCAAATTTTAAGCCACATGGGACTAGGTCGCCCAAGGTGGTGACCTAGTCCACCTGGGCATTTTTAAGTGTTTTTCAGTGATTAAAATATAATTATTTGTGTTTGTCGAGATTTTCTTCATTAAACACTCTAAGATAAGTCTTGTATGATGATTAAGGAGTCATTAAGGGTTGATTAAGTGATGGAAATTATAGGAGAGCATGAAAATGTCTTGCAACACTTTACAACACTTCGTCACAAGGCTTGAAAATGGGTAAAAATGGGCTGAAGAAGGGTCCAAGATCATAGGCCAAGGTCCAAATGAGTGAAAAGTGTCAAGGTATACACTTTTTGGTGACACATTTAGCCCCCACTTTAGTGAGAGTATGAACTTGCTTCAGACTCACACTAAAGTAGCCATATGATTCAGATGGTGAAGGATGATGAAGAAGAAGAACAAGAAAGAAGAAGGAGGTGGTCAAGCCCCCAAGGATTCAAGATTCTAAGTCAAGTCAACATCAATGCAAGAGACATTCGAGGGTGAATACATTACAACAAGATGAGATACATGATCATGCCATGAAAAGGTTTAGCGTGAAGAGAATGGAAAGGGTGAAAAATATGTGCTCACTCTGGGCCATAAAACATCGGGTTGTCCGCGGGGTGAGAAGTCTCAAAAGGTGAGAAACATACACATGGTTTGTATGTACTCACAAAGGTGGCTATGGGGAAAGTCATGCCACTTGTTGGGCTTCCCACTCAAACGATACCAAAGTTATACCTCATGATAACTTTGATAAGACGCCACAAAAGAAAGTGATGTTTGATATGATTTTTTTTTCAAAGCGATTTTTCTTTTGTCTATGCAATGTCTCATCTTAAGGAACATTATACGAAATGTGTCAAGAGAGGAAAAATTAAAGTGTACTCATCTTGTATGCAAGAGAGGCAAGGGCTCATCTTGTATGCAAAAGAGGAAAAGTGAAAATGTCTCAATCCTAAATAACATTGTGTGTAATGTTTTCAAGAGAAGGAATCGTGAGAAAAAGTAAATCACGCAATGAAATGTGTTGTAGGGAGGTTGGATGAATCAATCACTGATTCATGCTCAAGGTCTTTCTTGGAAGACCTCTAGGGTGTATTACTCCACCACTTGCAACCTATAGGACCTCTTCCTTCTTAGGATCCCCTGGTTCTCCTTGCCAACTTGACTATCAACAAAGTTCCTCCTTCCAAGTCAAAACTTGGTGCAATCTTGTAACACTAGCCTTAGCCCTTAATCCACCCTAAAGGCTACTAACCCCCAATTTCTTGAATTGGTTTTACAGAGGTGTGAAGGTGCTTCCAAAGTCTTCAATCCATACTATTAAGGATATTAGGGATCCACCTAGCTCCATCTGTAGGTCGCTTTCACCAAACCCCACTATTAGGCCTAGAAGGCTACTAGCCCTATTAGGTCTCCTTCTCCGAGAAATCAGGGTTTTTCCCAAAATCCTTCCAAAGAACCCCCAATATTTTCTTTTGATTCCTGATCCATATGCCCACCTCTCAAATATTTTTTGGGGTCTTGGGGCCACACCTGGTCGTACAATGCCCTAACTGAAAATGAGTAAAATTAAGGTTTTTCTAGGCCCTTCCTGGCTTTCCTGCAACTTCCTAAGTTTCCCCCTCACAAATGGATTGGTGGAGACTCCTCCTCTTTACCATAGATTTGGAAGAAATATATCTTCCTTCTCCAAAAGGAATTTTGTTATTAAAGTTAACACCTCTGTAAATGAAGTGCTCTGCACTAAGGTCTTTCCTAGCCAGACTCTTCTTTGGCTCGCCTAGGACAAGACTTCCACAGTAGCTCCTATGCTTTCAAAGGCCCTATCTCCTACTATATTTACATCCATGGAGTCTAGTCACTATTCCCAAAAGGCTGTAAAATTTTTACAGTGGGAAAGTGAGCTAACACTCCATTCTTTACAAACTGTCTAGTTCAGACTAGCAACAGTATAAAAACCAAACTATTTACAAGAAGTGCTTGAAATTGAATGAAAAAACTATCTAATGCCACACAGAATGTAAAGAACAACTACCCTACATCATGCATGAATAATAGTGCCAAACTACTTCATTAAAGCATCACTGTAATGAACAAAAGCAGAAATTCCTCACGCAATCACCATTACTTTTCCCTTGAATTCAAAAACATAAACAATATGAAATTCTTCCAACCCCTCTCCAATGTCGAGGTATCTCATAAATAGGGTCACCAATCAGTTATCCACTCCCCTTGGGCTCTTCTTGGTCGCTTGTAGTTCCAACTAGCAACATTTTTGAGCAACATTGCAACTATTGCACAGTTGCAAGACAACCTCTTAGCCCTCTTTGCACATTTCACCAATCCTAAGCCTCCTATGGATCTAAAAACCTTATGACACCTACTTAGTGGTCAACATGACCTTCATCTAATCAATTAACAACAAAAATGCCACTAGGTTAGATTGCTTAGGTTGCCTAGGCAAATTTTTCCCTAGATAGCCTATGGGTGCTCTTGCACCAATCTCCCCCCTCTGCACAAACACTAAGGAATGTGAGGAGAGATTAGAGACAGGTCAATGCCATACTTCTTGAAATGAGCTTCTTCCACCCATGTAGCCTCATACTCTGGTTTGTCTTTCCACTGTATGAGGTGTTCCATGTACACCTTGTGCCAAGTAGAATTCTTCACCCTGGATGCCAAGATCCTATCTGCTTGCAGCTTGTCCTTAGGAGGTAAGACTATAGTACTCACATCCTCTAAGACATCTATACTAGCCAAATTCATATCAGTTACTGGTCCTTTATACTTGATCAAGTCAGCTACATTAAACACTGGTGAAATATTTAATTTTGCAAGAAGATCCACCTTGTAAGCATTCTTTCCATACTTAGCTAATACTTTACATGGTCCCACTCTCTTCATGTGCAACTTTGTTGGTACTCCTTTCTACAATCTAGATTTTTTGAGATGGACCATGACATAGTCACCTACTGTAAATTGGATATCTCTCCTAGAGATATCCACCTTAGTTTTCAACTTATGAGTAGCCTCTGTGATTGTTTTCTTCACTTTCTCCTGAATCTCCTTCATGGTCTGAGAGAAATCCTCTACATGGCCACTTCTATGCTCCATAGCTCCTAGATCTCTAAGCTCACACACACCTCTTGGGTGCATACCATATACTTTCTCAAAAGGACTCCTACCTATGGTCCTGTTCAAACTGTCATTGTAGGCATATTCAACTTGTGATATGACCAAGTCCCATGTCTGTCCATACTCCTTGGTTAGGCATCTTAGAAGGTTACCTAACACTCTATTGATCACCTCAGTTTGTCCATCCATCTGAGGATGGTAAGCTGATCCAAAAGACAAGTTAGTACCTAGTCTGCTCCATAGAGTTTTCCAAAAATGACTCATAAACTTCACATCTTTGTCTGATACAATGCTCAATGGAAATCCATGGATCCGCACAATCTCTTTGAAGAAGAGATGAGCAATATAAATAGCATCATGGGTGGTCTTGCAAGGAAAAAAGTGACTCATTTTACTGAACCTATCTACCATCACATAAACACTATCAAACCCTACCTTAGTTTTAGGGAGTCCTACAACAAAGTCCATGCTAATGCATTCCCATGGTCTGTTGGGAATAGGTAGAGGTTGATACAAACCTGCATTGCTAGCTCCCCCCTTGGCTTTCATACAAAATACACACTGCTCCACATATCTTCTGACATCCCTTGGTAACTTGGGCCAATAATAGAACCTCTGTACCAACTCCATTGTCTTGTTGATACCAAAATGACCACTGAGACTACCATTGTGCTTCTCTTGGATGAGATTCTCTCTCATTGAACCTTTGGGGACACACAACTGATTCCCCTTGAACAAAATTCCACTTTTCAATGTATACTCTGAGAATTGATTGTGAAAGTCATTCTCAAAATTAGAACACACCTTATATGCTTCAGAGAAGTCTTCAACTTCTCCATAGAGATCCTTGAAAATCTCTATCCCAATGCTTTGGAATTGAATCTCTTGCACTGTCAGCAACCTCCTGCTTAGTGCATCTACCACCTTGTTCAACTATCCCTTCTTGTGTTTGATAGTAAAAGTGAAGGCTTGGAGGTACTCCATCCATTTCAAGTGCCTATTACTGATCTTTTCTTGTGTGTTGATGTAGCTATGTGATTGGTTATCTGTGAACACTACAAACTCCTTAGGTAGGAGATAATGTCTCCACTTTTGAAGAGACTGCACTAGAGCATATAGTTCTAAGTCATAGGTAGAATACTTCTTTTCACTAAAGAAAGTTATAGGCCTACCTTCCTGGCTTAGTACCCCTCCTACTGCAATTCCACTGGCATCACATTCCACTATGAATAGTTTATCAAAACTAGGTAACAAAAGGATGGGTTGAGTTGCCACTTCTTGTTTCAACTTCTCAAAACCCTTCTCTGCTTCAAGAGTCCATTTACATTTAGTCTTTAGGCCACCCTTGATAGTATCAAGCACTAGTGCACAAATGCCACTAAAGTTTCTTATAAAGTTTCTATAAAACTGATCTAACCCATGAAAAATTCTTACCTCTATCCTGGTGGTTGGTGTAGGACAATTTAGGATAGCTTCCACCTTGCTTGGGTCCATCTTCAATGATCCTTGGGATACTACAAACCCCAAATACACAAGCTCTTGTTTGAAGAACTCACACTTTTCTAGGTTGATGGCTAACCTCTCCTCCTGCAACCTTTTAAGTACCATCTCCACATGCTTCAAATGTTCCTTTGTTGTCTTGCTAAAGATGAGTATATCATCTAGATACAATACCACAAATATCCCTGTGAAATCCTTAAGCGCTTCATTCATGAGCCTCATGAATTTGCTAGGGGAATTTGAGAGGCCAAATGGCATCACTCTCCACTCATACAACCCATTAGTTGTCTTAAAAGTTGTCTTCCACTCATCCCCATCTTTGATTCTAATCTGGTGGTATCCACTCTTGAGATCCAACTTAGTGAAGTACTTTTCCCCTCCAAGACAACCCATCAAATCCTTAATCCTAGGAATAGGGAACCTGTATCTAATTGTAATCCTATTGATAACCCTAGAGTCAGTGAAAATTCTCCACTTACCACCTTTCTTGGTTGCTAAGACCACTGGTACTAGACATGGAATAATGCTCTTCCTGATTATTCCTTGGTCTAGTAACTCCTGCACTTGCCTAGCCACTTCTAGGTTATGATCTGGTGTGAGTTTATAAGCTGCTTTGTTTGGTAATGAAGCCCCTAGTATGAAGTCTATCTAATGACTGATAGCTCTCTTTGGAGGTAACGTTGCTGGTGTTCCATCACTGACTATGTCCTTGAACTGTTCAAGTAACTTCTGGACTTCTTCTTGTAGAATTGTCTTCTTAGTCTTGTCTTCTTCCTTGGGCTGCACCATAACAACATATCCTTCACATCCTTGCTGAAGAGTGTTGATAAACTCCTTACCACTGCTTAACAAGACACTAGGGGTCTTTGACTATACTTCTTCTTCATCTAATAGTGATTGTAACTTGAATGTTTTATCATCCTTCTTGAATGAGATGGTTTTCTCCTTACCATCATAGATAGCTCCTCTGTCATATTGCCATGGCATGCATCCATAGGTAACACATCACAAACTAGTTTGTCTTTGTATCCTCCAATGGAGAATTCAACTGATGTCTGCTCATTCAAAAGAACACTCTGCCCTTTATTCACCCATGTCACCTTGTAAGGATTAGTATGGGGCACCTTCTCCAATTTTAGATTCTTTACTGCTTCCTCTGAGATGATGCTATCAATGGACCCTGAATCCACTATAACTTTGCACACCTTCCCAGGTATTTTTCATCTCACCCTGAATAGGGCTCTCCTTTGCTTTAGCTCTTCCTTGTTTGGTTGTCTTATTAGAACCCTTCTAAACATCAAGTTCTCTCCCATTTCTGACTCAATATGACTAACCTTTGGTGACTTGACACTCATAGTGTCTTCTTGAGCATATGCTACCCTCTTTTCTGTGGTAGAAGAGGATGCTTTCTCCACGCACCTATAAGCAGGATGTCCTACTTGGCCATAGTTATAAAATTTCATGCTAGCAAAGTAAGAGTTACTTCTGCCTGTAACTCTTCCTCTGTTAGAACCTCCTTGAGATCCTCTACCTCTTCCATAACCTCCTCTAGAGGTTGTTTCACTCCCATGCTCTGTGAGTTTAGACTCTCCTTGAATTCTTTACTTAGTCCCTCTACCTTGGTATCCACCTCTATGTCCTCTTTGATCTCTGCCTTTCCCTCTGCTCTTGGAAGCCTGATCTTGTTTCCTCTTACTTCTCTCTTCAATCTTTATAGCCAATTGATAACATTGGTGCACTATTTTGGGACTTAGAAGATTCATCTCCTCTTGTATGTTCCACTTCAAATCGTTAATTTATCTAGCCACCTTAAGACTTTCATCCTCAGATACATTAGACCTCATGCAAAGTTTTTGAAACTCCTCTGTATAGGAATTTACATCTTGGTCTCTTTGTCTCAAGCTCTGTCTTTTCTTATGCAACTGAATTTCATAATCATCTAGCATGTATGCCTCTCTCACTTTGGCAACCATTCCCTTCCAAGTGGAAATAGGTTTCTTGCCTTCCTTTTCCCTCTCTATCTAGATGAACTTCCACCATGTCAAAGCAAAACCTCTCAATCTTGATTTGGCTACCTTTACCTTTTGTGCTTTAGTGACATCATCACACTCAAAATGGTTTTCCATTCCCTCTATCCAATCCATGACTAGATCTGCTTCCAATCTCCCACTAAATAGTGGTATGCCTTCAAGTGCTTTTCCACTCATAGCTTTCAATGCCTTCAAGAAAGACTCTTCTTGCAAAAGTGGGTCAGGTTCAGGGATCTTGTCTTCCTCTGCAACCTCTTCACTCTTGGGTTTTCTTCCTTCCAATTTATCACTGACCTCATCAGTCGTGGTCTGCACATTACTCATTGCTTGCTCAAGTTGAGCTATTCTTTCCCTTAATAGCCTATTGTCTTCCTCCTGATCTTTGACCTCCTTGGCCAATTCTATATTTGTCACCATGATTGTAGAACCACTAGACTCAATCTCTGACATACATTAATCAATCCCAAATCTTTTGTTGCTCTAATACCAATCTGATAGGGAGGTTGGATGAATCAATCACTGATTCATGCTCCAGGTCTTTCTTGGAAGACCTCTAGGGTGTATTACTCCACCACTTGCAACCTATAGGACCTCTTCCTTCTTAGGATCCCCTGGTTCTCCTTGCCAACCTCACTATCAACAAAGTTCCTCCTTCCAAGTCAAAACTTGGTGCAATCTTGTAACACTAGCCTTAGCCCTTAATCCACCCTAAAGGCTACTAACCCCCAATTTCTTGAATTGGTTTTATAGAGGTGTGGAGGTGCTTCCAAAGTCTTCAATCCATCCTATTAAGGATATTACAGATCCACCTAGCTCCATCTACAGGTTGCTTTCACCAAACCCCACTATTAGGCATAGAAGGCTACTAGCCCTATTAGGTCTCCTTCTCTGAGAAATCAGGGTTTTTCCCAAAATCCTTCCAAATAACCCCCAATCTTTTCTTGGGTTTCCTGATCCATATGCCCACCTCGCAAATATTTTTGGGGTCTTGGGGCCACACCTGGCCATACAATGCCCTAACTGAAAAATGAGTAAAATTAAGGTTTTTCTAGGCCCTTCCTGGCTTTCCTGCAACTTCCTAAGTTTCCCCCTCACAAATGGATTGGTGGAGACTCCTCTTTACCATAGATTTTCAAGACATATATCTTCCTTCTCCAAAAGGAAATTTGTCATAATGTTAATACCTCTGTAAATGAAGTGCTCTGCACTAAGGTCTTTCCTAGTCAGACTCTTCTCTGGCTCGCCTAGGACAAGACTTCCACAGTAGCTCCTGTGCTTTCAAAGGCCCTATCTCCTACTATATTTACATCCATGGAGTCTAGTCACTATTCCCAAAGGGTTGTACAATTTGTACAGTGGGAAAGTGAGCTAACACTCCATTCTTTACAAACTACCTGGTTCAGACCAACAACAGTATAGAAACCAAACTATTTACAAGAAGTGCTTGAAATTGAATAAAAAAACTATCTAATGCCACACAGAATGTAAAGAACAACTACCCTACATCATGCATGAATCACAGTGCCAAACTACTTCATTAAAGCATCACTGTAATGAACAAAACCATAAATTCCTCACATAATCACCATTACTTTTCCCTTGAATTCAAAAACATAAACAATATGAAATTCTTCCAACCTCTCTCCAATTTTGAGGTATCTCATAAATAGGGTCACCAATCAGTTATCCACTCCCCTTGGGCTCTTCTTGGTCGCTTTTAGTTCCAACTAGCAACATTTTTGAGCAACATTGCAACTGTTGCATAGTTGCAAGACAACCTCTTAGCCCTCTTTGCAAATTTCACCAATCCTAAGCCTCCTATGGATCTAAAAACCTTATGACACCTACTCAGTGGTCAACATGACCTTCATCTAATCAATTCACAAGAAAATGCCACTAAGTTAGATTGCTTAGGTTTCCTAGGAAAAGTTTTCCCTAGACAACCTATGGGTGCTCCTGCACTAATGTGAGTGGTGATGAATGCCCCCACTTTAAAGGAATTGTGAATCACTGCACTATTAAAAATTACTCTAAAGTAGAGAAGAAGAGGGAAGGGACATGAGAGCTTGTTTTCAGAAAGCCCTATGCCTAGTCATATGGTTTCGATTAGTTGCATCGTGAGGAGAAGGGGTGTATGTCACATGTGAGTCAACTTAAGACAGGTCATCCACATCTCAAGATTTCTCTTAAATTTTCATGAAAGGTTAACAAGGAGTTGAAAGAGATAATTAAAAGTGATATACGATGCAGAAAGGCTAACTAACCTCTTGCCCCCACCTAATGCAGGACAAGAGTGAGTCAAAAGGATTGAGGGAAAGGTAAGGTTAGAGTGAAAATTCATTATCGATTAAAGGAAGGAGGTATCCCCATACATGGAATAACACCACAATCCTTAAGATGTTGGAGTTTACAACTCAAGGCCTTACATTGATTGGTAGAATGTTTGTGAACTCGGTGGTAAGCACAAAATGAATGTTTAGTGAAATATTTCTTTTGAGTTCGAGGGGGAGGGAGATCAAGTGATCTTGGAGGATTCTCAACAAGATGTTCTCTTGATCAGGGGGAGAAGAGAATCCTTTGGTGTGGGACAAAGGAGGGGCTTGATTAGTATAGAATGGCATGCCTACGCAAGGCTCTATAGATTGTGAGATATTATACACTCCCTTAGAGGAGTGTGTAAGATCTGAATCTAGAGGATAGTGCAAGATGACATTGGTTGTAAGAAAAGAGTCCTTTGTTGGTGTCAAAGGATCACTTTGGAAGGTAGGGTGAGAAGAGTGAGGAGGGATGGGTTTGATGATTTCGATGAAAGGGAAAAATCCAAGACCATGGGTGGATGTTTGCATATGAGACTCGATAGGGTTGTGGATACCTTTTTTTGTTAGCACCACAACCTTGTCCACTATATCAAAGTTTCTTCATGATCTCGTAAAAAATTTCATAAATATTTTTCAGCTTCTTTGGATCGGGTGAGGGGTCATTGTGTGCATTGGTGGCTATAGGAGTTGAGGTGGATGCGATCAAAGGATCAGTCGAGTCTTGTGTTAACAAGACTATGTTTCCCTTTGGAGTGTCTTTTTTGTTGGTCTTGGTTGTTCCTTTGAGAGGAGGGGTGAAGTCTAAGGAACCCAACACATCGTCTAAGGACTTGGGTTGGATAGGTGCCACTGGTTTGGCTGGGGTAGTGGTCTAAGGTTTGGATTTTTTTTGCTCAAGGTGTAAGACATTGTAAGGTTTAGGATCAACATCAATTATGTACACTTTGTTGTTGTAGATGTACTTCATATTTTGATGAAGTGTGGAAGGCACACCATTCATTGCGTGAATCCATGGCCTGCCCAAAATGAGGTTGGATGAAACATCATTAGGCATAACATGGATTGATGTGTCTAATCTGGCCACTCCAATTGTTAGAGGCAAAGTGATCACACCAAGAGGCTTTTGTATGATGCTGTCAAATCCAGTGAGGGACATGGAGGAAGGTTGGATGGTTGATCTATCAATATGGAGCCTATCCAAGAGATTGACACTACACACAATTATAGTGGAGCCATTATCAACAAGGGTTCGCTTGATCCCTATGCTTTTGTATTGAGATATGATCATCAAGGATTCAACTTTGTTTTGCACATCCAAAGGAGGTAGCTCACTTTGGTGGAAAACAATGTCAGTGTTTAATCCTTGGATCATGCCTGCAATATCATTTGTTTTTGCATTAGAAGGGACAATAATTTGTTGTAAGGCATCCTACATCAAGTGGTGATAGTGAGGGGAGGCTTGGATAAGGTCCCATAAAGAGATATTAGTGGGAGTATTCCTTAGTTGGTCAACAAGGTCATACTCCCTAAGGAAGGAATTGAAGCGAGGGGCAGCAGGAAGAATAGGAGGGGATGAAAGTAAAGGTGTTGAGGTTGATGGTTGAGTATGTGGTTTGTTGCGAGTGTAATGTGTATGAGCAATGGTATCATGAATCAATTGCTGCAACACATTAGGCTTAGGTGGGGATAGAGTGAATTTGGGTTTAGAAGGAGGGGAAAGGACAAGTTGAGGTTGAATAATATTAACATCTCCTTGAGAAGGAGATTAAATGTTATCCTTGGTTGGAATCATGATATCCACCCTAGGAGGAGAGAGTTTAGAAGAACTAAAAGCCTCATTCTCTTGACATTCAAGGATTGAGTCTTCTAAAATATTTTCCTCACTAGTAGGGGAATGATCAATGATGGGATAGGGAAGAGTGGGATGGGTAAGAGGGGAGTCTATTTGATTTTCAAAGGTCTCATTTGCTTGTGCCATACCATATACCCTAGTAGGAGAGAATGGAAGTGTTTCACCACATGCTTCATCAGAAGGGAGGGAGGAATCAAGGGAAGATCCATGAGGATTGTCAAATAGATTAGCCCAAAGGGGTGGAGCATTAGGGAAGGGAGTGTCAATAGTTTCATGACTCGTACTAGGGTTATCTTCTAACACCAAGCTATCCTCTTTACATTGAGGAGAGATGTTAGGAGATGAGAAATTTTGAGGATCATGGTTAGGGAGACTAGGTAAGGTGACATTTAGGAATGTGTGTATGATGTCATCATGTTGTTGTTTAATGGTTGGCAAAGGGGGATGAGGAGAGGGACAATCAAGACCCTCAACACTTGTAGTTTATATCACCAAAATACCTTCATCACTAATAGGAGAGGTATAGGGACAATTACAAGTGTGATTGTTATGATTGTCAACACAAGGATCCTCATCGAGGGATAATGTAAAATTAAGAATTGTGTCTATATTTTGGTTCTTAACATGTGCTTTAATGAGTTCATTATTAACATCTACATTGAACTCATTGAATTTTTGCAATACATTTGAAACCAAATCAAAACCACATCTTTTAAAGGAAAACATTGTAAGAGGAGAGAGAGAGAAGAGAATGGAATCAAATTATTTAAACTAAAATGTTGAAATGTAAAATTTTAGATGGAAAACAAGGTAATTTTTTTATTACACTATGTAACAATTTGAAAAAGAAATGTAGTATATGTAAAATTAAAACTAATCAATGCATAAAATGAGCTAATTTAAGCTAGTTTTAATAAAATACATGTTACAAAAACACAACCTATTGATACAAGGGGGTAATGGCACCAAACAAAAGCTGGAAAAAAGGGTTTTCAGCTCTGTAAAGGGCAGTTTCAGAACCCTGAAGGGACTAGGTCGCCCAGAATGGTGACCTAGTCCTCCTGATATTTTTTTTAAAAAATTCCAAGAGTTATGGGTTGGTACAGGTGGTTTGTATGTTGTACAGTGCAGACCTAGAATGAAAATGCAAGATTTCACACAGTTTGTAATGATTGAAGTGCAAAAATGCAGCCTACATGCAATTTTCACTAATGCAAATTTTGAATCCTTAGGATGCAACTTCACTAATGCAAGATGCAATGCAAGTTAATCCTAAGACAATGAAAGACTGTAAATTAGATAAGAGGTTGTAAGGACGTCGGGTTCACCAAAATGAACCACCAAAAAGATACACACAATAAAGGAAAGAGGATTCCCCCAATGAGCCTCTAAGGTTTTTCACCCTAGAAGCTAACTTTTGAGTGAATGTGCTCTCTTTCACAATAATGGTATGCTCCTGGGTGAGTTCATTCAAAGAGGAGGGAAAGGGGGTGTGATATTCTGTGGGTGTAAATGTGTGACTAAATGATGGAATGAAATGATATTAATCTAATCTATGAAATGTAAAGTAAATGAACGTAAACTATTACAAACTAATCTAAATGAACCTAAATATATATACACAATAGGGTAAGTGCACCAAGATGGTTCCCAAAAAAGGGGACTTAAGTGGACAAATTTTTTCTGAAATTCGGAAATACTGACCTTGGACGTGAAATTGAGGATAGCTACACTCAAAAGTTTGAGATGGAACAAAAACAAGGATCGAAGTGCTCCAAGTCTACTTTCTAAACTATTAATTTATTTTTAAAATGGTTGAGATTAAAGGGTTCAAAAGAGGGACACACACAAATTGGTGTTTTTTTTGTTAGAAGAACATAACATAGCAACTCTTGTACAACCCTCGTACGGTGAATTTTTTTTTAGTATTTTTAAAATCGCAATTGTCAAAAGTTAGCTAATAGTATGTAGTTGATGCATGATTTTTCTGATAATTTTTTAATGAATATTTGATTTTTTACTAATTTTCGAAGTGGACACTTCCAAAAAAATACAATTTTGGCTGTGCTACCCCTACAAATTTTGGAAACTAACTGATTTATTTTATTTATTTTTTAAAATTTGTAGAATGGAGTCTAGTTTCTAAAAATGTAATTTATTTGAAAATTTGATGAATGATTAATTTATAACAAAAAAAATACCAAACACTACTTTTTGGCAAAAAAGAGACATACAAACAAAATAAATTATGGATGAAAGGCTTAACATTGTTAGAAAGTGAAAAAAAATGCATCGTTGGATAGCTAAGAGAGAACCCAACATTACCCATGTGTTCGATTTTTTTGATATTGAACCACATGCAATCCTGATGGTGAGCACGAACTCGATTATGTGAAATATGGTGGATTTTTTAAAAACATGTCTCTAGTCATTGGGAATGCCCTCCAAGCCTTTGGGTTGGTATTCCAAGGAAAATACCAATCCTAAGTCTTGGGAATTCCCAAAGCTAGATATAACATGAGCGCGTTATAATGTGCCCGTGTTATATCTCAATTTTGACATGCTTTTTTACTTCTGTGGGAAACATGTCAACTAAGACATAACGCGAGCGTGTTATAACACGCTCGCGTTATGTCCTCCTTTATGTTAAATTCCAATCTATTGAATGTATGCTGATATATTTTTATGTTTGTATGTACGTGTATTCTTGTATGTCATGTATGTATGCATGTATGCATACTTTTATGTATGTACGTATGCATGCATGTATCAATGCATGTATATTGTATGTATGCATGTATGTGTGTAAGATTGTATCTACACATGTATGTATGTATGCTTGTATGGATGTAGGATTGTATGTACATATGTATTATGCTTGTATGTATGTAATTATGTAAGTATTTATGTATTTATTTAGAGGGAGGGAGAATTTCGAGAGAGAGAGAGTCTAGAGAGATGGAGAGGGGGTGGAAGTGAGAGTTTAAGAAAGAGGGAGTGGGAGAGAAGGGGTTGGAGTGAGAGGGACTTAGCTAGGTAGGGTGGGAGGGATAGAGGGAGAGAGGGGGAGGGGTTGGAGAGAGAGAGGGGGAGAGAGAGAGATAAAGAGAAAGAGAGAGTTATTTAGGTAGGGTGCCAAAGGGAGATACTTGAGAGTGTGAGGGGGGTGAGAGGGAGAGACTTGAGAGATAGGTAGTGAGAGGGAGTGTGAGAGAGAGGGAGTGAGAGAGAGAGGGAGTTTGAGTTAGAGACCTAAGAGAGGGAGAGGGTGTGGGAGGGAGTGACTTGATAGAGGTAGAGAAAGAGGGGGGTGGAGTGAGAGGGAATTATCTAGGTAGGTTGGGAGGGATAGATAGAGAGAGGGGAGAGAGAAAGAGAGAGAGTTAACTAGATAGGTTGCCAGAGGGAGAGACTTGAGAGAGAGGGGATGGGAGGGAGATACATTAGAGAGAGGGAGAGGGAGGGAGTAGGAGAGAGTGGGAGGGAAATAGAGAGAGATGGATAGAGGGAGTGGTAGGGATTGATTGAATGAGAGGTACTTAGAAAGAGGGAGAGGGTAGATATAGACAATTAGAGAGGGTAGGAGGGAGGGAGGGAGGGAGAGGTGAGATGTATAGATAGAGATAAAGTGATAGGGCTTGAGGGATTAGGGTGGAGGACCTATAGGGTTTATGGTTTCTAGGGTATTAGGGTTTAAGGTTTGAGGGTTGAGGGAATAGGGTCGATGGTAGAGGGTATTTGGTTGAGGGTATAGGGTAGAAAGTTTAAGGGTTGAGGGTTGAAGGGTTTAGGGTTAATGGTTTACTTGGTTGAGGTTAGAGGGTTTAGGGTATAGGTTTGAGGGTATATGGTTGAAGGATTAGGTTCAAGGTCTAATGTAAAGGGTAGAGGGTATAGGGGTTGAGGGTTTAGGGTTTAAGGATTGAGGGTTGAGGGATTAAGGGTTGAGGGTTGAGAATTGAGGATTGAGGGTTTAATGTATAGGGTAGAGGGTAGAGGGTTTAAGGGTTTATGGTTTAAGGATTTAGGGTTTAAGGGTTGAGGGTTGATGATTGAGGGTTTAAGGTTGAGGGTTGAGGGTTGAGGGTCTAGGGTATAGGGTCGAGGGATTAGGGTTGAGGGTCCAATGTATAGGGTGGAGGTTATAGGGGTTGAGGGATTAAGGGTTGAGGGTTTAGGGATTAGGGTAGAGAGTTTTCATGGATTTAAGGGTGTAAGGGTTGAGGGATTAGGGTTTAGGGTAGAGGGTATTGGGTTGAGGATTGAGTGTAGAGGGTAGAGGGTAGAGGGTTTAATAGTTTAGGGTTTAAGAGTTGAGGGTTTAGGGTTGAGTGTTTAAGGGTTTAAGGGTTGAGGGATTAAGGGTCAAGAGGGTTGAGGAATTAGGGTAGAGAGTTTACTAAGTGGGTTTAAGGGTTTAAGGGTTTGGGGATTATGGTTGACAGTAGAGAGTAGAGGATTGGCGGGAGAGGGTAGCAGGTTTATGGGTTAGGGTTTAAGGGTTAAGGGTTTAGGGTTGAGGGATTAAGAGATTATAGGGTAGAGGGTATAGGGGTTAAGGGATTAGGGGTTAAGGGTTGAGGGTTGAGGGATTAAGAGGGTATAGGGGTTGAGGGATTAGGGTTTAAGGGTTAAGGGTTAAGGGTTGAGGGTTGAGGGATTAAGAGGGTATAGGGGTTGACAGGTTGAGGGTTGAGGTATTAGCATTGAAGGGATTAGGGATTAAGGGTTGAGGGTTGAGGGATTAAGAGTGTATAGGGGTTGAGGTATTAGGGTTTAAGGGTCGAGGGTTGAGGGTTGAGGGTTGAGGGTTGAGGGATTACGAGAGTATAGGGGTTGAGGTATTAAGAGGGTATAGGGGTTGATGGATTATGGTTTAAGGGTTGAGGGTTGAGGGTTGAGGGTTGAGGGATTAAGAGGCTATAGTGGTTGAGGGATTAGGGTTTAAAGGTTGAGGGTTGAGGGTTGAGAAAATAAGAGGGTATAGGGGTTGAGGGATTAGCATTGAAGGGTTGAGGGTTGAGGGTTGACAGATTAAGAGGGTATAGGGGTTGAGGGGTTAGGGTTGAAGGGTTGAGGGCTGAAGGTTGAGGGATTAAGAGGGTATAGGGGTTGAGGGAATAGGGTTTAAGGGTTGAGGGTTGAGGGATTAAGAGGGTATAGGGGATGAGGGATTAAGAGGGTATAGGGGTTGAGGGATTAGGGTTTAAGGGTTGAGGGTTGAGGGTTGAGGGATTAAGAGAATTATAGGGGTTGAGGGTTGGGGACTAAGAGGTTATAGGGTTGAGGGATTAAGGTTTAAGGGTTGAGGGTTTAAGGTTGAGGGATTAAGAGTGTATAGGAGTTCGGGGATTAGAGGTTTAAGCATTGAGAGTTCGCGGGTTGAGGGGACTAAGAATTATATGGGTTGGGGATTAGGGTTTTAAGGGTTTAAGGGTTGAGGGTTGAGGGTTGAGGGATTAAGAGGGTATAGGGGTTGAGAGATTAGGGTTGAAGGGTTTAGGGTTTAGGGTTGAGGGATTAAGAGGGTATAGGGGTTGAGGGATTAGAGTTGAAGGGTTGAAGGGTTGAGGGTTGAGGGATTAAGAGGGTATAGGGGTTGAGGGATAAGGTTTGAAGGGTATATGGGTTGAGGAATTAGGGTTTAAGGGTTGAGGGTTATGGATTGAGGGATTAATAGTGTATAGGGGTTGAGGGATTAGGGTTTAAGGGTTGAGGATTGAAGGTTGAGGGATTAAGAGGCTATAGGTGTTGAGGGATTAGGGTTTAAGGGTTGAGGCTTGAGGCTTGAGGGATTAATAATGTATAGGGGTTGAGGGATTAGGATTTAAGGGTTGAGGGTTAAGGGTTGAGGGTTGAGGGATTAGGGTTGAAGGGTTTAGGGTTGAGGGTTGAGGGATTAAGAGGGTATAGGGTTTAAGGGTTGAGGGTTGAGGGATTAAGAGGGTATAGGGGTTGAGAGATTAGGGTTGAAGGGTTGAGGGTTGAAAGTAGGGGTATATGGGTTGGGGATTAGGGTTTAGGGTTGAGGGATTAGAGGGTATAAGGGTTGGGGATTAGGGTTGAAGGGTTTGAGGGGTTGAGGGATTAAAAGAGGGTACTTATAAGGGTTGAGGATTAGGGTTAAGTGGTGAGGGGTTGAGGGTTGAGGGATTAAGAGGGGTATAGGGGTTGAGGATTAGGGTTTTAGAGGTTAAAGGGATTAAGAGGGTATAGGGGTTGGGGATTAGGGTTTAGGGTTGAGGGTTGAGGTTCAGGGTTGGGGATTAAGAGAATTATAGAGGTTCAGGGATTAGGGTTGAAGAGTTGAGGAGTTGAGGGTTGAAGGGTTTAAGAGGTATAGGGTTGAGGGATTAAGAGGGTATAGGGGGTTGAGGAATTAAGGGTTGAGGGTTGAAGGTTGAGGGATTAAGAGGCTATAGGTGTTGAGGGATTAAGAGGGTATAGGGGTTGAGGGATTATGGTTTAAGGGTTGAGGGATTAAGAGGGTATAGGGGTTGAGGGTTGAGGGTTGAGGGTTGAGGGATTAAGAGGCTATAGGGGTTTAGGGATTCAGAGGATATCTTCCTCCCCCTCTCCCACTCCCACTCTATCTTTCTCCCACTCTCCCCCTCTCCCACTCTCCTCTTCTCCCACTCTCCCACTCTCTCCCACTCTCTCCCACTCTCTCCCACTCTCTCTTTCTCCCACTATCCCCGTCTGTCCCTCCCACTCTATCTTTCTCCCACTCTCCCACTCTCTCCCACTCTCTCTTTCTCCCACTCTCCCATTCTCCCTCTCCCACTCTCTCCCACTCTCTTTCTCCCACTCTCCCCTTCTCCCACTCTCCCACTCTCTCCCACTCTCTCTTTCTCCCACACTCCCCCTCTCTTCCTCCCTCTCTATCTCCATCTCTCCCACTATCTCTTTCTCCCCCTCTCCCTCTCCATCCCTCTCTCCCTCTTTGTCCCTCTTTCTCTCCCACTATCTCTTTCTCCCTCTCTCTCTTTCTCTCCCACTCTCCCTCTACCTCTCTCTCTAACACACAAAAATCACCTCTATCTCCTCTACTTTAAGGGTACATGAGAGATATATAGAATTAGTATAGAGGGTATAGACAAAGAGGGAGAAAATAAATATATTAAAAACACCATATTTCATATAACTCGTGTGCATTTTGAAGAAGTAGAGATGTTACCATTTTAGCAAGAAATAACACTCTCATGTTATAACACACTCGCATTATAACACACTCACGTTATAACACGAGAACATTTTGTCTTCCACTAAAAACAGTAAAAAAACTCAATATACCCATGATGTCAAGGCCCACAGTTTACATATTCTCCCGGTTTTGTGTGTGCTCCAACAAAGAGTATCTTTTTTATGATGTTGTGAAGTGTGAAAGCATGCTTTTCACATTCCACCACCTTTTCCATGATCTTTCTACCACCTTTGCATGAAATAGTAGAGTTTCCACATTGAAAGACATATAATATCAATTCAAGTTTGAATTCCATTGAAAACTAATATATAATTGAAGTTTGGAGGGGAACAAGCTTTTGAAAAAGTCAAATTGTTGTGGAGTTTGAAGAAAGAAGAAGCTAAGGCTATATAATTGGGTTGAAATCCTCCATTTGAAAGTATGGTTTTTTAGGTTTGTGAAGTATTTACATATTTTCTTTCATTCTATTATGGTTTGCTTTAATTTTTGTTATTTTTCATATTCCATGTTGATCATTGTTTGTTTGGCATTATAACCTTAGGTTGTCAATGCACATTTTCAATTACACAATTATATAGACTTCCCAATTACCAGTTTAAACCTGATACAAAGAATCTACTAGGATCCACAAATCATCAAGGGTACTTCTAACCCTAACTTAAATTGAAGAAGATCAACCAACAAACTCAGTCATATTTTCATCAAAATCCTTCAATTTCACTTGATTTCATATTTCCATAAAACATTAGAACTTGGCTTCAACTCTTTTTCAGAATCGAAAATAGATTAACCATCATAAAATTGATTTTAACATAGCATAAACCTGATTAGAAACTCACAACCATTCAATTCATTCATGGTTCACTAATTCAAGAACTCAATGTTGTAACTTACATGGAAAAATAACAACAAATCATGAAAGGTAACTACCAACCTTTATCCAGAAATCCAAGAAACTATAATTAGCATGTTATTGATTGAAATAAACCAAATAAACATTCCAAATATCTCACCAAAATTTATCCTTTGAGCATGATTTCCCTAGCAGTATTCCAAACCCGTGCTGCATGGGCACCTACAACAATGTTTCAAAATCTACTTTGGTGACAGTTTGTCTTAAGTATTTGGGTGAGTTCAAGAGTTTTTAGATTATTTTTCATAAATTTTATTTAAAATAGGGTCTAAATAGACCAATATTTAATGTATTTAAGGATTTTGTAAGTTTGGTGATCAAATGTGTAAGTATGCACTCTTGCTTCAGAAAATTGTCAATTTTGCCATATAATCTTTGAACGAAAATTATTCAAATTGTAAATGGAAGTGAAAGAAAAGAGTGTATAATTTGTATTAGGGATGAAATAAAGGTTTTTGAGTGGTCTTAGGTGTCTTGGAAAACAAAGTCTCATGATGTTTCTTATTTAGCAAAAGTTGTCAATGTTAGCAATTTTTAAGACAAATGAAGGTCTTGGTAGTTTGTAGGTGGTTATAGGTTGGTTATGGATGTGGATAAGTTGGAGAAGGGCCTAAAATTGTATTTAAAAACCTGTTATTGCCTCATTCAAGAGGTTGGTGGATTTTGAATAAGAAAGAAACTTGCATTTACACTATTTTTGTGAAGATCTCACTACTTTTTATGTGTTTGTAGACCCTGTACAGGTTGTAAAGGCTTAGTAATGGTGTGAAATTTATATTATTCCATAAATAAATGTTACTAATTTAATTTTTCTCCCTTTTAAGTCATTTTCATTGAACTTTGTGCTTGGAATTCATAAATTTCTAGAAACCGGGTTCTTGGACAGTCAAGGGTTTGAGAGAAATTTAATGTCTTCGATGGAATCCCACATATTTTTCTCTTTGTTACTTGGTGGGGTGACCATTTAGGATGTACTTTGGATTTTATTAGAATTAGAGAAGAAAAATATTAAAGTTTCCTCATGAATGATGTTGGTTTAAGGGGAAATACCCTATTTTCTCATAGAAAACAGTGGTGCAGACCTAAGAAAGAGGGGTGCAGCATTTCAAGAGGGAATATGAGGGTTCCTTAAGCTTTGGGGGACATATATAGAGGTTCTTTGGTAGTTGGTTTGAATTGGGAAGTTGTGGAAGGTAGAGTTTCAGTAAGGAGGCCTAAAAACCCTTGTTTCCTAGGTTCTAGAGAGGGTTTTGAAATTTGTTGATGCAATGAGTACTTGGGGTCCTTTAACCTTGATAATTGTTAGTTTTGAAACCTAAGAAAAGATATTTTTTGGTCATGGAGGCCTGGTGGTGGGTTCTTGAGGGGGTCCTTTTGTAAAATTGGCTAATTTGGGCCCTAAAACAGTGAAATTTGTCATTTTGAGGAAAGTGTCTTAAAAGAGTCATATCTAGATTTTTTATATGTAAATTTTAATGATACCAAACCACCAATTTCATGATTAATTTTCCCACATAAGTTCATTACCCTACTGTCCCAAGAAACCCTCCAAAACACAAGCAAAAACAAGGGTTTTCAAGGATTTCACAACTCCGAGCCTCTCCCATTCCTCCCATTCATCCCAAGGGTCCAAAAACCTTCCAATAACTCTGAATTTTTTTATAAAACACTCGCAATTCCATTAAACTCATTATTTTTCAGAATCACCATCATGGTTATTAACTTTCACATAGAAATGTGCTCTTGCCAGCCTAGTGCATCACTCCACTGACCAAACACATGCTCTTCCAGACTCCCAAAAAAAATTGAAATATAAATTATTATGTTACACACCAATCAACTCCCCCAATGTATGTAACTATTTTTGTAACTTCTTAACTAACTTATCTCTTGACAACTTTGCTAAAAATGCAATTTTTTGCAAATGTCAAGCCAAATCCCCCCCTAAACACCTAGAATGACTCAAAAGAAATAAATACATATTAAGAGTGGTATCATAGACCTTATTTAACATAGATCCAACCCTAGTGGTTTATTGAAAAACACTGATCGAACCCTCACACAATCTTATGAATACTTCAAACAGGTCTAAAATGGTCTACACAAATGCAATTCAACAAGAAACTACACTACCCCAATGCAAAATACACTCTAGCATATCAAAACCACTCAAAATCTCATGGAAAACTCAAAATTTCACTCTAGGGCTTCATGCCCAACACCCTTTTAGACCTCCCCTGCACACAAACAAAATTACCTCACCTATTTATTGATGATATTCCTTCAAATCTTCTAAATCAGTCTTTGCATCAATGTTTTCCTAAAGCCTAGACAACAACTTCTTGAATTGACAATTTTGATTCAATGGTTCTCGTGCATCATGTATGCTTCCATAGTTTGTATACATATATATGACATAAGTTGAAATTTTGTATGCTTTTCAATGCTTCCATTTTGATCCTATCTTGCAATCATGGCATGCCACATTACCACATTTCTTTAAGGCATTCTGGATTAAAAAATAATGTCACCTTTTTCTATGCTAGGTTAACTCTTGTAGAGGATGATTGTAAGTATTCTTTATGAAGCATTGAATGACATGTATTTTGATTAACTTGAATGGGTACATTTTTTAGGAACTAATATTCATCTCATTACCATGCTATAGATAAAATTATCCGCCATGTCGAAGAAAAAGACAAAGAGGAAACTAACAGATGAAGAGAATGAAACCTTAAAAGAAAAGGAGAGAGTTCAGGTGGCAGAAAACCGTCAAAAAAAGAAATTGGAAATGATTGATGAAAACAAGCCAATTGAAGAGGAACCTCAACCGTCAAAAAGAGAAAAGGGATTGGCAGCACAAAAGGAATGAATGCAGAAGCATCATCGTAAGACAAATTCGGATACCATAGTTGGAGACACAACCTCTATGACAAGTGAATATGAAGGGACACCATTAAGCACAAGTGAATATGTAGGGACACCATCTACCACAAGTGAATATGGACGAACACCATCTACCACAAGTGAATATTGTTGGACACCATCCAACACATCTCAAGTTGAGAGTGCATCATCACTTGGATTTGACGAAGAAGGTATGCCATCTTCCCCATGTGAACCTCAAGGTATGTCTTCTTCTCCGCCCTTGATCGAAGGTATGCAATCTAGCCCACATCTATTAAATATTGATGAAATTCCTAATTTTGAGATGTATGTACCTAGGAGAACACCACCTAGAATTTTGCATAGAAAGCCAAAGTATTTGATTAATATTGATGATGAGATTTTGCAGCACATGGAAGGTAAGATTTAAACACAAACTTGTAGAAGATATGCTGATAAGATTTGGGAACGATACTTTGAAAGGCTAAATGAGACCGCAAGATGTCCACTATGTGTTGAAATGTGTAAAGTATAGGAACATCATGAAGACTCTTGGGTTGAGAACATCAAATGCATCGAGTGAAGACACTATTGTGAAGAATATAATGGATGCTTATGAGAGTGTGGGTAAGACCTCATGCTCAAAGGATAGTAATATCACCCGATGTGTCATTACATCAACTTTGGTAAGCTATCAAACAAAGAGAGCTCATCTCATTAGAAAGACGAGTGAAAAAATGGGAATTAGTAGAAAAACTTTATCAAGAGCCATTCAAAGGGGGCAAAGAATTGAGGGCACTGATTCAAATGAATTATGGGCATTCTCAGGGAGACTGTCATGGAAAGATAAAGAAATTGTCGAAGCCTTGATAACACTAATTGAAGAGTATTGGAAGAATAACATAAGGCCATCTCTGAATCAAAGGGATGTGGTAAGAAGGAGAATCGGTAGTTAGAATCGTGAGCCACATCCAAACCATCTTTTGGATATGAATCAAACCCAATTTTTTCGTAAATTTGAAAATGATTATCCTCAAATTAGTATTTCTAAAATATTTTTTGAAATGCTTAAACCTTTTTATTTCAAGATAAATCACACATGAACTACTTGTTGTTGTAGACTACATATTGAATTCTCTAACCATTATGATGTTTATCATTCTATATGTTTAGATTTGCATACTAATGATGTTTTACAGGATTGTGGCATAGAAGCCCCACCAAAATCTTCAAGAGATTTCTTATCAAAGTTTTTATGTGAAATAGAGGATGGCCAGATATTATGCAGGACATCATGCTTGGATGGTTCATGCAAGCATTGCGGTGGCTTCCAACGTATGCCAGTATGTCAACATATGGAAAGCACAAATGAGGTGGGATATAAACTAGTAGAGTTTGGGAAGTATTAAACCGTGGCATATGCTACAAAAGATGGGTCTCAAGAAAAAAAGTGTGATTTGGTTATTGAGAAGATTCTAGTGTACCAGTTTATGTCCATGTTTCGTGACAATATATTGTCTAAGTATGCAATGCATACCCATAGATCCTAATGGTTGGACATGCAATTCAAGCTATGCAAGGACACATTTTGAGTTGGAAGCATAGTATTAGTGGTTGAATTTTTGGAGAACTAAACTCTACAGCCACAGTGTGAGGTGCAGTCATAGTATTACAACTCCACACAAGTTTCAATATTTGTACACATAGCATTCATTCATGCATCTAATAGTACAGATGACCAAAGGAATGTATTGAGGGAGTACCACTTTTACATTAGTGATGATCGAAAACATTCTCTAGAGTTTGTGCAAGGTTGCTTCCATATTTTCTATAGTGGTTTGGCTCAGAGGGGCATAGCATATGACCGACATATAAAATGGTCGGATAACTATGCAACACAATTCAAGAACTCATGCATGTTCTACTAGTTGTGTAGGATGCATGTCATTATAGGTGTTCAACATATGTGGAAATTTTGTGAGGCCAGACATGGAAAGGGGGAGCATGATGGTGTAGGATCATGCGTGAAAAGAGCATTAGCACGAGAAGAGTTAAAATATAAAGACCGTGCAAAGTTGATAGATGCAAAATCAATCATTGAGTGGTGTAATGTTTTGATGGGTTTAGGTAATGAAGGTACGTCTTCAGCTTGTATATTTTTTTGGTTGATGGATGATACTAACATTGCACCATACAAGGATTGTTGTACACTAAAAGGATCGAGTGAGGTACACTCTTTCTTGACCTCAAATTCAAGTTCATGGAGTATCGATACAAGAAAGATGGAATGCTTTTGTTCTTCATGTACAATGCAAGCCTAGAACGATTGTGAGTCAGGGGAGTGGGTTGACAAATGGTTGAAAATTTATCTTAGCCCACTTCACATGTATCGCCCTCCGACGACATTAAAACTAACACAGATGGAATCATTGGTCGACTTTGACCACATATCAGATCTAGTTCAACTAGGTGATATATCTACTTGCTTAGCTGTTTAAATTCCATATCGTTATCTTACTTTGTACTGTATTCATAATGTTGACTAATTTCAAGAGATTTTCTGCACATATCAATGCAGAGCATGTTTATTCAGTTATTGTAGATGAAGAAAATGAAGAGGAAACATACTATTACTTGTTCATTGTGTTGAGGAAAAAAATAAATTGGAGGCTCTAGTTATAGATGGAGAAAACATCGAATACCCTATAGGCTCAGTTGAGGTTATTGGAACGTGGCTTAGAAGGTACCCACATTCGAGTGTTAAACATTGGTTGTTTTAGGACTTTTACACGCATCATAAGATTATTCATTACTCAAACCTTGTTGTGGCATCCAATATTCGATTGACCAAATATCAAGGTCTTTGAGTCTGACCATGAGGCAATGCTTGACACAATAAAGAGTAGAGTAGATCCAAATGGTTCATTGGATTAATTTGTAAGTATATGCATATTAATTTGTTTTATTCCAATTCTATCATCTTCTTTTACTTTGCCTATTTGTAAGTAACCTACTAAATAGTGATTGGTGTCCCCTTGCAAAAAATGCAGATATATGAGCCATCCAATAGAATGTCAGCCAAAAAAGAAATGCAACATCCTTATTTTGATGATCTTGACAAATCTCAATCATGATTTGAAGCCATTAGAAAAGTGTGTGCAAAGCTTGGTGAGGGAATTTCAAGTTATTCATTTGAAGTTAACCTTATCATGATCAACTATGATGTAGACATTATAAGAGCATTTGAAATTTCAACTTACTCTATTCATGAGAGGTGTTGTGTGCAATAGGTATGTTGGAATTCCTAGTGAAGATGTATGACCAAGAGTGACTAAGTTGTGAGACCTGCATGCCTATCTATAAGTTCCTTCCATCTATTTTTATTTCATTTCCATTTTGGATGCTCTTTCTTTTTCTCTTTTACTTTGCGTATTTGTAAGTACACTACTAAAAATTGATTGATCTCTCGTTGCAAAAAATGCTAATTTATGAGGCATCAAAGAGAATCTAAGCCAAAAAAGCAATGCAACATCCTTATTTTGATGATCTTGACAAATCTCAATTCTGATTTCAAGCCATTATAAAAGAGCGTGCGAAGCTTAGCGAGGGAATCTCAAGTTACTCAATTGATATTCATCTCATAATGCGCACCTATGATGTAGAAATTTAAAGAGAATCTTGAATGTATGAGTGACATTGTAAAAGATTTGTGAGAACGAAGTACCTAAGGCATTGTAATGAGATTTACTCAAATACTGTAATTTTGGAGTTCATGTTTGGTGTAGTAGCACCTTGTTCTGTAAATGCCTTCAATAGAATAATTTGCAAAATTTGAATTTTGAAATGTAAAAAATGTGAAAAAGGTCATGTAAAGGTCATATGTAATGTATTCAAAGTCTCAAAGAGGTCATTAGGTGATTAGAGAAGTGATATAAAGCATGTAAGTTTGAGAAAAACAAAGATCTTTTGTATTCTTGAATATTTACAATCAATAAAGTCCCTATTTTAGTGATTTTATGAGTTTTTCCAGTTGTTCATTAACTTGTACGGCATGTATAGTAGTTTAAGGCCTTGAATATTGTTGTTTAAGGTAGACTAGTGAATTATCTTTCATTTGAATATATTTAGGAGGGTATCCATTGAGTTTATCATTAGTTTGAACTAATTTTTCTCAACTCGCTCTGTAAACCAATAATGACTACTCCACCGAATTTGATAGTTTAGATTAGTGGAGTAAGTTAGTATTAGGATGTTTTAGGTGTGTGTTTGTTTATTTGTGTAGGGGAATTCAAGAAACGAAGGTCGAGTTGTTACTAAAGGGTTTTATGATGAATTTTCAAGTGAAAAGTGTTGCTCCAAGTGGTGTTTTGAGGAAAACTTCTCAAATGACTGATCTAGATAGATATTATTGAGTTACAACACATACTTCAAAATTAATAGTGACTGTCTTGAAACATGTGCATCAAAAATGATCTTCTTCGCTGTCTTCATTGGGCTAGCTAGGCCTAATTTACAAAGGAACATACCTTTAAACATTCAAAAACCCCCTTAATTTGTTGGGGAAGCAATTATCATGTATCTAAACCCTCAGATCTACAATTTGTCTCAGGAAAAACTCACTCCACCATGCCAAACCAAAACCCTTATTTTATGTTAGTATAAGGAGGGTTTATTGAAAGGAATGGTTCCACACCTTAGCAAAAGATTCCCCCACCTCAGAGCTTCATAAAATCACCTACAAAAACTCAAAAGACAATCACCCAACCTCTACATGCAATATTTTATCAAACCCTAGGGTCAAACCTCATTTTTCATGCCCTTTTCCATCAAAATCTACAGGGGCAGCCCCCATAAAAATTATTCCCTTTCACTTAGAAACTTATTTTCTGATCCTACAAGATTGCGTTGGGCCCCTCTACAAAAACCTCTCTCGGTTTTGGCTATCTCGGAGTGGTTTTCCCGTGGCAGCATATTTTCACTTGATGGAAAAAGCGTCAAATGCAAGCAGTGCAAAGTTGCAAAGTGGTGCAACTTTTGTTTTGAAACTTGTGTGACCAATCAGAATGTTCCAACGCATCCGCATAGGTATTTTTATGCTAGGAATGGTCCTCTTTTGCACCCAAACATGCAGAATCACTCTGAGCTACGTTCAATTGAATCGATCCCTTAAGAGTCCAAAAAGCTAAATGGCTGCAAACTTCAACATGTTGTTACTTAGATAGCATGATGCTTAGAAAATTATTGTTTGAGCCTACAAGATCGTG
Source organism: Sequoiadendron giganteum (assembly GCA_007115665.2). Lineage (NCBI taxonomy): Eukaryota > Viridiplantae > Streptophyta > Pinopsida > Cupressales > Cupressaceae > Sequoiadendron > Sequoiadendron giganteum. The sequence continues at coordinate 36,099,599 of VCHN02000014.1, forward strand.
TTGGGACCCTCTACAAAAACCTCTCTCATTTTTTACTATCTCGAAGTGGTTTTCCCATGGCAGAAGATTTTCACTTGATGGAAAAAGTGTCAAATGCAAGCAGTGAAAAGTTGCAAAGTTGTGCAACTTTCGTTCTACAACTCATGTGACCAAGTGGACTATTCCAATGCATTCGAATAGGTATATTTAAATTAGGCAGGGTCCTCTTTTGCACCCAAACACGTGGAATCGCTCTGAGGTAAGTTCAACCTGATTGATCCCTTAAGGGTCCAAAGTGCAAAATGGCTGCAAACTTCAGCATGGTATTATTCGGACACCACGATGCTTAGAAAATTCTTTTCTAATCCTATAGGATTGTGTTGGGCCCCTCTTCAAAAACCTCTCTCAATTTCAGCTATCTTAGAGTTTTTTTCCCATGGCGGTGGATTTTCACTTGATGGAAAAAGCATCAAATGCAAGCAGTGCAAAGTTGCAAAGTGGTGCAATTTTCATTCTGCAACTTGTGTGACCAAGTGGACTATTCCAACATGTCTAAATAGGTATTTTTACGCTAGGTATGGTCCTCTTTCACACCCAAACACGTGGAATCACTCTGAGGTACATTCAACCGACAATCCCTTAAGGGTCCAAAGTGCTAAATGGTTGCAAACTTCAGATACTATTACTCGGATACCGTGATGCTTAGAAACTTCTCGTCTGATCCTATAGGATTGTGTTGAGCTCCTCTTCAAAAATATCTCTTGGTTTTAGCTATCTCGGAGTGGTTTTCCCGTGGTGGCAGATTTTCACTTGATGGAAAAAAAAGTCAAATTAAAGCTGTGCAAATTTGCAAAGTGGTGGAACTTTCGCTCTACAACTCGTGTGACCAAGTGGAATATTACAACACATCCGAATAGGTATGTTTATGCTAGGCATGTTCCTCTTTCACACCCAAACACGTGGAATCTCTTCAGGGTACGTTCAACCGGATCGATCCCTTAAGGGTCCAAAGTGCAAATTGGCTGCAAACTTCAGCATGCTATTATTTAGATACCATGATTCTTAGAAACTTCTCATCTAATCCTAGAGGATTGTGTTGGGTCCCTATACAAAAACCTCTCTCGGTTCTAGCTAACTCAGAGTGGTTTTCCCGTGGCAGTGGATTTTCACTTGATGGAAAAAACATCAAATGCAAGCAGTGCAAAGTTGTGCAGCTTTCATTCTACAACTCATGTGACCAAGTAGACTATTCCAATGCATCTGAATAGATATTTTTACACTAAGCATGGTCCTCTTTCATACCCAATAATGCAGAATCGCTCCAAGGTATGTTCAACCAGATCGATCCCTTAAGGGTCCAAAGTGCTAAATGGTTGCAAACTTCAACATGCTATTACTCAGATGTCATGATTCTTAGAAACTTCTTGTTTAATCCTATAATATTACATTGGGCCCCTCTACAAAAACATCTCTCAGTTTTAGCTATCTCGAAGTGGTTTTCCCGTGGCAATGGATTTTCACTTGATGGAAAAAGTGTCAAATGGAAGCAGTGTAAAGTTGCAAAGTGATGGAACTTTTATTTTGCAATTCATGTGACCAAACTAACTACTCCAACGTGTCCTGATAGGTAGTTTTACCCTAGGAATGGTCCTCTTTCGCACCCAAACATGCAAAATTGATTCGAGTTGCGTTCAACTGGCTTGATCCCTTATGATGGCATGCAAAACAATGCAAAAGAGAAACATAAAAATGATGGTTGAGAAGTTTGAGTATTCCACACAAAAAGCATATGATCATTGGTGCAAAGCACCTTGTTCCTCCATTTGATGAAGAAGGTCTAGTTAAGTGGTTTTAGTGATTATCTGATGGTGAATAGGTTGGTCAATAGATTGTTGTGCATATTTCGAGCATGCTTTGTCTCGAATAAGGTCAATTAAGACCATTAGGTATGTTTTAGGGTGAATTTTAGGTCTAGTGATAAAAAATGTGAAAAATTCAATCTTGCACTAAAAGTTGGCTTTTTAGCCTTTGAAGGAAAATTTGTGAATTTGTATATGAGTGTGAAAGAGTGGAGTTTTGTTGATGTAATAAGACTATTTATAAGCCATTTGTGTGGGTTTAGATGTCATTAGCTGTAGTCATTAGGTTGGAGGAGTCTAAAGTTGCAAATTTGTAAGTTCCTTAAAGCAACAAATTTGAAATGCACCGATTACTTGTTTTGAAAGTTGGTTTTTAGTTAGTTGAGGGCGTGGATCAGTTAGAGTACCATGTATATTTTGATTCCATGTTGGTTTCAGATAATGGTTTGAAGGTGGGAGAGATATCTTTGGCATTCTAGGCCTGACATCTCTATGTGGCAGGCTTGATTTTGTGTAAAATCTGATTTTTGATTGTTTTCATAAGTGTTTTGTGACAAGGGTGCTTGGGAGCATTTGATTTGTGTTGGAAAAGGTTGCAAGAACTTGTTTGTGGCTGAGGGGTTTTGGGGTGAGCCAAGGTACTTGATTCCTTGTGTGGAGTAGCCTAATTAGGCATACCTTGTAGCATTCTATTTTGGCTTGTCATGGCTTTGTCTTTTGTTGTCAAGACATGGGCCTTTGAAGAATTGTGGGGATTGGTATAAGATGCCTAGAACCAGTGTCCTTGGTCTGGTTAATTCCCTTTGAGTGGTTCTTGTGTTGTCTGTCCTACTTAGCTAGGCTGGAAGGAATAGGATGCCTAGTTTGGAAGTGATAGGTCAGAGGTGGTTCCCAAGCATAAGGTGAGTTGTGTTGAGTTGGGTTGGTCATGTTGGGAGGTTTCCAAGTCTGCTCCAAGTTTTGGTCATGTCTGGTTTGATAGATTCCATGGTTGGGTAGTTGAGTTACCCTATTGAGTCAAGTGAATGTTGGAGTCTTAGTGGGCATATTTGAGAGAAGTTGTGTCAAATCACAACTTGGTTGAGCCACTCTACATCACCAATGGTTCTTTGCAATTCAAAAAGTGATTGAGAGCATGTTGCTTTGTTAGATAGACCTATTCAGAGGTCTAGGACAACGTTGAGTCCATTTCTTATTTGTATTATAAATTATAAATTTATTTCTCCCGAGTCCATTTCATATACAAGAAATAATATTGCAAAAAGTTGACATATAAATCTTTCGATGGTGATGCATCAAGAATATATTGGAATATTTTTATGAATCATTTCATAGAATACCAATTGAAAATGTGTTTTTTTCTTTTAGATAAAGTTGTTTAGCATCAATAAATTAATATTCAAGGCAAACCATGAAGGACAACAATGATCAATGCTAGGGATAACCAATTAATAATTATACACATGAATAAGTCAAGCATGTACATGTCAATAAGGGAAGCACAAGTACTCAAAAACATGTAAGCCTCAAGAAGTATACACACGAAAATATAGTATACACAAATTAATACAAAGTATATGCACGGATACAAGGTGTACGCATGAAAACATGTAAGCCACAAAGCATACATTCGAACACATGCAAGTCAAAAAGTATACACATAAGTTGTAAAGTATACACTTGAATGCATGTAACTCATATCTATTGAACCATCAATTTAGAATGCAAATATGGACACCATCAATAAAAGATATTTGTATTAACCAAATAGCCATGTAGGCATACATCAATATATGTCGATATAAGTATGAAATATATGTACAAAATAGCCATATAGGCTTACGAGAATGCCATATAGGCATACAATGTCAAATATGTCCAATACAAAATATGTACAAAACTGCCATGTAGGCATACAACAAAGGGCTTTGGAATCAAAAGTCATTGCTCTCCATGCTATGGAAATAAAATATTTCCCTTTTCTTTTTGATCAGATGGTGATAGGTCTGCCACTCATTTTGCTGCACTCAAGGAGTGCTCCTACTGCTCCTCCTAGTGTTTAGTTCATGGTCAAGTTTTAATTGTTACAATAAGAAGTAAAGACATGAATATATATAAATTACATTATGAAAAATGATATATTTGACAAAATAATCACTTACCACCATCTCATGATCTCTCTCCACAAGGGATATATTCTCATGCCCATGCTCAGGCGTGCTCAAGCCCTGTATAAACCATACAAATAGAAATTAAACTATGTGAATCAATAATGGTTTAATTTTTCACTAACTAACATCTATAACTTGATGAATGTAAATTGAAATTTACTAATTTGCCTCATACCTCCCCTATCAAAGCCATCAAGGATTGTATAGTAGATGACACACCAATCTCCATTGCGCTTGTCACATTCGGAGGTGTTTCGGCTTGCAACATCTAAAAATAAAACAACAAATTATTCAACGTAATAAATGATGTGCATACAAACTACACAAATATATTAAGTAAAATTCATTAGTTAAACTCTTTATTCTATTACCTCCATGTAGGTTTGAGTAAATCCACCCCCATTGGGAAGTGTTCCATTGAAACCTCCAATATTAGTCTGTTCAACATCCAAAATCGCATATTAAATTATCATTTGTAAAACAATATTATTAACATGTAATAAATTTATAATTGTTTACTAGTTACATACCCTAGCGATAGGTGTACTGCAAAAATAAGTAGGTGGGGGGCCGGTGTATCTAGTCTCAACACTATGACCCTGCAATTTTATTAAAATCATAAAACATTTTTAGTTAATCTTGCATTTCAAAATCAAAATTTAATAAATTAAATTCAATGAACATGCTAACTTTTACCTGACTATCAATGCCATATGCCTCATTCAAAATGTTAGTTTCCCTCTCCATCTCCATAGCTGTAGACGAATCTTGTGTAGTAGCCTCCTGAGTGTCGGTGGGGTCATATGAACAAGTCGCCCCGCAATATTGACACACATGAGTTCGAAGGCCACCACTCGAAGACTCCCCTAGATGGCACTATAGAATAGGGCTAGTATGATGGATCACACTCTGGGTCAAAGTGTTGATCACCTGCAATGTCTCTACGTCAACACTTTCCTTCGCAATGAAAGGCATAACAACGTGCTCATGAGGTGGCCTAGCGAGAGCTCGTCTACCTTGTCGCGTAGGATCCGGTTGTGCATCGGGTCTATCTTGAGCTGACCCCCCACCTCTCCCTTTGAAATCCCTCATATCAAAATAATTTGGGATTTTGTTCAATATGAACTCATTGTATAGTTTCCTAAGGAAATATTGTAGGACCTCACAATTGTTGCACGGTGGGTAATCAAAGACCATGTACCACCTATCATAAAACGGGTCCCTAATTTTTTGGTGGTGGCACCAATGGATAGGAAACCTCTTCACATTCAGGGTAAGATTTTGATTTGTGCGTGGGTCGGTGAATAATGAGCACAAATCACCTTTTGTAATTTTTAAATCCTTTACATCTTTGTATGATAGTTTATTTGCATAATAATCCCTAGCCTCCTACCTCCTATCTTGCCATTCAGTTTTTTTTTTCTAATTGAATCTACTTTTTAAAGATATCTTTCAATGAATTTGCTAGGGTCATTCTTTCCATGGTTGAACCATTTGGATCACTCAACCTACTGATCAAATCCTCAATTTTATTTTTGTTGTTCTCAATTTCACTCATTAAATTTTGTTGAGTGCCAGGAGGGGGTTGAGTGATTGGTGGAGGAGGTTTTTGTTGTGGTTGATTTTGACCTTGAGGATTTGGTTGGTCTTCCTATTGAGGATCTTGAGGGTTTGCAGGTTGATTTGCATCTCCTAAAAATTCAAACAAATATATATCAAATTCAACCTAAAACTAACTAGTTCAAAACAAAAAGCACAAAATACTTACCTCTCACACCTCCTCCTTGTCGTGGCACCATCATTGCAAAAAAATAACAATTGTTGGTGAAGAATTTTGCTGAATGGATCCTCCTAGAATGCAAGCACAAAATATGGGGGTTTTGGCTGCGGCTAGAAGAAAAAATAGTCGAAATAAGAGTGACAACATTTCTCTTTTCTTTTTCTTTTAACAAGCAATAACGTGAGAAAATTATAATGTGCTCACATTGTGACTTTTCAAAAGTTTTTTTCAATGTGTCCACGAAATCGCTACCCATTTCCATGCACTTGCCCAATACAAAAAGGAAACAAAAAAATGGAAGTTGTAGATGACTAGCCTTGGAATCTTATGAAAAATGCCTGAAATCAGTAGAGGGACATTCCCACCAAGTTGGGTGAACTAGTCCTGTTGTTGGGAAACTTTACCAGAACAATTTTATGTCAAAAGGGTATCCAAATTTGCCAAAATCCCTAAAAGACAGGTTCAATGGGACTAGGTCACCCAAAGTGGCGACCTAGTCCTCTCTTGAATTTTTGTAAATCAGGAAATGGAATCTGGAGCCCTTGGTTAGTGTTTTCTACTTCTCCAAGTGTTCGGTCCTAAAAATGCAGAATTTGACCTGTAGGTGTCTTCCAAGCTACAACTAGGGTTTGTTCAACCCTAATGAGCTTGGATGATTTGTAGGATGATCTTCCACCTTGGTCCTTTGCCAAATCTTGCTACAAAACCCACAAAACACACAAAATAAGGAAAACTTGTTGAATGTTAGGGATTAGGGGTTTGCCTTAGTGAAACCCCTTTTGAGTAATCAAACCAAATGGAAATAGAAATGTAAAGAAGCATGAACGAAAGGAGTGAGAGAGAGTTGTTACCTTGCCATGATGGATGACCTTGTGTTACATCAATGGTTCAACCCTTGAATGCCTCTTGAGAGATGTCTTGTTGGCTTAGACTACTCAAACCCTAGTTGGCTTGAGAGGAAGAAGAGAAGATAGATTGAGAGGAGAGGTGAAAATGAGAGTACCTTATGAGAAATTAGGGTTTTGGAGGTTATTTATACAAGTTATGCCCTATTTTTTTAAAAATAACACCATACTAACCGACCTTAGGGTTTTAGAGACCAAAATCCTGAAAGATATTAGGTTTAATTCAAAGTTTAAGTCACACGGGACTAGGTCGCCCAAGGTGGCGACCTAGTCCACCTGGGCATTTTTAAGTGTTTTTCGGTGATTAAAATATAATTATTTGTGTTTTTTTGGATTGTCTTCATAAAACACTTTAAGATAAGTCTTGTATGATGATTAAGGGGTCATTAAGGGTTGATTAAGAGATGACAAGCCTAGGAGAGCATTAAAATGTCTTGCAACACTTTACAACACTTCGTCACAAGGCTTGGAAATGGGTAAAAATGGGTTGAAAAAGGGTCCAAGATGATAGGCCAAGGTCCAAATGAGTGAAAAGTGTCAAGGTATACACTTTTTGGTGACACAACAACAAAAGAGCTTCAACTCTTTTGCTTCCATATAAAACTTATGTCTTTCTATTGTGAACCAATCTGCAGAATTACACAATAGAATACAAGAACGAAACAAAGACTGATATTCTTATTAGAAAAAGAAAAGTTGCTTCTCATAAACATAAAATATTGAACTCACAAAAGATAGAGCTACTACTCTTACAAATTAAAACTAAAACTAAATAGATTTGTTGCTGCAGAAAATAAAGGTGTTTGCTTCTTCCTTATGTCTTCTACACTACCCAAATGCTCATATTTATAGTGAATACATTTCAAAAAATAAATGGGATCCTCTATTATTGAGAAATATTGAGCATTATTCAACATGGGACTATGAATGGCTCATTGTCAAATAATAAATGGAGGAGGGCAGATAAGGATAATTTTTCAATAAAAGCTTGCCATATTAATTGAACTGTAGCTATGCCATGTTAAATTTCTTGAATGGAGACATTTGAAATAAATTATTATGGTTTTTGGGATTACATTTTCCAACATCCCCCCTTAATCACAACTACCACTATTTAGAATACCTATACAGCCTCATAGATACTCAAAACTTTCTTTTCCTAATGGTTTGGTGAAACATACTGATCTTCAAACCTAGAATATTCCAAATAAATTTCTCCATTATGAATCAACTCTCTTATGAAATGGTATCTAGTATCTATATGCTTACTCCTCTTGTGAAATACAAGATTCTTTGATAGTGCAATTGTTGAATTGTTGTCACATAAGATCTTTGTTGCTTCTTCTTGTTTATGCCTCAAATCTATCAACACTCTTCTCATCCAAATTGCCTGACATGTTGCTCCTGTTGCTGATACATACTCTGCTTCTACAGATGAAAGAGTGACAATGGGTTGTTTCTTGGATGCCCATGGTACTACACTTGTTCCAAAATGAAATGCATAACCATATGTACTCTTCCTATCCTCAATGCTTCCTACACAATCACTATTAGTTTATCCTACGAGCTTGAACTCATCCAACCTTGAATACTAAATTCCATAATTTTTAGTCCCACTTACATATCTCAAAATACTTTTTCCTACTTTCCAATAAGATTCTTTTGGAGACTCCATGAATCTTGAAATAAGGCTCACCCCATACATTATATATGGCCTTGTAGCAGTCAAGTACATTAAACTACCAACAAGTCTTTTATACAATGTTGGATCAACATTTGAGCCATTGCCATCTTTACTTTACTTCAAACCTATTACAACTGGTGTTGGTGCTGATTTAAAATTTGTCATATTGAACCTTTTCAAAACATCATTAGCATATTTGACTTGTGAAATGAATATCCATTTTTATTTTGATTTACCTCAATGCCAAGAAAATACTTCATAAAACCCAAATCAGTCATTTCAAATTCTTTCTTCATTGCTCCTTTGAACCAATCAATTGATAAATCACCTATGAAAATAAATTCATCAACATATAAACAAACAATTAGAATTTGACCTTGTTCATTCATCTTTGTGTATAGTGTAGGCTCACTGATGCACCTACTAAAGCCATTCTGTAAGAGGTAAGAATCAGTTCTTCTATGCCATGCTCTAGGAGCTTGCTTAAGCCCATAGAGTGCCTTTATGAGTTTGTAGGGATTTTGTTCATGGCCTAAAACCTCATATCCTAGTGGTTGCTCCAGATATACTTCTTCTTCTAAGAAGCTATTCAGAAATGCAGATTTTACATCCATTTGATATACTAGCCACTTGTTCTAAGTTTTTATTGCCAATGTTGTTCTCATTGTGTTCAAACAAGCTACTGGAGCAAATGTTTCATTGTAGTCAATTCCATGTTACATTGTGAATAACCCTTTGCTACAAGTCTTTCTTTATGCTTTTGCAAATTTCCTTCTGCATTCATCTTGGTCTTGTAAACCCACTTGGCTGCTATCACATATTTTCCTTCTAGAAGATTCACTAATTCCCATGTATTATTCTTTTCTATAGCATCAATTTCTTCATCCATAACATATATCCATTTTTCACTTTTAATCGCATCTTCAAAGTGAATTGGATCATCTACTTGTGAAAATAATGCAAAAAGATAAAGTAGACTAGCATTGTTCTCATCTTCATTTTGATCATAGATATCCCTTAAGCTTCTTGTTCTTTGTCTCCTTAAGCTTTCCAATGTTGGATTTGACATATCACTTGAAGTAGATCTTGAAGAATTTGGACTTCAAGATCCTACACCAAGAATACCTGTTGTAGATGGTGCTTGATGCTCATTTGAGGGAGTACTATTCTGAATGCGTGAAGTTGTCCTTCTAGTTGATGAAGGTGTCCCTTATGGACCAATTTGTTGAGCTTGAGTGGGTGTGAAAGGAGTCGCCATGGAAGGAGTACTAGTTGAGATTAGTACTTCTCTATCCTCTTGTGGAAAAATTGTTGGAATATTCGCTATCTTCTCCAAACTTCCATCCCATGATTCTTCTTCTATGAATTACACATCTCTACTGATGATCACTTTTCCATTTATAGGATTATACAACTTGTATGCTTTAGTGTCCTCACTATATCCCACAAATATGAATTTTTCTCCCTTGCTATCCAATTTATTTCTTAGTTCATCTAGGATATGTGCATATGCCACACATCCAAACACTATCATATGAGCAACACTAGACTTTCTTCCACTCCATGCTTTCTCTGGAGTTATATTCTTGACACTTTTTGTTGGGAATCTATTCATTATGTAGACTGCACATGTTACAACCTCTACCCAATACTCATTTGACAAATGCTTGGCCTTCAACATACTCCTATCTATTTCCATAATTGTTCTATTCTTTCTTTCTGCCACACCATTCTGTTGTGGAGTGTACCTGGTAGTAAATTTCTTATGTATTCCATGATCCTTGCAAAAATTGAAAAATGCATTTGAGATGTATTCACCACCTCTATCAGTTCTTAGAACTTTGATATAATATCCAGTTTTCTTCTCAACTAAAAATTTGAATTGACAGAAAATCTCAAAAACATTAGACTTATTCTTTAAGAAATATACACATCTTTCTTGTGTAGTCATCAATGAACGTCAAAAAGTAAATGCATCCACCAATTGAAGGTGTTTGCATAGGTCCACACAAATCAGAGTGAACTATCTCCAAAGATTCCTTTGCTCCGACTGACTTGCCACTTGGGAATGACTCTATATGTTGTTTTCCCAAAATACACCATTCACATACTCTATCTAGTTTTTCTATCAATGTAAAACCTTTTACCATGTTTTTCCTATGTAACAAATTTAGACCTTCAAAATTTAAGTGTCCAAATCTTAAATGCCAAAGCCAATTCTCATCTTTTCTTTCTGATTGAAAAGCTACTTGCAATGTTACTTCATCCAAAGCTTGAGTAATATTTTGTTGGGCTGATTGGTGGATTGCTTGAGAAAATTCAACCCTTAAATCTGGTGTTATCTTTAAGGGAAACATTCTATTGTTGGTCAAATGAACTTTTGTTATTAGTTGATTTCTTGCAAATATATCCAGTATTACACATTCTTTATTTTTGAAAGTCACTCTATACCCTTTTTAAACAAGTTGCCCAATGCTCATCAAATTATGCTTTAAACCAGGAACAAAATAAACATTCGAAATAATCTTTTTCTCCATCCTTTTAGTTTGAATATTCACATTGCCTTTTCCCATTACTAACACTTTATTATCATTGCCCAAAGTAACAATAGATTTTATAGACTTATTCAAACTCAAAAATAGTTCTAAATTCCCTATCATGTGATTACTGCAACCTGAATCTAGAAACCATATATCTTTTGGACTCTCTTGAGCAACATTGCATATTAGAAACATACTACTTTGATTTTGATTTTCTTTAGAAATATTTGCACTTTGTTTGTTCAAATCAAGCTGTCTTTTTCTACATTCACTTGCATAATGACCATTCGTTTTAAAGTAATGACATTGAACTTGAGATTTGTCATACCTTTGACTTTGATATTGATTTTGACTTGGATTTTGAGTTATGGCTCTTCCACTTGAATTTGTTGGGCTAGTTTTTCCAGCGCTATACAAATTTCTTCCTCTGCCTCTAAAGTTAGATCTTCCTCCACCTCTTCCAAAACTAACAGATACTTGTGACTTAAAAGAATGCTCTAGAGAATAATTAGAAGAATAACGACTAAGCCTGTGCTCATGAGAAATTAGAGATGCATGAAGCTCATCTTGAGAAAATTGTGAAAGATTTTTGGTTTCTTCTATAGCCACAACAATAGATTCGAATTTTGTTGGTAGGCTCCTGAGAATCTTTTCAACTATTCACCTATCTTCAAGAATCTTACTATGAGATCTAATTTGATTAACTAGTCCAATAACTTGAGAAAAAATGAATCTACAGATTCAAAATCTTTCATAGACAGTCTCAAAATCTATTCTTAAAATTTGCAATTTTGCAGTTTTCACTTTAGCCATACCTTGATATGCAGTTTGAAGAATGTCTCGTTCTTGATTTGACCTTTTTTCTACTGCAACTCTTGGGAAAATACTCTCATGCATTGCTTGAAATATGTAGAAGAGAGCCTTAGAATCCTTTTTCCTATTATCTTTGATCAAATCTTTCTCTGCTTGAGATAATCCATTGTATGTGGTTTCATCTGCAAGTTCAGAGAACCCATTCTCCACAAGCTCCCATGCATCTTGAGAGCTAAGAAATCTTTCATTGTGATTGACCAAGTATTCATAGTTCTTGCCATTAAACTGAGGAATCTACGTATTAGTAAGACTTGTGCCAGAAAATGATGCCATAACTCGGCTCTGATACCAGATGAAGGAATAAAACAGAGAGAGAAAAAGATAGAGAATGACAATAACAATGATTAACAACATTTCTTCCATATAAAACTTATGTCTTTCTATTGTGAACCGATCTACAGAATTACACAATAGAATACAAGAACAAAAAAAGACTGATGTTCTTATTAGAAAAAGCAAAGTTGGTGCTCATAAACATAAAATACCGAACTCACAAAAGATAGAGTTGCTACTCTTACAAATAAAAACTAAAACTAAATAGATCTGTTGTTGCAGAAAACAAAGTTGTTGTTTGCTTCTTCCTTATGTCTTCTACGCTGCCCAAACACTCATATTTATAGTGAATACATTTCAAAACATAAATGGGGTCCTCTATTATTGAGCATGGGACTACGAATGGCTCACTGTCAAATAATAAATGGAGGAGGGCAGATAAGGATAAGTTTTCAATAAAAGTCTGCCATATTAATTGAACTGTAGCTGCGCCATGTTTAATTTATAGAATGGAGACATGTGAAAGCAATTACTGTGCTTGTTGGGATTACATTTTCCAACAGTTCTTTCTATAAGCTCTCCTTTTCAACTTCTTCTTTATGTGTGGAAATAAGCAGGCAACTGTAACTGCTCATTCATGAAACGATTCATGCAAACGAAATCTCTCGCGGCCGTTACAAAGACCTTCCTATTGCTGTTACTTTCTTACATGGTGAATACGAGATGCTATATTTATCAGACGCTACACATAACACATTAATGCATAACCACTACCGTCAGCAAAATAGGTAGAAAACCGTCAATTTAAATGAATTTTGTTTTTGTTGACGAAGGTTTTTCCCATCCGTATATGATGGAGTTATATTTATAAAGAGGATCAGTACTTAAAACTTACTTTCCTATTACAAAACATTCTTTAAATAATTTTAAATTTAAATTAATTTAATATTTTTCTTTTAAAACTCTTTTCTTATTACATCTAAATACTAACAACTAGCACTTGCATCTAGAAGAGGTTCAAAAATTATGCAAATAGATTTTTTCCACTTAGATAAATCTAGATTTTTCTTTTACAAAAATTGGTTATTATTTGATTTTGGTTTCTTGAGGGTTTCATGTGATATTTTGGAGGATTTTACTATTAAATGGTAGCTGATTTACCAACAGCTGAAACTTGTTTTCGGATAGCTCAATGGTAGTTTAGTAGTAAGTAAATCAATTTTAGACTTGTAAATTAGGGTAAGCCTATCAACTAATAACAAAGAAAAAATTAAAACTAGCACTTGCACCTAAAGGAGGTTCAAAGATTATGCCAATAAAAAATTATATGTATGTTAACATGTTAGAGAGTACCTATTTGCGCATGGGTGCATGCTGATGCCATGTGTTGCAAATTCTAGTTGTATGTGGCTGGATTAAATAATAAATAATTAATAAAAGTGCTAAATAATGAAATGAAATAAACTTAGACAAATCTAGATTTTTTCCTTAATTTAATAAATTTATAAAAATCTATATTTTTTCTTTAAAGAAATTGAGTATTGTTTGATTTTGTAATATTTGCAATGATTTATACACGCACTATTTCTTTGACTTATTAGATTATTTCATTACAATAATGCTTACGATGGATGCGCATTTTATTTCTTTTAAGCTGATTGACACACACAATTATTCAAATTAATTATTTATTATAGATTTCCTACCTAATGTGATTTCATCTTAATGAGGAATCTATTTTGGTGATCATCACTTTCAATATTTCATTTTTATGATGTGATGAAAGAAGTATCTCTAGAGTTTTGTTGTAGGAAGTAGAAATGAGAGTTTTTTTAATTTCTTTTTGTAAAATCAATTTTACAATTTGCAATTTCATAAGATGTTATTGCACATCAAGATGAAATTAGATGTTCTTATAATTTCTTACACACATTTTAAGATAGTTGACAAAAGTGTCACTTCAAAATGAGATGTTTTATTTTCCTAAGGAAGATCAAATAATTAATAAATATAAATAAATTAATAAATATAAATAAATTAATAAATAATTCAAATGTTAAGAATTGTAAGGTGCAAGACTCATCTATTCAGAACATTCATGTGTTGGAGCTAAATATACAACTTCATATTAAGGCTTTCCAAGATTATGTATTTCCTTAGTGCTTAGTATAGTGTATTTTTTTTGTATTCTTTGATTGGTAGCATATAAACTAATCATATAATTTTTGATTATATTTCATTATCATATATTAAGAGACAATTAATGTGAAATGAAGGATAATAATGATGGATGGACATATAATATATGGTAAAACTAATTAAGCTACAATATGTTACTTTCATAAAAGTTTGTAATTATATGAAACAAAATTAGTATTTAAGTATATCAACAATTCAAAACTCAACATTTAATGGATTGCCAAAATCATAATATTGCTTTTCAAACAATTCGACAAAATTATAAATTTATATGATATAAACAATATTTTGAGTGAGAGAGTGTACTAACAAGTAAGCCTTTGTGTTGCAACAAATAGTAAAGGAGGAGAATTGTACCACATTCCCATATCATTAGAAATGGAATCCTTAATAGTTCTCACCTTCATGTAGCATCTAAAATATGAACAACAATTAGTTACTAGCATTAATTTTGTTGTAATTTGTGGTATTTTTTTTTATTCTATTAAAAAAAAATTAAATTATGTTGACTTCATATTTCTCATTTAAGCTTCCAAAACTAAAATTGGTTTCATTCTAGCTTCAACTTGCCCATTCAAACTTAACAAATTGATATAGATTAAGTAACTTTTAAAGATGAATTTTTTTATAAAAAAATAATTAATTGATGACAACCTTAAAAGAATGTGTATACTAAACCTAGACTAACAAACACATTTCATTTGGAATATTTCTTCCATCTTCTCAAGATAAATATAAACTAAAATTAGTCTCATGCTATTTATAACTTGTTCATCTAAATTTAGACAAAGATGTAAATAATGGAAACTCTAAAAGATATATGACTAACAAAGAAGACAAGTAATCAATGTCATATTTTAAAAGATCAAACTATTGCATTTAGAATAATAAATATATTTTATTTTGAATATGTTTTCTATATATTCCAAGGAAAATATAATGAACATTCAATCTCAATATGTTTTGTACATATTATAATCAACACTTACTAATCTCAATCTTATATTAATAGAATATAATATGATTGTTAATTGAATCATTGAAAACTATGATGCATGTAAAATTATGATGCAACTTTGAAAATTTAAACCTTCATATTATACCTAAATATAATCCTAAGTTATAATATATATATTGAACAAATTAATAAAAACTAAACAGATTTTTACACATTTAATAAAAAAAGTACAAATATACTTCTACAAGAAATAATCTTCCTAAACTAAGAAACATCTAAAAGGAAAGTTATGTTCTCAAATATTGAATCGTCACTCTTTACACTCATGGAATTTTGTCTTTCTTGTGCCATCTCTTACACAAATAAGATCCTCCACCACCTCTTTCATTGACGATCTCTTCCTCCTCTCGAAATGAAGACATTCTCTTGCTATCCTTGCCACATCTTCCATCTGTTGCAGGTTTTCCTCCTCCAGTACTTTGCTATCCAAGACTTCTATGAGGCGGTTGTCGTTGAGTCTAGACAAAAAAAGACTAGATAAACTCCACTCATCACTGGACCTTTCTTCGCAGATGGGTTCCATAGCGGTTAAAAGCTCAACCAGGACTACACCAAAACTGTATACATCGCTTTTTTCAGTGAGTTGATACGTCTGGAAGTACTCAGGATCTAAGTAACCCCTTGTGCCCACTATATTTTTAGTGGTGAAATGCGTGTTATTGGAAGTGGAGATGAGTCGAGAAATCCCAAAGTCTGCAACTTTGGGAGAGAATGTATCATTCAAAAGAATATTAGACTATTTTACATCTCGGTGGAAAATGGATTGAGATGCTCCAGAATGTAGATATGCCAGAGCCTCCCCCGTCTCAATTGCAATCTGCAGACGGGAAGCCCAAGGCAAAGACCCCTCTTTGGAGTGTAAATGTTCAAACAATGTTCCATTCGGAACAAATTCAGATACCAACAATGGGAATTTAGTTTGAATGCAGCATCCTAGCAATTTCACTATGTTTCTGTGATTTATTTGAGAGAGAATTGCAACTTCATTGAGAAACTCACGGTCATCCTCTATATTGATAGCTTGGTTGGACTTTTTAATGGCCACAAGAGTATCATCTGATAGAATGCCTTTGAACACCGTTCCAAAGCCACCACATCCCAACACCATTTCATTTGAATAATTATTAGAAGCTCTTGCCAATTATTTGGCTGAAAAAATTCTCAGGCTTTCTCTACCCCCTTTAGAAGATATGTGTTTCTGCAACTCCTGGTAATACTTGGCCTCTACAAGTTTCAAATGGCGCTTCTTTAGCCAACAAACCAGAAGAGATGCTACTAAAGAGACAACCACAAACGAAGAGATGGTTCCTGTGTATTTTACCACATCAGCCATTGAAACACAAATTTAGTTATCTTACACCTATTAAAGTAACACAAAGACACACAATCTATTAAACATTTTTTTACCTATGATTGCAGGAAAGATAACGTGATCTGAACTTGTGGACTTGCATTGTGTCCCATTATTAAAACCATCTCCCACATATCCTTTTGCGCATGAACAGTTGTAGGACCCTGGTAAATTATTGCATATTCCTCCTTCCTCCTCTCCAACGCACTTATTCGACCATTTATGACTACATTCGTCTATGTCTGAACATTCAGCAACATTTTCGTTAGGAGCTTTCAGATTTGAAAGAAATTATTATAAAAAAACACATTATACTAACAATGGTTCAAATTAACAAAACTGCGAAGATAATACCTGTGTAATCTGTGCCATTGGAGTAACCATTTCCTTCATACCCAGGATGACACTTGCATACGTGCCCTTGCTCTGAAGGGGAATCAATACATTCTGCGTTGATGGAGCAAGAATAATTGGCTGTTAGTTCAGCCATGGAACAGTTCTCAAGCCCAATTCCCCAGTTAAGGCGGAGACCATAAGAAACATTCCAGCCTTGTCCCCAAAGGAGATTTGTTTTATTGTCGAGGACGGTGAAGGTGGAAGGATCCATTATGGTGGAGAAGCCACAAACTTTCGTATCGTTGGACAAAGAAATAACACCGGCCGTGAAATTAATCCACTCCCAATTATCCGGAAGATTAATTTCACAACAGCCAATTGGGCAGTATGCTTGATTATTATGGAGGTCACACATTGATATACATTTCGCCTCTCCCAAATCCCCATAAATATAGGTACCGACTGATTGGCAGCCGATAACCACCAACCTATTGGACTTTGAAAGAGTAAAAGGTGAAGATACATCTAGTGGAGAAACTACCTGAAAGTAGTTTCTCACCTCAGTGCTTGGATCACACGCATAGGCATGGATAGAATAAGAATCTATGATGAGGTGACCTTTGTAATCGATCTCCATAAATCTTGAAATAGTTATCATCAAGAAACTTATCATCAGTATAATTAACTAGATAACCAGTAAAGTATGGAGCCATCATCTCAGTATGTTTGTCCTTCCCGCATGTGATCTGAAAACCGGGGTATCCACAGTCAGGCTTGTCAATCCAGAAAGGGTAACTCACATCCATCGATCCACACTTTTCAGGAACACATTTTGCAGCAGTAAAGCCCAACATACACACACAAATTAGAAAGCGAACAACTACTCCGCTATGCATTTGCGTATGCAACAACATTTTCTGTTTCAGCAAAACCGGCTACTCGTTCACCACAACAGTAACAACAAATAATGAAAAACCGCGTGGAAGTAAATAGCAGACTGCATGGTTAACTGGGCAACAGCAAAACAATTTACGAAATACAACGTGAAGTTTCCAAGCGGTTTCCTATAGTGGACAAAAGAAATTTAGTTCCGAAATACGAACTTTATGATATTAAAGTAATTTCGTAATGATTTCGTATTAAAGTTAGCTTTTGCATAGATTTTAAATTCAAGAGAATTGCAATGAACGGACTTGAACTTTTCGTGTTATTGAAAAATAAAATTCAGCACTTTTTCTTCTGTGGAATCTCAACAGTTCTAGAATGCGGGCAAAAGGGAAATCTGATTTTGACTTTTAACTATGTTAAACACTTATTAAAAGAATTAGAATTTTAATTTATTAACAACAAATTTGAAGGATAAGATTTTAGTATTTGTAATTGAGAAATTTGCATAGCTGTACAATTTTCCATTCAGCTTTGTGTCTTCAAGACATTTAGGCTCATAGTCTTAAGAGTAATGTCCATGAAAAGAGATAAATTACAAAGGAAAAATTTCAATATATTTATTTGTAATATATACAAATGAATTGGGGTTAATAAGTACATAAATATTAAATGGTTATTCAATTATAACAATATAAGAGTAGATGGCGAGGATTTAAATAGTAGGTTTAAATGTTTCATAGACAAAATCAGTATATGAGTTATGATTGCAAATATGTTGATGTTTTAGACTTTAAGGAATAGTAATGCTCAATGAGTTGACTTCTCAAGACATTTTAGGCAAGGCAAGGAATCCAACTTTGCACAAGATTATGTCATTTCTGAATTTGTCTAGGTATCAAGAAATTTTCCCCAAAATAGACACACAAGTAAATGGAAAATTGAATGGATAAAATAATTTCACCATAGTATTTTTTCCCTCACCTTGAGGTACATGTGAATCCTAGAATGATTATGCATCTAAAACTATGTAGTATTCACAAAGACATATGCAAAGAGAATATCATAAACATTCAAACAAGATCACCATAATATGCATATTAAAATCATCATTTTTTGCAATGGGACCTAATAAACATACTACTAGAATTTGCAATATTTAAAATTTATTAAGATTCCATTTGTTTATGTGCTTTTTCCCAACATTTAGCTTCCTCCTCCCCAATTGATGATACTAATAAATATGAAAATGACTCATTATAGAATCAAGAATGTTTCTGGAATATAACTAACTGCAACCCATTCTTCAATGGGAATTAGAACATCTTTCTATGCTACATTTTGAATTATCTATAGAGTTAGAACTTTATTCACTTTTTCTACATTAGCAATCTATTTCTCCTTTTGAAGTTAACAAAAAGATTAAATCTTTTTCTAACTATTAGAATCCAAACTAGAAACACTTGTACCCTTTTACTATTTTTTGCAACTTACCTAACCCCTCATTACCATTAGGGAAATTTCCATGGATGATATCTTTAAAACGTAGAGAAGTAGAGAAGGGATGAGAATCAACAACCTACTAAAAAAATCCAAGATTTGTGTAGCCAAAGAGTAAACTATCTCTTGTTTCTTACCTTTTGTTACCTCTCCATCATCCATCACATGCACCTTGACAAAAGGGATTAAGGAAATCCATTCCACCATGTCACTAATTTGGATTCCAAAAACAAAAATTATATACATGTTGATGGAAGATGTATCACTTGGAAGAATTTCCTAATGTAAGCGTACAGTCTCATAATCTAAGATTTATGTTCTAATCTAGACTCTCCTGTAAATGCAACCATATCTTAGTTGGTAATCCTTTGTAAATGTTTAATTCCACTTGGATTCTCATATAAGTAGAGTGTGCAAGCCCATTAGTTGCAAGATTTAAAAATAAAATTATACCAAACTTATTGTCTATCCCATGAAAACATGCACCAAATATATATTGCGAAGAAAAATTTAGAAGATTTACCCATATAATTAAGATAATAAAGAATTTCATTATGGGTTTAAAAATCAAAAACCATGTCTTTATTAGTAAGGAATGCTTATCCCAATGTTAAACTCATTTGGATAAAATAAAATAGTAATATTATTCTATTCCAAAATAATAAAACAAAGAATCCTTATGCACAAGGGAATATTTCTAGTCTTATTTTTATGAATATTTCTTATTAATATTATAATATTACGAAAAAAAGGAGTACGGTAGAGAATCAACCCGCAAAGCCTAACTAGATCAGGTCTAACAAAAATAAGTTATTAACAAAAGGGCCAATCCAAAAAAAAATCTAAGTAGTTAAGGAAAATCTAGAGGGAGGGAGATCTTTACTATTTGGTTTACCCCAAAAAAATTAGTAGGGGTAACATAATCAATTGGCTCCCAACCAATTAGAGCACCTTCTTCTTTAGGACAAGACAAGGTAGATTGCATACAATCCCTTTCATTATGAGGAGTGGTTTCCTAGGAGCTAGATGTTGAGAGCCACACTAAGCATTGGAATGGGATTCACTATCACAGTGACTATGCTCACACCTTGTAGATTGGTTACTCCCATATATGTCTAGTCACAAAGGAGAGGGGGTTCAAGTGTAACTCTAAGAATGGAGGAAGTGGAATTTCTCCAATGGTCTAAAAGATCACAAAGATGAGAAAATCCAAGTGCACCTTTATGAGCAAGCATATTAATATACATAATATTAGATAAATTGTGAATTTACTAAATAATGAGAAATGAGCATTTGTAGAACAACAAAAATAAAGAGAACTATTTATATCTTTTTAAATGTTGACAGTAAAATTTTCACTCTAAAAGAATTTAAAATATAGATAAATTTATCCATAAGATGTCCAAAATCTAAGAGGATCCATATTCAAGAGAAAGGGACAAGCCAAAGTATCTTAAAAATGCCATGGATCCTGGTCCATGCTTCTTGAGCTTTGGGGAAAAAATAGGAAAGATCTTCAAGGATTCCATAAGGCTAGATAACTAATAAGAAGGATTAAGAAGACCCATATGATTTAACTACATACCTAGAGGGAGGTCTTAACATAATATGAACCAAACTTGAAGTGAGATAATATAGATCCAAAATATTATATCAAATGCACTAGAACCTAGAACTACATGTCCTAATGTGACTAGTGTTTCCACTAGAGGGTAATTTTATCCACTGTATGAAGATGGGGGTACAACCACATTTATCAATTGTAAGGCCTATATAGCTATGAGTGGGAATGTTTGGGTACCATTCTTATCCTTCTAACAAGGTTTGAGAGACCAAACCAAAATTTAATGAAGAACCTAGGGAGGTATACCATTGATAACAAATTAAAAGGTATACTAATATTATGGCTGAATTTCAATTTGAATTGAAACCAAGACAAGAAGTTCTTGGTGGATCTATGAATAAAATCTAAAAACACATGAATGATTTACTTAAATAACTTCAAGGAAAGTGGCAAAAGTGTAATGTTAAAAGTTTCCTACCCTTGCAATTCCACATTATATCTTCTCCTCACTTTGGAATTTTGATGTGAATTATCTTAAATGAAAAATATTAACACTTAGAGGTCATATTCTACATGATTATGTGACAATTTCTACCCTTTGTATTATTTATAGATCAATTTTTCCTAGACTAAATCATAACACATAGATGTCTACATGATACATTAGCAGCATTCCACAAAAAATTGTGAATCCAATGGATATTCAAGCATTAATTTCTCCTAGTCTTACTAATAGTTGAGACTTGATAATGGCTCTAGATGCAAGATAAGTATCTATGTGACACTCATCATCTCTTTTTATTCCAAATTTGATCTCTAATTCTCAAATCTAGCACTTGGAAAAGAAATTTTTGAAGCTCTACCCTTTGAAAGGAAAAACCAACAAAATCCATATCATTCTTTGAAGCTATATCAATTATTCTTGCATGTGATTATTATTACATTTTCAAGAAAATATTTGTGAGATTGTGCGAAACAATTCAAAACAAGCAACATTGGTATTCTTTATATTTTTAAAAATATTCAAGGTGACATTGTTCTTTCTACATTGTTCCCTTTCTCTCGTTCTTTACATTTTATACCTATTTATGACTTAAGTGTTAACATTGTTTATATTTAAAATCGTTCTTATCTCGATTATTGTCTAGGGTTTTTGTTCAAACCCCTTACATTCTAGGAAATAACTATCATTTACTAGGGTGAAGAAAATGGCAATCAATAGTTTTAATTGAGCCTTACTCCACCAAATTCTCCCCCATCAGCTTGAATTTATCTTGATCATTTTTCCTTCCCAAGTTGGAAGATTTCTCTGAGTTTATTTTTTTGAAGTTCTTATGTTGCAACCCCAACATAGTCATCTCTTTATTGTACTTACTAGGGTCTTGAGCTATAGATTATGACACCTGCTCAATCCTTCTTCCACCACTTTCTTCCTAGAAATAGTTGTCTTGAACCTAGGAACACTTTTAATTGGTTTATTTCAATTTGTGATTTAATTTTCTCATGTAGATTACTAGTATGATGACTATCCTAATTGGTGATCACCTAATCCACCTCCAAATTTTTTAGATCTAAGAGTAGCCTACCATAATTTTCCTCTTGCTAAAATATGTCCTCCAAAATTTCAACCCTAAATTATAAGTGACCTCATGCCCTACCTATCTTTAAGAGTCCTCTTCAACTCTTGATTCTTGTTATGAGGCTTGACAAGAATGAAACCTTCCTTGTCATTTTTCTCCTCAAACATAGGTGATTTTCCTTTACTATTGGTAGGTGGCAGATGAGAAGGCAACACGGTTGAAGCACTTCTAGAGGGAATTCGAGAAGAACTAAGTTTTGGGAATTTCCTCTACAAGTGCCCATATTCATGACAGATTGAACATTGAAAAGAAAGAGCTCCATAATCAGGTTGTTAAATCCATGAAGTGGATCCAAATTTAATTTCCATTGAATTTGGCAATGGATTATTTAAATCAATCACAATACAAATAGGGACATACAAGATTACTTTCTTATCCAATGTTTGTTGAGATAGGCTAATTAGTTTACCAAACAACAAAGTTATCATGTGTATAATATCATTCATCTAAAACTCAAGAGGTAGCCAGGGGATACTTACCCTAATTGGGACCCTTGATGGAAGCTCCTTTGTAGGATTAAAACCTACATGTCAAGGTTTAATGAATCATCCCACTTGATTGTAGAAGTATGGACCTCCTTTGTAAGATTTTTTATGATGTATTATGTAGGAGAAAACCACCATCAAATAGTTGTTTCCTAGTTGCATACTCTTCGTATCACCCTTTGGGTTCCAAATGTGATGATCCCATGATTCCAAGAAAGGGAGAGAGATTCAAATCCCCATAATTTTACAAATTAACACATGGTTACATAAATAATTAACATCCTCAAACAATGACTCTGGTTGAATGACTAAAATCAACCACAACAAGATCCTTCTAGACATCCATTAATCTTTAGAGCCTAAGGAACCCCGATTTGCGATGAACCTCCCTCATTGAGAACGCTTCTTAAAAAATTAACTACCTTGGAATGGATGTATGAGGATGGATCAAACCCATCAATATTTCAAAGGTCATTTTTTCAACCCCTATTTAGCCTTCATGCATCATCAAGAATGGAAAAAAGAGTTACTTGTAAGAGACAAGCCAAAAATTGCAAATCCTACCCACAAACCCAATGCGTGATAAGCTAAAATGCAAAAAAAAAACACCATGCAAAACACCCCCTAACCACATCAGATAACCCCCACTCCACAAAAAAAACCCACCCCCATGCACAAAAAGAAGCCCCCACACAAACCATGCTAGAGAAAGGCAATAGAAGACAAGAAGCATAACACAAAGGCAATGAGAAGAAGGCCAAGAAGCCTTAGCTTGGGCTGCTAAGGCAGGCCCTAGTGGGAGTCATGTGCAAGCTTAATGTTTCCATTTCTTTGACCAAATCCCACATCCCAATATTTTTTTAACTTCATTGTCTTTTCAAATTAGGGCTTATAATTTTACTCCAATAAAATTATCTTCTTTTTTTTGTTTTCGAAGGGTGTCCCCGTGGCCCCAACCCAGCACCCCCCCCCTTACACTGGTTTAGGGGGGTGCGAGCGGGGGGCGAGACTAGTCCCTTCGGCCATGGGATAACCAACACTTCCCCCAAGTGTCTATGGCGGGGTAATGACGGGCCAGAGAGTTGACCCCAAGACCTCGGGGAGCAAACCCGAGACTCAAGACCAACTACTCTAACTCGTGGGGGCTCCAGTAAAATTATCTTTACCATAATTAGAAAAATAAATAAATTTAGAATTGGGTAAAAATTCATTTTCTAGATGAATTACATTTCTCATGTAATTTAAACCAAGTTATGAATATATCATAGAAAATCCTTGTAAATTGAATAATGATATTAGTTGGATGTGTACTTGAACTTATTGAAAGTTGTCAAATATTTATGATAATTGATTGCATAGTTCTATAAACCTCAATGCACCTCTTAGATTATTCCTTTATTAATTCTCTACTAAATTCATTGTAATTGTCTTTGTATTCTGTTTTTCTCTTCAAATCACCTTTATTTGTTAAATTTATTTTTGTGATTGAAATGATATGATAAAATTCATTTTAAACTTTTAAAATTTATGCAAAATTAAATCCATTCAATGTAGTCATGGAGTAGTTGAGAGTTAATTGAAGTATGTGGGAATTAAAATTTTAAACATTTAAGTGAATGTTATCAAGTTGCCTTTTTATCATTCAAATTACTTAGGTTTAAATGATCACTACTTTTTGCACAATCCTTATTATAGATTTTTAATAACTAATGTGTTAAAAAATTTAACTCATACAATAATTTTATATAGTTTTGGCTTTGATGTAGCTAAGAGTTATTTTCTCACATTTACAAGGAATTCAATTGCTAGCATATGTGGGAGATTTCAAAGGATCGAGTTATGTTAATTCTAAATATTGGGTTCATATAGAAATTATTGATAGTGATATGATCAAAAGGAAGATGACATCATCCTCTTGGAATTGTTTGTTAAGTTGGTCAGTGGGACTAATGATGTAAGCTTGACATATTGATGATTTTGTTAGTGTATGGTTATGGGGAATTCAAGTGAATGAGAAAATTATGTTCAAAATAGGTTTAGTTTACTTAGAATTGAAATACATGGAAAATACATCAGCATGAAATTATTAATGTATGATTATGATGGACTGGAAGTGAATCAAAAATTATTAAACTTTGAAATATCTAGTTTAGATGGGTATCACACTTTCACAAAAGGGTTAAATTTAGATCATCAATATTTTAGGTCCATAGGTTAAGTGAGGAAAATGTGAGGTCCAAAAATATGAAGTTTAGTATCATTTGGAAACCTCACAATTGTAGGTAAATCCTATTGAATTGGAAACTATAGAGAAATCTAAGTGAACAATAAAATTGACGCTCAAAAGTTCAATTCACTTAGGACTTAGATCCTTGCAAGGCATTAAAATTGATTTTATGACTATATTGAGTTTGAAAAGTGACACATATTCTAATATTTTAAATCTATGAACATTTATCTCCCATACTGATAACAACCAAGCAAAAATAGGTAATCCTAATTGAATAGGATATTACGGGAATATGCTAGTGAAATTGAAATGTGTGGTGGTAGGATAGAGAACATCCACAAGTCCACAACTTGAGATTTTTTGTTAATTTCAAAGAACTTCAGAAGATAACTTATGTTAATTTTTATTCTCTATTAATCCAATTTCAAAAGGATTTGGAGGGATTTCACCTTAGACTGTCAACACGAGCAAACATTAAAAAAGGAATGGAGTGTTTTGTGAGATAAACAATAGTAAGTTTTAGCTTACAATTCCGACCTTTAATTATAACTTCTTAATATGTGGCTCTTATACATGATTTATTTCCTTTGTGGCATGGGTTGAAGAATCAAGGATTGATCATAAATATTCTTAAGTAGTTTACCCCTTTTTATGCTAGTTAGTTATTAATAGATAGTCAAACTTGGTAATGTTATTCATTTCCTCATTTTTTGAGAAACTTCTCATTTTGTAAGGATATTATTTTCAAGCTTTAGGTCCCTAGAGAAACATGACAACTATATCTTTAAAATAAATGTTTTTGACATAATTTATTAATATTTATTTACATTTATTGGTTACAACTAAAATTTTGAGTTTGATATAATCATTGATATTTTCGTTGATGGTAGACTTGACATTGTTTATTGCGTAATATACAAAAAATGTCTCTGAATTCTTTTTGTTCAAACTTTTATTTAGAGAAAAGTTGCTTCTATGAAAAGAGTAAAAGTACAAAGCTATGTCGCACTTTTGGCCAACTTATCAACACAAGTGTTCATTTTATTATTTTTAACAAAAAAACAATTTTGGTCAAACATATCATCTAATAAGATTCATTAAAGATAAGTTAGTTATGTCCACAACTTTTCCATCTAAAATTGTTGGCTAGATGCATATGTAGGACCACTTTGAGGCCAATTTACTAAAAAAATGAAATACATTTCAACAACTTCTACGCATATAATTAATAGTATTTTAACTATAAAAATACCTTTTTGTAGATCCATAAGTGTAGTTTTCACATACACACACATATAGTTTAATTATTATTATATTTTATTTTTTATTTCTACTAAAAGTAGGCTATCAACATAAAAATATTAGGTTGATTACCATGTCAAGAAAAATACTAAAAATTATTAAATGAAATGAAAAATAATAATGCACTTGATAAAAGTATCTATATTTAAAGATGGTATAATTTTTTCTATTTTAGATAAATAGTTAATAAAAAAGTTGACATTGAATGGAAACAACTATGTTTCAATACATGCACATTTTAATATTTATTTAAAATATATACTTAGAAAAAATGAAAACAAATATATCCATGCACTAAAGTTTCAAGTTATAAATACACATAAATGTTTTGAAGGAAAACATATTACTATATAAATATTCATGTCTCATATAACATTGTTGGAGTAAATAAATCATCAATAATTTACTCTAGTACTTAATGCAAACTTAGGAAAAGGTCTTCAGGTTTTGATCTCAAGTGTTATTACATTAATCATGCATTTCAATCAGTTAAGTGACTTAACTGATTCATGCATTTTGTTATCTCACTTTTGTGTCAGTCAGAACTCCATCCCATGTTGAGTTGAACTCCACCAATCAGGGATCTGATGTTGAGTTCATTTGTGTCGACATAAGGATCTTCAATCCTTCATTGTATTTATTCAATAATCAATAATCATTATTGTTTCATCTCTTTTTACTGTGCAATTTCTCATTCGTTTGTGATAGGTTTCTCTTCAGAATTTCATCAAGGCTTGTGGAATCTCAATATAATATTCTTTCATAGTATTAGAGCTCCAATCTAAAGATCCTTGTTCATTTGTTTGAGAAAAGGAGGCATTGCATTTCGTGAGATTCTTTCATTGTCGATTAATTTCCTTTTAAGAGGTGACTGGTGGTTGTGATTTTTGGAGGCCTACAAGGCCATGGTTTTTTTCTTAAAAGTTCATGCATATCCCTAAGGCATTGCATATGGTTGGTTAGTGTCTCCAGAGGCTTGGAATTGTCTGCTTCCCACCGTAATCACTCCATGCTCAGCCACACTAAATCTCGCGATCATCTTTGCAACTTGTGCTTAGAAACGAGCATGAAAACTTTGCAAGCCATGACTCATTTTGTGGTTGCATGGCTCATTGTTCTTTACAAGTTGTGATTCAACTTGTACTTTGATGCAGCCCACACTAGAACCTGTGACTAGGTGCAATTTGCATCAAGCACCTATTCTTCCCTTTGTAGCCGCGATTTGGAGGGGGTTTCTATGCATCAAAGGCAAGTTTAGGCAAAGAGGATCTCAAAGAGAAGAGGCAAAAAAACCCCCATAATATCAGCATCCATAATCTCTATTTCTAGAAGGTGTTGGATTGCCTGACCCACCTTTTGTGTTTGGAGGGGGCATTTGAAACCCTAGTGCATTTGATCATTGTGGGCATGAGGTTCTGCTTAAAATACACATTAGGTTTCATAGCAATACAACATCAGGTTGTGTTGCGCATAATCTCCTTGATGCATACAATGTGCTGCGCATAATCTCATTGTCTACATAATTCCATTTGAAGTCATTTACATAATTTCTCTTTTTTAGTTGGCATATTTTTGTGAAATATTTCACCAATGGAGGAAGATGTAAAATTTGTATCTAGATGCATACATGTCTCTTTCTATCTAGTATAGGTTTTTTTTCTTTCATTTTTGTGTATGTGCAGGATCATGATGGGCCAAAAAGTGGTGATATGTAAGCCATATGATGACCCATGTGGCTAACGACTTTGTTTTTACCCAAAATTGATGAAACGAAAAGGGTTTCTAGAGGAGATTCTCAGCTTTCCACCAATATAAATTATGCTTTACTTTGAATTTAATAAATAATTACTATTCATTTTCTATTAGAATTACGAATAAAGTCCTAATTGATAAGTTGATTGAAAAACATCTATAACTTTCAAACGGTATCACATTTTTTGAATCCAAAACATGTGTCACACTCTATGCTTCACATACTATAAGATTCAAAAAAAAAAATGAATTTCATGAATTTTTGACCAAGTTAAGGTGGTTAGACAGACAAGCTTTTATATTTTTTAAAAGTTGTAATAAAAAATTCATAATTAATTATTTACTTGGAATTTTTTTATAAAAAAATATGTATCACATCGAGACATGAGTCCTCTATTTATATCTAAAAATTTCATAAAAAAATATTATCATTTTATTGTGGTTAGGGTGGTCAGACAAACACCTAATTCTTATTTTTACCCTAAAATTTCAAATTTTCACCAAATAGATTTTTTTTTTTTTATAAAGGTCTAGTAGTTTAGAAACTACATTCAATTTTCTATAGATTCAATTTTTACATTTTTTTGAAATAATATAGATAACTTATTCAAATTATTACATCAAGTTGTCTAACTTTGATTTTATGTCTTTTTATTGCCACTTAAGGGCCTGTTTTTTCCATGATGATCCTGCACATACCCTTTTCTTTATGAATAAACAAACTTAGAATATTAAAGTTGTTATTTATTTGCCGAGCTCCACACTGCTCTTCCAATTGGTAGCCAAAATATTTTTTTTGTTCTAAATTCTTGACTACATGAGCTTCCAGAGTTGCATCCTAGTGTGCTTCTAGAGTTTCTTTCTAGCAGGACAATATCGAGCATTGGATAATGTGAACTTTATTTCAGGAATCACTATCTTTTGCGGTTATCTTTCTTTCGCGGCTTCGCCTTATCTTTTATCGCTCGCAAATTTTTGGCTTTTGCCATGTGGCCTCCAAACAGAGATTCCTGTCGCTCTGTATCACTTTGCCTCTACTGAGTTTCATGTGTGTGACATGTGGCTTTCTCTGGTCATTTCCTGAGCTGGGCCCACTATGCATTTATCTTCGCTTGGTGTCACCCATGTGGCTTTCTCTCAAATATTTTTGTTGGGGCGTCCCTCATTATTTTGTCAGGCTTTGTGTGCTCAATGCATGGTGTATTCTTGTATGTCGGTTATCTAGGAATCGCCGCCTGTGTTGTTCGTTCTTTTTTGCTGCCGTGTTTTCTTCTTCGATGTTGTGTGTCCTTTGCTACTACTGCATGGCCTTCTTTTCTCAGAGGATGGATTTTCTAGCGCATTGCTAGGTGATCTTACTATTCGGTGCCGGCTCGAGGAGATTTGGAACATCGATGTTTTGCCAAGGCATCTTTCTCAATGTGGCTTTCAGGTGATGGGCTGGCTTATTTAAGCAACCATTTTTCTCTTTTATTAGGTTGTTGTTGGATAGACAAAAAACTTCCCAAGCACTAGAAATAGCCTTTGTAATATTTTATTGAACTTGAAGTTTGTAGGCTGTGCCAATCAATTCGGCATTTTTTGTTTTTCATGCATTTGATAAGATTTTTAGACTGTACTTTTACTTTCTTACAGCATATGAATTCTTGTTCTTCATCTTTCGTAATATTCTATAGCTTAATAAATACAGATCATCTTTGAACTCTTTTGTGTTGGCCAAAGTTGTATTAGATTATGCTATGCAATTTAAGGGTATTTTTATGTTTGCGGTACTTCTGGATAATCTATTTGATAGACAACAATTTATTGTTCGAGCCTTTTCTTTCGGCACTATGCCCAAGTAATTTCATTCATGATTTGGCACATCACCTTTAGTCTAGATTTTAATATTTCCTATTATCTTTCTAAACCTTTTACCTCCCTCACTAAAAATGAAGAGTCGGCTTCGATAAAATTCGGAGGTCACTTAGCTAAGTGCACTATGTCCCCCAGTAGCTAAGTTTCCCATAAGACTGCTACCCCTTGTAAAATTTTGCATCAACAATTTTTTTTTGGCATGCCCAGTGGGAGGCGAACTAGCACGTTTGCTTAAAATATAAGTGTGTATGAGTCATAGTCCTATAACTAGGTCACAAACTACAAGATTCCTTGACCTACTCATACAACTGTTAGTTTTTGTTTGCCTGAGACATCGGCAAGGTATTCCTTCACCTCCCCCTTCTCCTTCGTCCCCTGCACCTATGGCCGCTAGAAATTATGTAGCCTGGGATGCTGTTAGCCTATTAGTAGCACCTATGCTTCCTATAGTATGGGCTCCAATCCCCACTTCTGCTTTAAAATCTATCCTTAATTATCCCGGGGATGAATCAAAGACACCGACAAGCACTTGCAAGATGTGGCAGACATGTGTCTGGTGCATGGTGTTTCTAATGAAAACGTAGCTCTAAGATTGCTTGCTGCCTCATTCTGAGGAAAGGTGTTGAACCAGTATAGAAGTCTTATGGCTATTACGATTGCTACTTGAGATGATCTTGGAACCCCGCTTTACGAGTGTTTTTCAAATGTTGGCGATAGGTCTTCACTATATCATCAGCTAACCAGCATAAAGTGAGCTCCTCATGAAGCTCTACTTGACTTCAACACGTTGTTTCATTCGACTTGGCAAAGAGTTCCTATTGGTAGTCGTTCGCCTCCAGATTTGGTGTTCATGTTCTATTTGAAGTCCATTAATGTTGATATTTCCATGATGCTACAATCTCTTGGTGGAGATAGTCTACCCAATGCTTATGGTATTGTTGTTATTGCAGAGAATAACCTTATTGTTGTTGGAAAGTTCGCACCAAGACCCATCATGCCATTGTTCTCAGAATTCGACACTGCGAAAGTTGAACCAACTTCGACCAACACTCCTGCAACTCCTCCCCAATCTATGTATGTGTACCCAGGAATGACGCTGAGTGTAGCTCCAATTCCTAACCCCTTGACGACTGAGATGAACAAGATGAGAGTACAAATGCGGACTATGACAAATGAATTGACTACCATGAAGTGGCAGTAGTATAGCTACCAAAAGTTGACTTACCAAAATTATCAAGGTGGAAAAGTTCCTTACCACTCAAGTCACTAGCAAGATAGATCATGCGGAAATACTCAATCTCAACTGATCAACCAAGTTGTTCCAGTAACCCTACTGATGCAGACCATCCATCCTAGTTCAAGTAAAAAGCTAGTGGCATGATAGAATAACCTAGGTGAGGACACTAATTCATGGTGTTTTCCTTGTAATGATGCACACATGCCCCAAAATTGTTCATGGAGTAATTTGCAACAGAAGATTGCAGAGAAACATAGCCAAAGTAATGCACCTGATCCCGAAAACCAGTCATATACCTCTTAGCAGATGGATAATGCAGTCCTCGCTGCTCAAATGCAAGGGATTTCCATAGAGCAGGAGTTAGATATAGTTCTAGACTAAGCTCTTTTTTCATGGATGGAAGGAGAAGAATCAACATTTCTGAATGACATTACTGTAACTCAAGTGCCTCAAGTGCAATCTGACTACAACACGCGTTCAAAGCATAGAATCATCAGAGAATTCACATCTTCGCTAACCAATGCTCCATCTTAGTCGACACCCAGTCCATCGACAGGCCCGTTGTCAGTCCCACAACAGTCTAAGGTGGCTACTCCTAGCTCTTTGAATCCACCTCCTCCAAAGGCAAAGGCTCCTATGATCACCCCGACTATTTCCAAACAACTGGATACACCAGTTGCGAGGCTTACACCAGCTGCGAGACCTAAGGAGCAAGCAACCGTGAATCATCAGTTGCAAACGTAGATCAATGTGGTGGAACAACTAAAGAAGTCTTCTGCCAATGTTTCTTTGTGGGATATCCTAGCTATTTCGAAGCAAAAAGTGCAATTATAGAAAGCATTGTCGGGAGAGGAAGATGAGAAGATGCCGAGTCATCCCAGTGAAGAAAATATATCCAAGCCAAACCTAGATAATGTGCTAATGAATCAACCGAAAGAAAAGTTCGAAGCCAGAAAAGAGAGTAAGCCTATTAAACCTAAGCCTTTCTTTATAATGCTTATCATTAGCGACAAGTTATTGCATAACTGTATGATCGACTCTGGTGCTAGCACCACTATCATGCCTAAGCAAGTAGCTGATGCTTTGGGGTTAAAATGTGAGCCTCTTAACAAGGGAGTCATGCAACTAGACGGAAATAAAGTTGATACCATCGGGGTAATCAGGGGATTGCCTATGACATTGTTTGTCTGCCCAAGTATCACTGTGAATCAGGATACCATACTCATTGATGTCCCTCCTTTTTTTGGTATATGTTTGTCCTGAGAGTTCACGAAAAATGTTGGAGGATATCTAGCACTAGACTAGTCACACCTGATTTTGAGAACCAAACATGGAGCTAAGATGAAACTATTGTCAGAAACTTTGCATTCCGAACATGTTGTTGATGAGGCCCTGCTCAACTTTGAAGTGACACATACTTCAATTACCCAAGAAGAAAGGTTCAATGTTGAATTTCTAGAGGAAGAAGAGGCAACTAGCTCCCAGACGAAGAGTGAAGAAGCTCTGTTGAATGAGTTTATAGACACAAACCCTTTTGGAAATTATCATGCAATTGGGCTCAGAACCTATGTCATACATGAGGAAGGATAGATTATGCCCATAGTTACTAAGGAATTCGAAGGCGAAAAATCCTTAGAGTTGTGGATGTTGCACTTTGATGGAGCAAGATGTAGAGGAGGAGCTAGAGCAGGAATATGTTTGACATCTCTATCCAAAGAAAAGACCTTGAGGTCTTATCGCTTGAAGTTCACATGCTCAAACAATGAAGCAGAATATGAAGGTCTTGTCCATGGTTTGATCCTTATAGAAAAAATGGGTGCAAAGAAAATAAGAGTGTTCAAAGATTGAGAATTGGTGGTCAACCAAATCCGAGGGATTTCTGGTGCAAAGAATGTCTAGATGCGATCATACCGGCATAAGGTCTGGGATCTAATTGAAATATTTGAGGTATTTAATATTTAGGCTATACCAAGAGAGAAGAAATTTGAAGCTGATCAGATGGCAACTGTCGGGGCTCAGTCTGAGCCAGCCTCCCAGTTGTTAAAAAATAAATATGCAGTGAGAGTGATCATACGACCTGTTGTTCCGAACAATGATCAAGACTAGCAAGTGTTTGATACTGATGCTCATATTGCATCATTTCTCCAGTCATTTGGGGAATTTCCTAACCAGTTGCAACCAAAGATCGCCGAAGCCTACGGGGATCAAATAATCTAGTTAAAATCCAACAAGGTTCCTAGAAGCCTAGTCACTTTGGAGAGTCTTTTTGATTCTGATGATGCAAGGAAGGATAAAAGGAAGCTAGTAGCTGACAAAGGTGATTATATTGATTTGCATATCAGAGAAGAGATAAAGCTCAAGGTCGGTAAGGAAGTATCTCAGAAGAATAAGGATAGGATAAAGCACTTTTCCGAGGAATATACGAGCATAGTAGCCTAGTCATATGATGATCTTAAGGGATATGATCCTGAGATTATTCAGCATACAATTGAGCTATTGGAAGGAGTGAAGCCGGTTCGTTAGAGATAGAGGCCTATGAACCCGAATATTGAGTCACTCATATTACAAGAGTTGAATAAATTGATTGTGTCCCAAATAGTGTTCCCAATCAAGTATAGCACTTGGGTGTCTAACCTAGTGCCATTCCGGAAGAAGAATGGTTACATACAACTATGTGTAGACTTCTGTGACTTGAATAGGGCATCCCTGAAGGATCATTACTCCCTACCTTCTATGGAGGTAATTCTACAAACCATAGCTGGTTCTGAAATGTTTTCAATGTTGGATGGTTTTTTGGGCTACAATCAGATTTATGTAAAAGAGGAAGACCAACACAAAACAACGTTCACCACAAAGTGGGGAACATACGAATATGCTAAGATGCCCTTTGGACTGTCAAATGTCAGATCCACCTTTCAAAGAGCTATGGATATTGCCTTTAAGGATTTAATACATAAGATTATACTTATCTATCTGGATGACTTGATAGTGTTTTTCAAATCCGCCAATGAGCACTTTGATCATTTAGGGCTTGTCTTCCAGAAGTTTCAGGAATTTGGGATTTCTATAAACCCAAAGAAATGTGTGTTCAGAGTCCCCTAGGGGAAGCTATTGGGATATGTTTTCTCGAAGGAGGGCATTGCCATTGATCTAGAAAGAGTTGATGCAATCTGGGATCTTCCTCTACCCATAAACAAGAAAGGAGAGCAATCTATTTTGGGTAAGGTCAATTTCATTAGTCGATTCATTGTAGACTTTGTAGGGATTGTTCGACCGATTACCCTGATGCTTAAAAAGGATCAGACTTTCAAGTGGACGACGAAGGCCAAAAAATATTTTGAGCTTATAAAAGAGGTTATTTCTTCAACCCTTGTATTAATCAACTCAGACCTGTTGAAGGACTTTATCATGTGTGATTTTGGCGATGGCAATAGTATTGCCACTATGCTTATGTAGAAGGATGATGAGGATAAAAAAGAATCTCTTGTTGCTTTCTACTCACGTACCTTAAAGGAGTATGAGGTGATATACAATTTTGTATAAAAGCAGGCCTTTGCTATTGTGAAAGGGCTTAAGAAGCTCCGACACTCGATATCATGCAATAAGGTGATTGTTTGTGTACCGCATCCTAGTGTGCGGGAATATATTATTGAAGGAGAGATCATCGAGAAAAGAGCTAACTGGATTACCAAGATCCTGGAGTATGATCTTGAGATCAGGACTATCAAGACTATCAAGGGAAAAGGACTATACGAGTACCTCACTGAAAAAATGAACCAGTGATAGAGCTCGAAGTCTTGGAACCTATGTTACTGAATGAAGAAAGATCTAAGGGCGATTGGTTGGAGGCTAGGATAAAATTCATGCAAACAGGAAGGTATCTGACCAATCTCCCTTCTTTTAAGAGATGGTTCTATTGGTTGTAGAATAGCAGTTATGTTCTCTTAGAAGGAGTACTTTTCAAAAGAACTTTTAATGGTGTCTTGCTAATATGTGTGAATGAGGAACACGCCAAAAGAATATTAGATAAATATCACAACGACCCAGCTAGAGGGAACTTTTTGCAAGAACTACTGCAATTAAAATTATATGTGTTGGTTATTTTTGGCCAACACTATTCAATGACTCATTCTCATTAGTAAGGTCTTGCAATGAACACAAATTTTATGTTGGAAAGAGAAAGAATGTTTCTATGCCACTGAGACCCATAGTATTGGAAGAACCTTTTGATCAATGGGGTCTAGACTTCATTGGTATGATTAACCCCTTTTCATTAGTTGGACATCGGTGGATATTGACAACAATTGACTAGTTCACCAGGTGGGTAGAGGCGGTGCCATTAAAAAATGCAACAGAAGTAGAAATTGTTAACTTCCTAGAGGAATTGGTAGCCAGATTTGGCTCGCTGAAAATAATTATTTCCGATAATGCTATAGCTTTCCTCGACTCTAAGATGAGCCAATTTGTATTGAAATATGGGGTTTTCTTGAAAACCTCTTCTAATTATTACCCTTAGTGGAATGGCCTCACGGAATCCACAAATAAAAACCTCATCGGGTTAAACAAAAAGATAGGCTCGGAACACTAGAGGGAGTGGCATAAAAACCTCCGAACAACGTTGTGGGTAGACTGTATCATGCCTAAGCAGATATTAAAGACACCCCCTTATGTGATGGTGTATGGGAAGGAGGCGTTATTGCTTATTGCCATGGAAATCCCTACTCTCCGATTTCTCAAGTCTCTTGAAATCGAGCAGAACGAAGCTACATGGCGGTACGGTTTTCTGAGTTACTGGAAGTACAAGAGAAAAGAGAGCATGCTCTCAAGGCCATGAATAGCTGCCAGCAGGTAGTGAAGAAGTGGTTTAACAAAAGGACGTTCG
This sequence comes from Sequoiadendron giganteum, assembly GCA_007115665.2. Taxonomy (NCBI): domain Eukaryota; kingdom Viridiplantae; phylum Streptophyta; class Pinopsida; order Cupressales; family Cupressaceae; genus Sequoiadendron; species Sequoiadendron giganteum. The sequence goes on from VCHN02000014.1 coordinate 36,135,901, forward strand.
ACCAGGAGCTAAAATGTGGGGACTTGGTGCTCAATTTCAACGAGCGCGGGGCAAAGCTCAGCCAATAGGAAAGGTTTGATAGTCTCTGGGAAGGGCCTTTTAAAATTTTCCAATGCAAACAGTTTAACTCTTACGAGTTAGAAGACATGGAAGGTAATGCCTTGGGTATTCCAGTTAATGGAATACACCTTAAAAAGTTTAATTAGTTATCCTCATGCAGTGGGTTTGTAAATTGTAAATATGTAATTATTTTTCTTGCTTTAAGTTTTGGGTTTTCTTAGTGCTTTTTGAAAATGACAACAGTATTGCAAGAAATTGAGGTACATTGTAAATGATCCAAGATATGAAAGATATGAGTGTTATATTGTCACTAGAACATTTACATTATATATGGTAGAGGCTAGTGGCCTTGTATCAAAATATACATATGTATTTGCTAAAGTGCAGGAGGCTGAAAAAGGAAAAAAACAAAATTGGGATTATTTTTTCTTCTCAGTTCTCAAGCAGAGGAAGGACTAGCAACAACAACATCCAGTGGCACAAGGTGAGGAAACACCATTCTATCGAAATCCTTGTACCAGTGCATGTTCTGGAAGGGTTCAATATGATGTATCTGCATCAGGAAGTAGCAACAAACACGGACCTTGGAGCGATGTTCTTCATGGGTCTCCAGCTCAAAGCCGAACAGAAAGGGCCTAGTTGGCATGGTTCCTCCATGTAGCAGCAACCGACGTAGGTTGCGAACAGAAGGGACCCCATGATCAAATACGACAGCCCACACTACTTTCTCAAATCCTCCAAGGTAACGTCAAGGGAAAACTCGCTTGGTCAGCTTCAGAATTTTGTGTTTAGAAATGTTGATGTCTAGGAGCGAAACGACAAAGTGAGAGCAGATGCTAGTGTTTACCCTATATTGGTCCTCGTATTCCACATAGTCTTTTCCTAGGACCCATTTGATTGCCTTTACATATCACAAGTTTTTTATTCCTGTCATGTGCTTCAGGCGCCTGCACCTAACGTTTCCTAGAAATGTGGCTTGGGTCTTTTTGCAAACTAGTCTAATTGGCGTCTCCATTATTGCTTGCTACTATAACTTGAGAATGAAATTTCTAAGATTAACTAGGGCCTAGTAAGTATGATTAGAAGCTATGATTACATCAAAGGCAAATGCTGCTATCATGCCTTGATAATTAATTATCCGGCATGTGAAGTGATGTGAATGATTAGGTATAGTTACAAATTGCTTCTTTCAATTTTTCGAATTAAAATAAAATAGGCCAGGTGTCTGCATGAGGAGCTGCCATCCTGAAAGAATCAAGGAAAATATTTTGATAAATTTGTTGGATGATGTGCCCAAGTACAATCAAGAAATCAGTAAATGCAAAGGATCTTGCAAAAGATATGGGAAGGTTGTCTTGGTTCGTTGTCCAAGAAAAATCAAGCGCCACCTTGTTGGGTCTCAAAAATGCAAGTTTGAACCACGAGAGGTTGCCAAGCTCTCACAACGCTTTGGCCAACTAACAAGGCCAACCAATATAGTTGAACCTTCTGCTCTTAAGGCTCTGCTAGAATAAGGCGGGTGTACCTAACGAATGATGCAGATTTAAAAGCGTTTCCTAGCTGATCAATCTATCCACAATGGAAAAGGATAGTGGACAGATGGAAAACCACTACAACTAACCTACTCCTACTATATAAATGAAAGGTTTTTTGAATGAAATTTTTGTATCTTTGGGTTGAGGTAGATCAGTGCCTTCTATCCACATGGGAAATGGAGTCAAAAGTAATGAATTATGTGTGTTTCCTTCTCTAGTTTAATTCAAGTTGTTCGACACTTTAAGAAATAAAGCTCTAATGACTGACATATGACTTCATTAATTTATCACTAACATAAATAAGGCTGGAATGTTTTCTTACCAAATTATACTTCAACAATCCAAAAGAAATCCTAAATCATTGTGACTTACTTGAAGGAATTTAATTCTGACTTGCAAACACCAGCAAATAAAAATCACACTGAGTGGAGAAATACACCTTGATAAATCAAACATATGCTTGATATATTGATTCAAATGATCAGAGGACTTCATGTTGGAGACAATTAGATAAGAAATATATATATAATTATAGCACAACAACTGAACACATAATGGATTTCACCAATTAAAAATAATCTATCCATTGATTTGCTTCAAAAAAGGTCTGTCATTATTTACGTTTACCCAATTCCATTTCTAGAAAAATTTCCCTACAGACGTCTAACTACTACCTACTTGTGTACTATGTACCTCCTTTTCCTACAACTGATTTTCCAATGATTTATACAATACAAACCAAGGGTCGTGACCCTTCAATTTTTTGTTACATCCATTTACATTCCATGGGTGAAACAAAATATTTAATTAGTTTCCTGTCAGAAAACTAAATATTTTAAACTATAGTCTTGCTTTCAATTTTCTCACTTTATACTTTTTCCCAACTTTGATTTTGATTTCCCATGGCTTCCTTATGCTTACTGCATGACCGTAATCAACCTTATGTTTCCACGCAGTATAGTGGTGTCTGACTTTGACTATTCGTTGCTTCTCTTTACCACCGCACTACCACACCCTTTGTTTCCTCATCCCATGGTAATGCGGTGACCAATCACTGACCCCCTTCCCCACTGCTAACCACGATGGCTATCTCCATGTTTACCGTGCTACCGCGATCATTGGCCTGAATGCCAGCGGTACCACGGTAGCCACCCATTGTTATCTTCACCACTTCTTAACTGTTTTCCTTATTTTACCACGTTATCGCGGTCTTCATTTCAACTGTGTACAGTATAGCGGTAATCGCTTACTAACTGCCACCTAGTTGTTAACTGCCTGTCTTTGCTGATCGCTTGACTGTTTACCACACTACCGTGGTGTATGAATTGACCGCATGCAACATAGTGGTAAACCTTATCGTGGCAATGTCTAACCATCACCGCTATACCGCGAGCCACTTTGCAAAAGGCCACGGTAAAGCGGTGAAAGCCATGAAGGATGAGTGGTGGCAGTGTAAGGTATTTTAACATTATGAATGGGAATAGAATGAATTATTATATGGAAATATAGGAGAACGGATTTTAATGGGGGTAACATAGCCATCCTTAGCATTGTAAAAGGGAGTATATGATTTTTATGGGAAAAATATTTAAAGTATTAGGCTCAAAATAGGAAAAAACCCTTAGGATTTTAATGGAAATTTCCAGTTCTAACACACCTCATGCGAAGTCATGTTTCTTAAACATGAAGAGTATTTTGGCAGGTTGGCGATCTCTTCACATGCACGAAAAATTTGGTGGTGCATGTATCAACTAAATGTGAAAGGCTGGGACGTACACTTGCTAAGTCATTTTTCACGAAAATCATAAAGCAGGTAAGGCATGCGAAAGATATTTATTGTGAGGATTTATCAAAAGGTGAAAATAGCTAATTCATTCGCAAAGAGAGAAAGATTTTTTCAGAAGCTAAGTCATTTGCAAAGTTTGTGAAGCCTATTACGGATACAACGAAATGGCTAAAATTGCAGGAAGTTCAACACAAGCCCTAGTCCCTGAGAGCATTAATGAGCAAAGATTGACGACGCCTTGTGTAGATATTTATGGCCAAGATTCTTATGCTACTCCAGGCATCCCAACAAAGCCATCCTGGCCCTTTACCAGTCAAGCGGATGAGAAAAAACTTGGCACGGTTTCTCCAAGAAACCAAACCCTAGTATCAGAAGATTGGGATAATTTTTTGGATCCTGAATTATCTCAGAATCCCAAGAGCCTAAGGGAGGCTACATGTGAAAAGATGAAGAAATTGTTAGACCCTTTCCACAAACGTCTATGGAACTATGGGCTTCCCCAATACATGGTTCCTCTGGTGCATTATTGCCTAGAGATTATGGCAGCATGTGCAACAAGATTTGATCCTTAGACTGGAGTTATAAATGGCCCTAATTTGAGGGTAGTTATTAGCCCCCAAGCCTTGCAAGATATGTTATGCATCTCGTTCCCCTTGCCCAAGAATGTTGAATATTTTGACATTAAAAGGATGCAGGACTACTAAAGAATGTTTCAGATGGTGCAACAATTTTACCACACTGAGACTGCTCAGCCAACAGATGTCTCAACACCTCCCAGATTCCCAATTGCTCTGGGTGCTTTAAAATTGGGGTCTTCTTCTGTCTATTCTATGTTAGTGTTGGTTTGTGGGTTGGATACAGACAAGGGGGTTTTTGAATTCCAAATGAGTCTCAGCTTTATGCTAAGGAAGAACAACATGTCTCCACTTATGGACTTCATGAGGGTTATTGTTGATGGGATGATCCAATAGCTGCAAAAATTTGAGGTTGGTTCTAGATTCAGGTATTCTTCTTTCCTAGTGTACTTGATTTTGCATCAGAATCCTAATTATTTCAAGCAATTCATGGCCCTGGTCATTTTCGATGAAAGTGGTACAAGGAAGCCAGTGTCAACATGGACTCCCAATCCTGTCGATTTTTTTTTATTATTATGCATTTTTGGATTCATTCCTAGCTCTGAATTTATGGGCTTTGGATAAATCTGGGAGCAACATGTCCATGTGTTTGTCACCAAGACATAAATCATGGTTGAGAGGCCTCTTTCTACCTTGCGATTGGTTCTTTGGTACGGATTTCACTATGCTTCGTATGCAAGGTTTTTTTCGAGAACCCTTCCGGCTCCTACACATTGTTTCTAATAGAGTGTTGGCCCTAGAGGCATTGCAACAATTGAGTAACATTGAGAATGACTACTAGGGAGGAAGGCATTTGACTTCCTATTTGACGTTGCCTGTCATGTTCGACTCAGTATCGCTGGTGAAGAAGAAGAGCTCGAAGGTTAACAACTTGGAGGTTTTGTACTCTAATTTTGGTTGTCTTGGGCTGGTAATTATCAATGACACATGGCAATACAACCTACAAAAATAATCTGTCAGAGATTGCCATAAAAATTCCACACTACCCTTGGCCATTCTGGGACCCTCGAAGAAATGTTGAAGAGGGGAATTTGAAATTTGATGTAGGCCTTGAATATTTGCTTACTAAAGAGGGGTGACCGCCGTGGTTGAACTTTTACAACATTGTGGGGAAGCCCAACCAAAATCAAAAGATGAGCCCATACTTGTGCAACAAGTTGAGTAGGCTCAAATGGAAGCTTGAAAGAATTAGAGACTTCTAGATATATAGGCAGGAGATAAGGAGAACAAGTGACCTTTTCCATGAGGTAGAGTCAGACAATCAGTTTAATGACATCTAGGTCCATGAGCATTCAAACAACGAGAACTCCCCAAACCCTTCGGTTTTGGAGAAGTTCTATGAGAAGGGAAAAGCTGCCATGGAACTCAGAGAGGAGGTAACCCAGAACACACCTGTCGCTGAAAAATATCTAACACATGAGGCAATTGTCAGTAGACAACATTTGTAGCAGGAGGACTCTTCAAACACACAAATGTCAGAGCCTTCAAGCTCCTCTAGATTGGGTAGGAAGAGGCCAAGGAGTTTCAGTCTTAGGAAGAAGGTTATTGTGAACCTTGAGGATTCTCCAGAGGAGAAGCGGTCGCAAACAAGAGAGTTCACTAGAGAGGAGGAGTCGCAACATGAAGAAGCGGTGGTATCGATTATAGTTCTCTAGGAACCTCAGGTATTATTTCATTCCTCTTCTCTCTCTTCTATGTCTTTGGTCTCCTCCTCATTTTCCCCTGCTATTTCATCCACACCAACTATTCCTATCGCTGGATATCTGGGGTAGTCAAATATTTGCCCTCCCGGTTTTCTATTTTCATCCCCTATTTTTCATTCCACCCCTGGAACACAATTGGTCACCAGTCCTAACCTTATAAGCTAGTAGTTTTCATCCTCAAGGCCTAGCCTTTCAGTTGGCACTTCCTTGGCCTTTCCTCATACTATATTGCCATCATCTCCGAGTGGCCAATTTATTCCACCCTTCTCCCCGGTAGTTATTACAAGCCCTAGCAAGTCCACCAATGCACTAAACATGCTTTCCTTCCCACTAGCAGTCCCTCGGGAGTTTCCTTTCGTTGGTGGACTGGGTATTTCTTCTCAGGAATATTTTTCATAGGTGGATGCAAACAAAAGTGCTCGCACAAGGAAAATTCAAAAAAAGAAGAGAAAAGTATGTGGATAGACATACATAGCCTCTTTTACAAATGGTATTACATGAGAGTCAGAATTCACTGATGTTTGCAAAGATCACCCACAATGTGATCAAACCGGTTAGAGAGATGTTGTTGAGTGATTATTCTATCAACGCCATTGGGTTGGATTTGCATCAGGCTCATCTTTAGGAGAAATTCAATCTAATGGAGGAGACTCGGAGGGTAGTGACCACTGACTTCCTCAAGCTCAATTGCCAAGCAAAGAAAAAGGAGGAGAAATTGAAGGAGTTGAAAGGCAAGGTTGATATTTGGGAAAACAAGTATAAGGCCTAGGAAAACCAAATTAATCACCTACTATCCAAGAGGAATGCCTTGGAGGGCAAGGTGAGTGAGCTTCAAGCTTTGGGTGAGGATGTCATTTTGACCCTGCAAAATGAAATTGAGCAATACCGGGTGAACGAGGCAACTTTCCATGTTGACTTGAAGCAGAGGGATGATGGTATGAAGCAGCTCCGGCAAAGCACAAATGACAAAGTAAATGAGATGAATGTCACTCTAGATTCAAAAATTGAAAAGAGGAAATACGTCGAATTGGCCTTGGAAGAGAAAGAGAAGAAAATTTCCACCCTAAGCAGTCAGCTATCCATTTTGGACGGAAGCTTATCGAAGCTAGGGGAAGACCTGAGCAACAGAGCTGTGGAGTTAGATCTTTTGAGAGCCCAACCTCCTGCACCAAAAATGAGCTCGTTGGAAATTTCCAAGGGGCTAAACGTGTCGTACTAGGATAAGGTCAAGGAAGTATGCCTTACTTTGTAGCCCACCCTGAAGTTTATGGCGTAGGCAAACGACCTATGTGGAACAGTTAATGAAACAATACAGCAGGTGCAGGATATGACTTCCGATAAAGTTCTGGAGGCCAAGCTTTTTTTGGGCAAGTTGTATACAACTTTCGTTGAGGCTTTAAGTGGCATAGGTATTAAGGACCAAACAATGATGACTATGAGCATGAACATTCTCATTTCCATGCACGAGGTCATCCAACATGTAGCGGAGTGCAAAGCTAGATTGAATCAAATTACCAGTGACATGCAGGTAAAATTTTCCCACCTAACTCAACGAGGCCTCCCGTCACCCTTCATCATAGATCAGGCGGTAGTAGGTGTTGAGCACATAATTGCAAGTATCGAGGAGAAGAAGCAGGACCTCTCTATTTTTCCAATCTTTTGATCACTCTCCGACCATCAAAAATATTGAAAGTATAGTACATCAGCTAGCACAACTCTTTTTCTAGATTGAATTGGAGGCGGAGATATCTAGCGGATTGCCTTTTAAGGCAATCATCGATCTCAAATTGGTGCATGAAAATTTGTGAGCCCCCTTTGTGCTGTCAAGTGAGGTCTGGACCGGTCTGCAAGCTTCCCTCTCTAAGCTGTGAGTGATAATGGGATTCTAAACCAAGGTTTCTGGGGTTCTTCATTCCGCAAGTGAAATGTCCTTGTGAGTCGCCAAACTGTGAGATTTATTTCGTGAACCGCTAGCTTTTGTGGTCATCTTTCCTTCATGGATTCACCTTATCTTTTATCCCTCACAATTTTTTGACGTTTGCCACATGGCCTCCAAACAAAGATTCTCGCCACTCCGTATCACTTTGCCTCTACCAAGTTTCGTGTGTGTGACGCGTGGCTTTCTCTGGCCATTTCTTGAGCTAGGAACACTATGTAGTTATCTTCACTCGGCATCACCCACGTGGCTTCCTCTAAGAGCTTTTCATTGTGGCATCCGTCATTCTTTTGCTAGGCTCTATGTGCTCGATGCATGGTGTATTATTGTGCATCAGTTATCTAGGAATCACTGCCTATGTCGTTCGTTCTCTTTTGTTGCCACATTTTCTTCTTCGATGTCACATGTCCTTTGCGGATGTTGCATGGCCTTCTTTTCTTGGAGGATGGATTTGTTGGCGCACTGCTATGCGATCTTCCTATTTAGTGTCGGCTTGAGGAGATTAGGAACGTCGATGTTTTTTCTAGGGCATCTTTCTCAATGTGGCTTTTAGGCGGTGGGTTGGCTTATTTAAGAAACTCTTTTTCTCTTTTATTAGGTTGTTGTTGGATAGACAAAACCTTCCTGAGCGCTGGAAATAGCCTTTGTAATATTTTTATTGAACTTGATGTTTGCAGACTATGCCAATCAATTCGGCCTTTTCTATTTTTCATGCATTTGATAAGATTTTTAGACTGTTATTTTACTTTCTTACAACATATGTAAACATGCTCTTCAACTTTTATAATCTTCTACAACTTAATAAATACAGATCATGTTTGAAATCTTCTGTGTTGGCCGAAGTTGTATTAGATTATGCTATGCAATTTAAGGGTATTTTTCTGTTTGCAGTACTTCTGGATAATCTATTTAATAGACAATAGTTTATGGTTCAAGCCTTTTCTTTCAGAACTATGCCCAAGTAATTTCATTCATGATTTGGCGCATTGCCTTTAGTCTAGATTTTAATATTTCCTGGTGTTTTTCTAAACCTTTTACCTCCCCCACTAAAAACAAAGAGCCGACTTCGATAAAATTCAGAGGTCACTTAGCTAAGCGCACTATGTCCCCTAGTAGCTAAGTTTCCCATAAGACTTCCGCCCCTTGGAAAATTTTGCATCAATAGATAAACAATGGCATGATCCCCAATGAAGGGCATCTTTGCAATTCTTCAGCAGTTGCATCCTTCTTCTTTAGTTTGGATAAATTGTTGACACCCACATCATCGTTGTTGGCCCACCATCTTCATCACCTTTAAATTTTGTTCTCTATCAGTCTTCACAAGATCTTGGATCGACATCATCACTTTCCGACATTTGGACACGTGAGAAGTTTTTAGAGGTGCACATCATCATTCTTTTCCTTCATCAATTTTTGCTTCTCCTCAGTTTTCATTCAGGGGGGTTTTGGAGTAAATTAATCATCAATAATTTACTCTAGTACTTAATGAAAACTTATGAAAAGGTCTTCAATTTTTGATCTCAAGTGTTATTACACTAATCATGCATTTCAATCAGTTAAGTGACTTAACTAATTCATACATTCTATTATCTCACCTTTGTCTCAGTCAGAACTCCATCTCATGTTGAGTTGAGCTCCACCAATCAGGGATCTAATGTTGAGTTCATTAAATATGTCTACATAAGGATCTTCAATCCTTCATTGTATTTATTCAATAATCAATAATCATTATTGTTTCATCTCTTTTTGTTGTGCAATTTCTCAATTGTCTATGATAGGTTTCTCTTCAGAATTTCATTAAGGCTTGTGGAATCTCAATATTAGATTCTTTCAAACATCATTTTTCATTATTTTATCAACAACTAAATTATAGTGTCAATTTATAAAAAACTATATTCAATTTTTTTTAAATTTTTTTAACAAAATACAAACATGAAATATACTAAAGAATATAGCTTTTATTAGTTTAAATCATTTTGAAATTCAAAACATTTGTGCCACTTTTTAGTGGTTCAAGTTTAAAAGTTGGATCAGTGTTGGTCATTTCCTTTATAAAAGTTTGACATAGCTTTGTACTTTACCCAAATGTCTTAAATTCATACCTTTTATTTGCAATAAAATCTAAGGGGAAAGGGTGCCAATATTTAATACTCAATATATATAAGCATGATTTTATTTTCTTGATTAAGATCCTACATTTATTGTATGTCAATTGGAGGGTTGTTAACTTCTCAATGATAGAAATTGAATAAAATGGATCAATTGGATTCAATTTGTAAGTAGTGTGACATACTTATTTTGTGAATATGGAAAATTATGGGCAATGCATCCCTTGAATGGTCTTTAAGATAATACTTAGTCACAAAAACTACATGTAGTTATCAAATGCAATTTACTCTTTCGACATTCAAGAATCAACATTCATTTTATTTATTCAAATAAATAGGTAATGTTATTTCATATTTATAACTGTGTTGAAATTTTTTTTTTTTTTTTTGGGAGAGGTCACATAAATGAAACATTTTTGGGTGATACTTCTTGGATAGTAATATCCTTCCACAAGATGATAATTTAATCCTATGAGGAGGCTACCAAAATAGTTACTTATGGAGTACCTACACATGACTTATCAAAGAATTTGAGTTTTCATCCTCCTTATTTCTCTCTCATTGCCTCAGTCAACTATTGAAAGAGTGGGCATATTCATTGCATGTATAGAAGAAAAAATATTCTAGGGAAAAATTATTTTAGAAGGAATAAATTTTTGGCAATATAACTAATAATTTTTTTCTCAAATTGTTTGGATGAAACTAAAAATTATTACCTATGACAATACAAAGTTTTCAAATAGCTAATTTATTTTTTAGTGTTGAACATATTTTTCTATTTATTAATTTATTTTTGAAAAAAAATCTAGATAATTTTTTTGAATGAATGGACTTTCGCAATATGGTCGATGTCTTTATTGTTGAGATAAAATTAAAAACCATTATACATGGCATTGTATAGTTTGAAAATATGTAATATTTTTATTGGTTAAAATATTTTTATATTTATTAATTATTTTTAAACAAAAATATTGATAAATGTGAAATGACATAATTACTATGGTTTTAATAACTTTTAATTTTTAAGTTTTTTGAAAAAAAATGTTTAAACAATCTAAATATCATTATATACATGATAATAATTTATAAATTTATTGTTACAATTATTTTAAGTGAAATTATGTTGGTCATATAGTGTGGTTTTAAAAAATACCTTAATCCTACTAAAATAAATAAATTAAAAAATATTACTAAAAAATTATAAAAAAAGAAATTTAGATCAAACTTTAGCATCATATGCATCTTTCAACAAAAGTAATTTTTAAAATACTATAATTTACTACTTATTTTATTGGTTGTACACATGCATATTCTGGTCTTTAACATGATTTTAAAAAATCACAATTTTACACCGTATAAAACACAAGTTTGATCATCTAAGGGTAAAAGTACAAACCTATGTCACACTTTATAAAGGAATCGAGCAACAAAAAAATAAAATTGAACTTCAACCACATAAAAGTGGTCTTTATGTTTTGAATTTTAAAATGATGTAAACTAATGAAATGTAGAAATATTGATGAAGTTTATTCCTGTAATTTTTCAGATTTTTTTAAATTATTTTGATTATTGTTTTATCAAATTAAGAGTAGATTTTGGAATGTTAAAAATTTCAGGAAAATGTGGCATTCACTTGATGTCAAGAAATAAATAGAAAAAAATATTTTTTTTCCCTATTCTTTTTTCTCCAAATAGGTAACTTCAATATCTAATGCATGGAAAAAAAAGTAAAACTTTGATGTATATTTTTCTCCTAATAACATTTTAAATTCAAACTTGACAAAATTTGAAAGTTTCCATTTGATGTCAACTATTGTCTATTTTTTTAATCATTTTTAGAAAAAAACCCCTTTGAAGAGGATTCTCTCGTCTAATGCACCATATATTTTTCAAATATTTTTAATATGTTCTACTATTTTTATTTTTATTTCTAATTAGCCACATTTTAAATTTAACAACCTACTTTCATTATTTTAAAAATAAAATATATTAAAATAATCAAAATATAAAAAAAGTACATATTTGGATTCACTACTCTAAGATCTATAAAAGGGTATTTTTCCTTATTTTTTGAAAATCATTATAGCTGAAGAAATACTTAGTTGAAGTTGAAAGTTTTATAAAATTATTAAAAAAAATGAGTTGGTTGCCAACTAGGATGCCACATAGACAATTTTGGTAGAAAGGGTTTCGACCGAAATCCTTTCTACTGAAACCTCACACATAAAATAAGTCACATTCCAATAAAGGGAAAAAAATCAAATTTTATGATTTTAGGCAAAAGGGTTTCACTTGAAACTCTATGTTTCGCGTACATGCCACATGGTTTCAGGCAAAACTAGTACGATCAAAACTGTTTAGATCAAAAAAAATTTGATCGAAACTATTTACTTGGTTGAAAGTCTGACACAACTTTGTGATTTTACCCCTAGGTGTTAGAATAAATTACATATTTGAAAAATAGAGAAAATTTCTACATTTAATTTTTTACACCAGATTAATATTCTGTGTAAATGATTCAGATTATTTTTTATTAAGTGTAAAACATGTTTTGAAGGGGCCCCAAAACCCTTCACAAAGATGTTTTAGAGGGACTTGGAAACCTATCATAAAAAATAATGCTACCAAAGATAAACCATAAACAACTAGTAGCTAAACCACACAAAGGAAACAACCTCAAATTAGACCATTACAGGAAGACAACAACAAGGGACTTAAGCTTGAAAAAATTTACATTTTTTGTATTTGATATGGATCCATGATCCCATTAAAATTCTTGACCTCCACATCAATAACCTTAATATGTACATTAAAGATCCCATTATCTTCCTTAAACTCCACCTCCATAGGAGTAAAAGAAAGAAAAAATAAAGAAAGGGCTACAAAATCCCCCTTGAAATGATTTCATATTTTCCTACATAGACATTTTCCACCTCAATAGGAGAATACACCATCAAAAAAAGAAACAACACCTGTAGATCCAAGATCCCCTTAGCTTTCATGAACTCCACCTCAATAGGAGTAAAAAGAGAGAAAATCTTAAAAAAGGGTAGTCTAAGCCCCGTTGAAATAACTCTAGCTCTTCCTACACAATATTCTCCATTTGAATAGGAGAATACACCAATAGATAAATCATCAAAACTCCTTCCAAACCCCTAAGAAGTGTTTCAACAATAACTCCACAAAGAAGAAGAACATCACCAAAAAAGGCATAGAATCCTACACAAACAAACTCCACCTCCACATCTAAAGTATTTTTCACCTCAAAAGGAGATGCATGAAACAAGAACCACTAAAGAGAAAACTGGATTGCAATATCTCCCATAAGAACAAACTATAGCTCAAAAAAACTCCCCTAACCAAAACCATAACCAATGCTTGAATGTTAAAAAACCCTCACTAAGACCCCCATGGATTTCAACCAAACCACTAAAGAAAAAAGTAGCTCCTCTTATAGAAGAAGCACAAGGAACCTCCAAAACCAATAGCTTCCACATTGAGCCATAAAAGAGCCTTTCTAGAAAAAAGGAAACAACATCCAAGACCACCCAATAGAGGCAAACACACCAATATTTATTCACAAGGGCTAGAGAGGAAGAGGCATCCAAAACCATGACCTAAAACAACAACAAAATCTACAAACCCTTGGGAAGAAAACCAACAGCCAAAGGCACACTAAAGATGCACTAGTAGAGAATCATCTTCCAAAGAACCACAGGGTAAACAAAAACATGCAATCCCACTCAACAAAGAAAAAACATCAATATTCCTTCACAAGAGCCAAAGAGGAAGACGTGTCCAAAGAAACATCCGCAAACAAAAAAATGATCTACAAACCCTTGGCTTCAAAACCAACAACCAAAGCCACATTAAAGAGGTGTTAGTAGTGAACCATCTTCCAAAGAACTATAGGGAAAACAACTGAAAGAAAAGATTGCACCTGTAGCACACACTTGCACCAACATCATCATCATCTGGATCATCATCCCCTTCCTTCACATCAACATCTCCAATGCTATCTGAGTGCACACCTCAACTAAATCCTCACAGTAATTCCTACAACAAAGAACCTCCAATATTAGAGCACCCAAAACCACACCAAGTGGCACCCCATACACAAACTCACAATAATTCGAGTAGTTGAGAGAAAAAAACACAACTAGAAGTAGAACAACCAAAACTATACCAAGAAACTCCCCATCTGCATCATTTGAATCCCCTTCTCCATCTTCCTCATCCCCTACAAATTTGAAATTTGTACCTCCTCTCTTGTTCCTTCTCCTCTATAGTTTCAAATTGTTACTCCAATTATAAAAAACTTTAATTCTTTAGGAATAAATTCTTGGACACTTTTGACTAAAACTTAGACTTAGCTTCTTCCACTTACATAAATATAATTGATATAAGCCAACAAACTAATTGTCTAGTTCTATCCACTTTATTTTACGGCTATAACTTATTGTAGGTTCATGGTAGGTTGCTTTCATAGAGAACATGACACAAGAACATTTTTGTTAGGTTGAACTTATAGTGGCATGCTTAATGATTATGGATTTTCCACTAGACTTTGGGAGGGTTAAAGCCTTTATAAGTGCTCACCTTATTCATGGTGTAACATAATTTTTGATTAATTTGGTTCATATAGCTAACTAATTAGGGGTTTTATATTTGATATAAAATATGAAATAATAATCCTAATTTCCTGATTGTTTACCTATAATTTATAGTCTTCTATTCATATCGGGTGATCCCACAATAGTGGTTTACAATTTTTGGCCAAACTGGACACTAAAATTATTATTTTTAAATAAATCTTCACATTCGAGCACCTATAGTGGCTAAACCATGAGGAATTTGAAGATGGTGCAAACTAGAGTCTGTTCACATTTTTTCTGTAGATTCTAAAAATATTTTTTTCAAACATTTTGGAATCAGATTGCACTTCTTTTTCCATCTCCCACAAAAACTAGTTTTTTTCAAAAAACAACATTTTTAAAAAGTGATGCACACCGTAGAATGCATGACTTTTTTTCCATGAAGGATAAAATTCTAATTCTTATGAATTTAGATTTCTAACTCCGATATCTAGTGCTTCCACTTGGTTAGATTGTTTTTTATTGAATATTTTTTCTTTAATCAAGTTTCAAAGTCAAACCAATTACAATTTAGACATAGCGCGACCGTATAACACATAACTTTTTTTGTATATATCTAAATTCAATTTTACTTTATTTTGTTGGATCAAGGACTTCAATATTTGGTGCACTCATATTTATTTATTTTAAATCTTGATAATATGCTATTTTTCCACATGTGCAGAACAAAAAGTGAGTTTTGGTGAAAAACCTATGTTTAATAAAACTAAAAAAATAAACATAATAAAACCAAAACATATTAAAATTATAGTCGTTTGATAGCTCGTTCTGAGGACTACCTAATTCCATTTGGGTTTGTGAAGTCTCCTCCATTTTAATCCTCAACCCAAGCTTCGAAGCGTAAAAATTTGGACTTCCAAAGTGCTTGAGGGGGAGAATGGAGACAAAGGGGGGTTCGCTCGAACCCAGGTTCGAGTGAACCCCCCTTTCAAAAGGGGTTTTCTATTTTTTTTTGTCTGTGCATGCTTTAATTTGGTTCACTCAAACTTTGGTTCGAGCAAACCCTTTTTTGGTTCGTTCAAACCCCCAAAATCAATTTTTTTTCCATGGGGTCGATTTTTGTGAGTTTTCCTTCCTCACTGGAATTGTAAACCACTATTGTGGCTTCACCCTATCATTAATTTAAATTCAATTTGTATAGACTAAGTTCATCATTGTAGATAATGGAACATATTTTATTCTTTTTTATGATTATTCATGCAATAAAAATTTAAAGATTGATAAGGAAAATCATATTTTTTTATACTAGTATTTTTAAACAAGAACCCTTTTTTAATATATTTCTATATTTTTTATTTTATAAATTAAATTATAGACCAATGATAGAGAATAAATAGTAGTTAAAATAAGTGGAATGTTAATAACAAAGTTGTAAATTATTTTTCCACTTCTAATGGTGCTTTACCTTCTAATGAACCAAATTCATTGAATGTGGTTGTACCCAAAAAGTGGAAACTCCTATCTTCCTTATTCTTACGTGTTATTATTCACTTTGATGAAATTAACATGCTTGATCATCATGCCTTTGGTATTTTTAAAAATTTGAGTTATTGTAACATATCCCCTCCTTGAAGGTTTAAGGACTTGATAAAAAAAAAAAGAGCTTAGCAAGTGATCTTGGATTTGTGGTATTTACACTCTAAGTCTAAGATTATAGATTGGTGCACAAAGGAATTGGGGTGTGACATGAGGAATCGTACTAATATGGAAAATGTCTTGGGGAAATTAGGAATAGATGCACATTGGTCTCTATCAAGTTGTATTTGTCATTTAGATTAATCTATGAGTTCCCTAGGCATAAAAGACATACATTTTGATTAATTTGACGATTCTAGAAATTTTATGGCCTACAAATTCATGCTTTTAAGATCTTAGATGTGGAATTAATATCTATGGTTTGGCCTAAGTTTATTTAGGACCAACTTAATGGTCTCTCATGCCTCTAAGATTCACATGAAAAATGAGAGAAACCAAGATAAAAAATAGGTCAAGTTGATCTTTCCAATATATAGGAGACCTTTGAAACATCATAAATTAGTTGTTGAAGTTCTCACCATATGGGACACCCAACTCTAAAATGCTCCACAAATTTTGAAATTTTAAATCCTAGACTTAACACAAAAAATAAGTTATTGTTAAGTGGGCCATTCAAGATTTCCACTAATTTAATGCTTTGACAGTGTAGTCTTATAGATAGCATGAGATAGAGAATACACATTTCTTGGTATATTTGTGCATCTCTCCGGCCTA
This sequence comes from Sequoiadendron giganteum, assembly GCA_007115665.2. NCBI lineage: Eukaryota > Viridiplantae > Streptophyta > Pinopsida > Cupressales > Cupressaceae > Sequoiadendron > Sequoiadendron giganteum. The sequence continues at coordinate 36,152,569 of VCHN02000014.1, forward strand.
AAGCTACTAATGGTTTTTAAATTCAAGATAATGCCTAACTCTCCCTTGGAAAGAGAGTGGTGGAATATCTAAACATGATTGTAGCCTCTTATAATTGCTAGAAATTTCAAACAATGTGCTCTAGGCTCTACCCAACTACACTTCGTACTTTTCTCTCTATCACCAAATTTAATTTAATTTTATGTTTCTTTTAAATTTTTCATTTATTTAGATAATGCACTCATTACAAATCTCTATCAAGAAAATCCATGCCTCTAATATATATATATAATTATGTTAACACATCCAAGTTAGTATGATATAAAAGCAACAAGCAAGACATGAAAGAGTGTAATTTGGGTTCAAATCCTTTTCATTGTAATAAGGTAACTTATGTGTCTATTATTCCCTAATATGACCTTGGAAGATTTGATCAACCTTGATTAAATCGCTTTATTATGCCTAACATTATCTAGCTTGGACATTTAGGGAGATTATTAGATGGACCTAAAATCATCTTAGGTTAAAATTTATATTAAGCTCATATTTGAGATCTTAAAGCCATGAATTTATAAACAATAGTAGACCTAGACTTGTTGAATCAATGAGATTCTATCTTCTCCCTCATATTTGGGAACTTACATATTGATGAAAAGATGAATGAAAATTGATAGAGCTTACCATGTGCCTATTCTCGATTCTCCCGAGCCATAGTCAATGTTACTACTAATCCACATGTTAAACATCAATTCCCTTGAGAACTGCCTTGCAATCATGGAATTGAGAGTAGAAATACAATGGAATTGAGGTCACTCATTGAGCTCCTTTGCATATGATTGTGTGGTCCATCAAAATCACAAGAATTGAGAAAAGTTAACTTTGAAGATGAGGCCACCTTGAGAATTCAATTAAAGGAAGTCTAGGGATTGCTAAACATGAGCTAAATGGACTTCAAAAATCTACTCAACTCAATTATACAGGGTAGCTTAGGTCTGTAAGGAACATGACAAGTGAAAATTGGATAGAAAATGCCTTGTAGAATTGACTTATTAGAAGTCTATTTCAAGTCTAGAAGGTTCAGATGTCTATAGACACAAACATTATATTGATAAAGTTTATTAGGCTTTCCATGTCGTGATGTTTTGCATGCAATCATCACTAGTTCCAAGTTCATGGTGGCATGTTTCTTTCATATCCAAAAGAGTGACTCATGAATTTAGAGTTTTATTTAAAAGTAGTTTGGCAAGAAGCCTTACATTTGATATGAAGTGAATCTTGAAATTTGAAAAAATTGATGTTGGACATATGACACTCTAGTCTAAATTTCATTGATCATCCTTTCAACTAATTTACAAGATCATAAAGATAACAATATACTTTAATTTCTTATGTTATACCTTTTGCATAATACATTATGATTTTAAAAGAAAACTAAGTTTGTATTTCTAAAAAAATAAATTTCTTTGTTACACTACACTGACATGCTCCATAACACATCAAGATATTAATCATTACAGGCAACTTTAAATGCTTAACCATCATGAACATATTTATTCCTTCATAGGATTCTCAAGATATTCATCATTGCAGGCAACTTTAAATGCCTAGAAATTCGTTCGTTTCAGGTTTTTAAAAGATTTAGACGGGAACATAGACATTGACCGGAACAATTGGAGGACCAGATGACCCCCATTAACACAGAAGATTGCTTTTTTTTCGCGTCCGGGCGGGAAGGAAAAAACAGATGCATGTGAAAGATGTCTTTGGTGAAAAGTTTGGTCGACGTAAGAAGAAACTGTAATGATCAGTCTACTTTATCGCATCTCTATGAATTCATGAATGATGCCATGATTTGTGGAAAAAAAATTCAAATTAGATTACTTTAATAGATTGAATGGGTTAAATTTTTTGAGTAGCATAATAAGGGTTAGATTTTTGTAGCAGTAGTGTATTTGAGGCAGCTTCTTACTGTCCATTGTTTTCAGCTGGTTTTGGCTTCTTCACTGCTGCCAAAAGCCTGTATTTGCTGTTTCTGTTCACATAAATTTTATGTTTTTTTTCTTATTCAATGAAAAAAGGGGAGGATATTCATTCTTTGAATGAAATAAGTGCCGTATCATAAATATTGTCAATTAGGGTCTTTCAAATTATTTATTGCATTTAATTTTACGTATATTTGTAGTAGTGAAAATTGTATATATATATATATATGTGTTTTTCTTTTTTATGTTTTGGTCTTATTTTCATTGGTTTTTAAATATAATAATAATTAATTTATAAATAGAATATTTTTTGTAAATTTAATTTATGTTATAACATGTCTTGATTTTTTATATCATCAATCTTTAGAGATCAATCTCTTATCTTTAGGTTTATTGTTCATTATTCTATATGGATGGAGGCTTTCAATCAGAGTTACTTTTGTAGTTGTGGATCTAATACATGAATTATAAAAAATCATAAATCAGATTCCCTTTTTCTCAATTGTTTTACTTGACATTATGATCTAACTTAACACATTCAATTGATTTATGGGTTTGGTTGTTGTATTTAAGGATTTTGAAAAAGATCAAGAGTTATTATTCGTAGAGCATGCTAAGGCTTATTGATAGAAATTAATGCTAGCATTCAAGTAACATTTACTAGAGCTTGTTAGATCACACCATCCTAAGTAAATTGTACACTTGCTTGCTATCTTTTTTTTTTCATAATCACTAAGCTAGTCCAACTATAAGTCTAATGGAGGGGACTTAACCCTTACAATCCAATAAATTCTTATAAGACCTATTCCTAAACATCATCAAGTCCTTTGATATATTAAGACATGTCAAAAACCAAGGTGAGAAAATTTTAACAATGCCTATTTTATGAAATTAGATTTGAATGTTCTAGGGTAATATTGTTAAAGTCACTTAAGGACTCAAGCCTCAAGGATCACCTACAAAAACCAACTAACAACCTTCTACAATAGGGAAAAGAAAGAGCATGAAATTGCAATAATTGATGCAAGATATATAGCTAATATGAAATACTCAAGATTGCAATGATATACTGAACTTACAATTGAACTAAATTGTGTAAGATGTACAAATGATGCATTTCTTATAAAGGAAAATTGTGAGATAGGATTACACAATATCTTGATATGTGTCTTAATCCTATATAATGAGATAACTACCTCAACAATATTAAATGAGATAGGACACAAACATCAAATGCAAAAAGATAAGATCTATTGACAATTAACGTTAACTAGAAAGATTCCCTCCTAGGACCTAAGTGGAATTAACATTTAAATATGACGTAGATAGGTAAAACACCTATTTACACAGACACCTCCCTGAAGTACAACATAGGGAGACAATTATTATGCAAAGATGCAAGGATGGGTTCTAGCTAAAAGGCCATGTTTGGTACCTATGTACATATGCAAATCTAGTCTCTCACAAATAGAGAAAAGGAGAAAACCCAGTGGAATAAAAATCCTCCTTAAAAGAGAGATGAAATACAAAATACTATCAACGATGCATGAGAGGGATTAAAATCCATCCATGGAAAATGACCCCCCAATAAGAGAGAAGAAGGGAAGCCATGTATCCCCCCTCGGTGGGTTTCTAGAAATGGTAAAAACTCGATATTGAATGATGAAGATGATTCAATCTTGTAAAAGAACATTCCTACCCTTAGGAAGAATAAAAACTAGGATGACATATATGATTTCATCCTATTTCTAAAAGGAAGATGTCGAAAGAAGAATGATATGTGATGTCTCTGATTTACGCTCAAGTGTCTCCATATCGATGCCAAAAACTAACACACTCTAAATAGGTTTTCTATTCCACACAATTGAATCTATGTTAATCCAAAACCTCCTAGAGATGAATGTAGAACACACTCCAAAAATAAAGATACCTCCTCCAAATATTTTTTCTGTATTAAAAATAGTTGGAGCAACAGTATTACAAAGAGAAATACAGTAGAGCTATTGCACAACCCCTATTACAAAATCCTCAATATTGTATACCACTTTACAATCAGAAATACTATATCGGATGTTTACAAAGGAATTGGACAACTATAAAGTAAACTCTTTACAATTAGATATATTATATCAGATTTTTATAATAACCCTTAACAACTATACAATAAGTACAATGAGAAAATCCGAAGAGAGCTATGAATTTTAGTACCACCCCTATCAAAACTACCTTGCATGCCTGGACCTATGACCAATTGCCTTGCTTACCTGTTATTTCATTATATAGAGCCTATTACTTTGCAACCTGTATATTTATCACATCCAACCTATACATTCATAAATTATAAACCATTCCGCTAGTAGCACTTTTATACAAGCTTTGTAGGGGGGATAAGTCCCAAGCTGAACACTGTTGGACAGTCATTGGTGCTAGGAATATTGATTTTCATGCATAGGAGAGCTTCAACCACCAAATACCCTTCAATGGTGATGTCTTCTTCTTGGTGAATCCATGTACCTGTCAGGCGTGTCTCATCCTATCCTTATGCAGATCAAATCTCATTGTACCACTTGTAGAAGTTTGATAGAAATTAACATGTGTAATATTACAACCTCCAAATATTTTCCAAAATAATCCACATTCATATCAAGCTACAAAGAGTGATCATGTAGAGAATGAATAAGAGGGTTAGAGTATTCCCTCAAAACAACTAAAGAAGTACCATCTCCATCAAAGAGAAGATGTATACAATCAATGGTGTCTCTAAAATTTAAAATGTGAGACTCAACAAACAACCCACCAATGTCTATCAAGTATGCACCCAAGTAGATATATCTAGAATATGATGTAGATCCTACTACATTTAATCATAAGAGGCCAAACCTGTGACAATATGATCATAAAATACAACAAAAGATAGGGGAGATGAAATGGAAGGCTCAAGAATGGGGTTCGATGCGAGAAATCCCAAGTTGAATAAGCCAAATGTCTCCTCTAAATCATGGTTCAAATTAGAAGTGTGATCAACAATCGAAGGAACAATGCCATCATTAGAAGAAAAATTTGCAAATATATACAATTGATATGAATGATCAACCATCCCAATAGCAATAATATCTCTACTCTCCAAGTCTCGAATGATAACTGAATTAGGAGTAAACTCCAATGTCCTCCCATCTCCACCATGTATAATCTACTATATGGAAATGAGTTTGTTCATCAAATCAATTACACACAAAACATCATTGAAAGTTCCCTCCCTAATGAAAATAGACCCCTCCCAATTACACTCATGTATGTTATCTTTCCCATTAAAATAGGAGACATAGTACAAGGATCAAAAGAAAAAAATATAGGTTGTGAAGTTTCCATATGAGGAAATTCTCCTAAATCTAGAAGCCATCTTCCTAATCCTTGAATTGAAAAACACAAAGAGATTTACATGTATTTATGCATCAAAATTATAATTTGTAGGTAGCGTGAAGGACTTACCTTGAGGATTTATAAGTTCGACTTCTAATTGTGCTCCTTGTTTTAATTTTTATCCATCAAATTTTTAAGTCCACATTTGACTTTTGGCTTCTTTTATTACTTTATTCCTTGGATCCCTCTAATAGATATCTTTAGTAACAATTTTCAAAGGGTTATATACCTTAGCCACTATTATTGGACTTGTCATTTCTAATTCCTCTATTTTCTCTTCAATAATTTTTTGTTGAACAACTTCATCAATTTATTTTTATCACTCATATTTTCTAACCAATTCTTCCATAATTGGATGCTATTATTTTATTTTTTCTTGATCTTTCGAAGAAAAAATATTCTTTTTCCTAGAAATCACATCTAAACATAATGCACATGATGAATTTGAATGAGTAGAATTATGTATTCTACACCATCCTTTTAGGAGTATATCTTCTACATAAATCACTATCACTTCATCACAATGTAGCTTGAATTTGTATATAATAAATCTCTAAAAACTATCTAGAATCCATCTTCATCATCTGAAGATGATCCATAGTCTAATTCAATCTATTAGAATTGGCTATGGTTGCCAAGATCTTGAGGCCAAATGGAAAGCACATGAGAGAGAATATGCATATGCAAATATGATTCAATTGATATTAAAAAATGTAGTAGAAATCCCTTGGTTATATAGCCAAGGTGAGATACAAGATGTCATAGGATTATGACAAGGGTCTTAATTATATGAAATGATAAAAATAATCACACTTACCTAGGTTCACATGTGTTACAAGTCAAAAGATAAGATAAAAAATAATGAAAACTAACACCTTCTAGAAAGATTCCTAGGACCTAAATAAACTTAACATGTAAATAAGTCCCCTAGTAATGAATTAACTAGGTACACGATTTTATTTACACCAACACCCCCCTTAAGTGCAACTTAGGGAGTAGTTGATTATTATGAAAATGACACAAATATGCGAGAATGGGTCACAACTACTAGGCCATGTTAGGTACCCATGTACATATGAAAATAAATCTCTCACAAATGGAGAAAAGGAGAAAACCTAGTGGGACAAAACTCCTCCCCAAAAGAGAGATGAAATACAAAATTAAATGCTCTCAATGAAGAATGAGAAGGCCAAAACCCCATGTTAGAAAAAATACCCCACCATAAGAGAGAAGAACAAGAGAGACAAGGCAGCCCCTCCTCAATGTTGAGTCTCCTACAATGATGGTAGAAGCTCGACATTGAATGTTGAAGATCATCCAAAAGTGTCAAAAAATGTTCCTCCCATTAGGAAGAAACAAAACCAAGAATGTATATAGGATATTAGGAACATGGATGGTGTGTGATGTCTCTGAAGAATGTTCAAGTTTCTCCATGTCAATGTTGAAAGATGACACACTCTAAACAGGCATTCAAGGCCACACTCCTAAAGAGGAAAATCTAGAATCTAGTAGAGATGAATGTAGAATATGATCCAAAGATAAAGATATTCCCTCTGAAGAAAAATAAGCCTCCTCCAAATGTTGTCCAAAAGTATCCACAGTCATGCCAATCTACAAATAATGATCATGTAGAAACTGAACAAGAGTGTCAAGGTGCTCTCTCGTAACAACTAAAGAAGGATATTCTCCATCAAAGAGAAGACGAATTTCATCAATAATATCCCCCAAATCTGAAAGATGAGACTCCACAAACAATTCTGAAATACCTATCAAGAAGCCATCACAAGTAGTCATCTCTGGAAGACATCGAGTGTCCCGCTACACTGAATCACAAGGAACCAAAATTGTGGAATCACAAGCATCCTCAGGTGCAATAGTAGATGAAGGAGATGGAATGCATGACTTAAGAATTGGATCTGATGTGAGAACTCCCAATTTCAAGTAGCCAAAAGTCTCCTCTAAATTATGGTTCATATATGAAGTGTGATCAACAGTTGAAGGAAAAATCTCACAATCAGAAGAAAAATTTGCATAGGTATACAACTGATATGAATGATCAACCACCCCAATAACAATGACCTCTCTACTCTCCAAGTCTTGAATGATGACTGAATCAGGTGTGAACTTCATAGTTTTCCCATCTCCACCATGAGTAATCTGATATATGGAAAGAATATTGTTCATCAAATGAGGAACACATAAAACATCCTAGAAAGTGTTGTCCCCAAAACTAATAGATACCTTCCCAATTACACTCATGTATGTATTATTTCCCATCAATAAAGGAGACATAGTACAAGGCTGAAAAGAAGAGAAAATAGACAACTAAGATGCCATATGATGAGATGCCCCTAAATCTAGAAGCCGTCTCCCTAATCCTAGACTTAAAAAGGCATAAAGAGATTGTCCTTTATTTCCTGATGTAGATGCTTGACTTTTGTCCTTTTTAGACTATTTTGAAGAAGAAGGAGGAGGTGATTCAAACATTCTAGAAGGAAAATCAATGTGATTCCTTTTGAGAAGATTTTTCAACTCATCAATATCCTTCTTATAACAATAGTGTTATTTGTGTCCATCCTTCTTGCAATATGCACAAGTAGGCCTCTCCTTCTTAGATGATTCCCCATTAGAAAATATTTTTTTCTTTCCTTGATCTGAATGTGGGTTATTCTTTTCTTTCTGTTGTTTCTTACCTAATTCTAATCCTTTCACCTAACTAACCAACAATTCCAGAGATTTAGAAGTCTTGATGAGACCCATTGAGATAAGCTTGTGTTGCTCATGTATCAACATCTCAAAAAATGATGCAAATGAAGGTGCAGTATATGTAGACCCCATAGTCAATCTATGAGTATGAAAGATAGAAACAAAAGAAGCATAATTGGGATCAAGTTTTTTCATTATATTGTAGACCAACTGAACATCATTCTTATCAATTCCACATGCATTACATTGCTCTCTTAGATCATTAACCTTAGTGATGTAGTCTTGGATGTTATCAAAGTTCTTATGATCAAGGCTCATCAGCTCATTATCAATTTGATATCCTCTTAATTCATCGGTAGTACCATATAATATTTTCAATTTGTCGCAAGCTTCATAAGAATTCTTACATGATTCAATTTGAGACACAAGTATATGAAGACATCCAAGAGATCGGTATGTTTAATCATCCATTTTATCTTTTTATCTGCATCTATAGGTTCAATTACCTTATTTTCAACATATAGAGAGTGATCTTCAATCATTAGAGTACTCCATGAATTTTGATGCCATGTTGAATAATTATATGATGTGAGCAAAGGAACCTTAGAATGATCCATGAAAATGAGAGAGAAAAACAAACAAATCAAAAGAATGCACCAAGAGACCTCCCAAAATTCACTCAATCAAAAAACCCCATAGCAATATATGATTTGACACTTTATATTTAGTGCATTTATAGTTCCTAGATGCCAAAAATAGAAAGTTAGACTTGATCTTAGTGCTTACAGATGCCAAAATAGACCAAAAAATCAAGTATAAATTTTTAGTATAAAATTACATCAATCTAATCATACCATAGAAAATTACACAAAAAATTATGCACTTTCAAAAAATATTGCGCCCAAAAATGTTATCATAGGAGCAAGATATGAGCTCCCAAAGTTCCTAAAATGAGGACAAAGTAGCAACACCTATGAGAATCTGCAAATTATGAAAAAAAATAGACACCAAAACCAAAAATTGATTGCACCACCACTACGAAGAGCATGAAAAATTAGCTCAAATAAAAAAATTTGCTCGCCAAAAGGAGGTCGTGAGCTCAAGTTATGGGTCTCCGAAGTTTGCCTACAAAAATAAAAATTCAATTAGAGAGGTGGGAATTTTTTTTTAGAAAATGCTAATAGAAAAATCCTACGATAAAATTGATGGCTAAATGACCATCATGGTCTACATGTGGTTAATTTTGACAACCACATACCCGTCAAGTGAAAAATCGCCCTTCGTTGAGTATGCTCAAACTTGCCGAAATATACCTTATGTTGCCAATATCATGTTGCTGAAATCTTGCGATATACCATTAGAATATTCCCTTCATGCGCCACTAGATTTTAAATTCTATACTTCAGGTTTTTACAAAAATCAGTTTAATTTTTCTTCTAGTCGCCGAATTTTCTTATATATACTAATCGATTTTATTGTAAATGGTTCACTGGTTATTGAGTTCAGCGATACGTGGGAAGCAAGTGGGGCCACAATGGTGCAATCCTACAACCCCATGTGGTAGTGTAGCCTCCTAGTATGAACCGTGTATAAGTCTGCAGGTTGCAGACTTATATATATATATATTATAATAAAATATTTTCAGAAAAATCAATCCAAATTTTTAAAAATTTCTAAAAAAAATTCCAAATGTTTTTTGACGATATAAAATATATATTTTTTCAAAATCATACCGTCAGCAATTATGATGACCTGGGGGTCGTACGACTCTATGGGTAAAATTCGTTTTCCTCATCGGACAACTGCTTCGATTTGGATGAATTGACAGTTGATCTTAGGGTTTTTGGTCCTTCTGGACGTGATGGGAGGGTTAGATTTGACCCAAAATGCGCCAAAAGTGCAGCTACCTTTTGGATCTGGCAACCACTCTTCAACTTCAAATCCTCATAGATTTGTCCTCATATGTCTGATTTGGATGAAAAAAAAGGAAAATTTGACTTTTTGGAACCTTTTGGATGCAATGGCGAGCTTAGATTTACACCAACAAGCTCTGATATGAACCTACAATAGAGAGAAAAACATGGAATCCCCCTAAATTTGGTATTTCTATCAATTTTTTTTTATTCTACAAATCATCATATGATGCAAGAGAAGAGCATACTCAACTTTTCAAGATTTACCATCTCTCTTTAGAAAAAGACTAATCAATAGCACCCAACCCACTCTAATACCATGTTAGATAGTTATGAGTTCCAAGATCTTGAGGCCAAATGAAAAGCACGAAAGAGAGAATATGCATATGCAAATATATTGATATTAAAAAATGTAGTAGAAAACCCTTGGTTATATAGCCAAGGTGAGATATAAGATGTCATAGGATAATGGCAAGTGTCTTAATCATATGAAATGAGACAACTAATCACACTTACCTAGGTTCACATGCGTTACAAGTCAAAAGATAAGATAGCAACTATTGACAACTAACACCTTCTAAAAATATTCCTAGGACCTAAGTGAACTTACTATGTAAATAAGTCCCCTAGTAATGAATTAACTAGGTACAAGAATTTACTTACACCAACATAATCAAATCATATATTCAAGGAGTAATTTAGATATCCTTGTTATAGTTGAATTGAAACATGAATATATCTTTATTCTGATACATATTGGAGTTATATTCATACATTCTAGGTTGATTTTTAGCATATAAAACCTCATTGTTTTGATTATATTCAATAATTTTATTCTTCATACATTGTTCACTTTCGATTATGATCTAGTTTCAAATTCCTCCCTAGGATAGCCACATATGAGAAAAATCCATTTCCATATATCTATAAGAAATTCTTTGATCCATCTCTACTCAAATTAATTGCATATGTATCTAGAATGTCTTTCACTTGAATTTGAATGAAATGATTCACACTTTGATCAGATGCAAGCTACATATGAACATGTGTTAAATCTCCTATTAGATTCACCTTAGTCTTATCTAACTAAGTTAATCTCTTTGAATATTTTATGGGAGATAAACCTAAGGTTTGGCATACAAACATGGGCATAACATTGGTTGGCACTCCTACATCTCTTAGAATGTAGGCAGTAATATATTCATCTTCAGACATCCTTAGGGTTTCAAATTTGGCTTTTTAGTTTTGTATCTTTGCTTGTTTGACTTTGTCATCTCCTTCATAGATACCTTCAAGGTTTATCCAAATCTCTTTAGTAGATTTCAGACTTATCACTTTTCCAATGTAGAAGTTGAGCAAATACAACTTCATAGGAGCCTAGTGATCTCTGCAAGCTAAGAATACCTATTACAGGGAGAAGCAAAGAGAAGCAACAAAGAGAACAGTAAAATTCTCAAAGATGTGGAGCTCTGTATTCACCAATGTGTGAAAAGAATAATAATACAAAAGAAAATATTTCAACCACATATAGGTCAAAAATCCCTAAAAAGGAAAACCCTAGGCTTGCACATTAATAATTAATAAAATAATTAATTATTATGCACCTAATGTTAGCTTAAGTGTAAAAGAGATAAAAGGGAACTTTAATTAATTAAACAAATATTGTTTAATTAATCAAGTAAATAACCAATTACTCTAACACCCCCCCTTAAGCTAGACTTAGGGAGAAGCTAAAACCTAGAAGAAGCTAATGAAAGCAAACAACAATGGGTCCCAACAACAAGGAAATCTCTATGAAATAGAGAAAAGGAGAAAACATAGTGGGAAAAAAATCCTCTCCAAAAAGAGATAGAAGAACATGCTAAAAGAAACATGAAGGAAGGAAGGCCTCATAAAGACCCCCCAAGGGCAACTTCCTTCACCCCAAGCATAGAGCGCAACTGAAGATAGCACGACGATGCAAAAGGCTTCGTGAAGATGTCTGCAACTTGCTCGGTAGTGGGAATATACTCCAAGATGAGAGAACCATCCTAAATCAACTGTCTGATGAAATGCATATGAAGCTCAATGTGCTTCATTCGCCGATGCTCCACTAGGTTATGAGAAATGTGTATAGCACTCTAATTCTCACACCAAAGAATAGTGTGACTATCAGGAGGAAAACCAAACTCAATCATCGACTATCGAAGCCATAAAATCTCCTGACTAGCGAGCACAGTAGCTCGATACTCAGCCTCTGTAGATGATAATGCATGAGCAGTCTGCTTCTTGCAAGACCATGTGATAGGACCAAATCCAAGATAGAAAAAAAATCCAGAAGTAGACTTTAGATCATTGACATCACCACCCCAATCTGAGTCAGTGTAGCCAACAATGTGAGGATCCCTTGATGTGTAGTGAATGCCATAAGAAATGGTACCCTGAATGTACCTCAAAATACGTTTGGCAGCTTGCCAATGACTCTCATGAGGATCATGGGAGAATCAAGAGACAAGGCCAACCACAAAGGAAAGATCAAGATGAGTGTGAGTCAGGTACAAGAAACTGCCAACCAACTTCCTGTAAAGTGTAGAATTGACTAAAGGAGTGGGGCAAGTAGTAGTCAAAACAACCCCTGACTGAAAAGGTGTGGGGGCAGGCTTACAATCAAGCATGCCAAAGCGCTGAAGCATATCATGAGCATACTTCTACTAGTAAATGGAGATCCCATCAGAAGACTGAATCACCTGAAGACCAAGAAAATAGTGCAGAAGACTGAGATCTGTCATCTCAAACTACTCCATCAAAGCTTGTTGAGCATGCTGAATCATAAAGGATGAGCTACCTGTGATGAGGAGCTCATCGACATATAGCACAAGAATCAGGATCTCACCCTCAAGATTCTGAATATAGATGGTGGGATCAAAATGATAGCTTGTGAAACCAATGGAGAGCAAAAAAGAGTCCATCTTCTCATACCAAGCCCGAGGGGCATGTTTGTGACCATATAATGAACGCTGAAGTCTGCAAACCAAAGAAGCATCCTACACAAATCCTTGAGGCTGCTCCATATAGATCTCCTCCTGTAGGTCACCATGCAAGAACACACACTTCACATCCATATGAAAAATGGGCCATCCCCTAGAAGTTGCAAGTGATAGTACAAAGCGAATAGAATTCATCTTGGCAACTGGGGAAAATGTCTCGGAGTAATCAATACCCTCAACCTGGGAGAAACCCTTCGCAACAAGACGTGCTTTGTAATTATCAATAGAACCATCAACATCATACTTGGTGCAATACAACCATTTGCACCGAACCATCTTTCTACCCTTAGGAAGAGGACAGAGTTCCCAAGTACTATTCCTCATCAAAGAAGAATACTCCTCCTCCATAGCACTATCCCACTTAGGGTGACATGTCACCTTTGAAAAATTCTGAGGATCTTCTGAAAGAGCATGACTCAAAAGACTAGAACCCACAATATGAGAATGGGTGCGACGAGTGTCTAAAGGATCACATTCCATAGATCATGTTGCCACAACAGTAAAGTGAGCCCATTTGGGCATCTGAGGTGGAGATGGGGGGTCATCAACATCCTCATGAGAATCATACTCAACATAATCCTGAAGAGCTGCAGTGGGAGGAGTAGGTAGTGAAATAGACACTGGAGATAGGGTATCCACTGTGGGAAGGCGCTCATCAAACTAGACATCCCATCGAAATAGGACCTCTCTAGAATTAGGATCAAACAACCTGTACACCTTAACATCCTCACAGTAGCCAAAAAAAATGAGGGGTCAACTCTTCCGCTCCATGCCTCACCTCTGAGCATCAGGAATAAATGCCCATGCCTCACTACCCAATACTCAGAATGATGAAACATCAGGCTTGTCATGAGACCAAGCCTCCTCAGGAGTCATATGTCGAATCGCCTTGTGAGGCATTCAATTCTGAATATAGTTGGGACAATTAACTGTCTCAGCCCAAAAAGATGAATCCATGGACCTGGACTGAATCATACAATTCGCCATCTCCCATAAATTCCTGTTCTTTCTCTCAGTGACACCATTCTGTTGAGGGGTGTAGGGAACAATAAACTGATGTTGCAAACCATGCTCAGTGCAAAAATCTCTGAAAGCCTGATTCACATACTCCCCCCCATTATCTATACGTATCCACTGAATAGAAAGGCCAGACTTCTTCTCTACAAATGTCTTGAAGATTCGAAAGGAATCAAAGACATCATACTTGTACTTAAGAAAGTACACACATGTGCGTCTAGAGAAGTCATCAATGAATGTGAGTACATACTTGGCCCCATAGAAAGGAGTGGGAAATGACATGAGGTCACTATGAATCAACTCCAAGGGTGCCAAAGCATGAGTGGTTGTTCCCTTCGGAAAGGGATCCCTGTGATGCTTGCCAAGCACATAACCATGACAAACACCGTCTGTACAGGAAATCTGTGGAAGACCAAGAACAAGTGTCTTTGTGCTCATCTGCTGAAGATATCTATAATTGACATGGCCCAAACACTAATGCCAAAACTTACTCACTGAATCTGCATGTTCTATAAGAGATGAACCTGTACCCTCAAAAGGAACAAATCCATCAAATCTGTAAAGACAAGATGCAGTATCAACACTCCCAGTAGCCACAACTAGATCAGAGTCATAGAGGTCCCGAATAACCACATCATGTGGTGAGAACTCAACTGTCTTACCAGAGCCAGTATGGAAAATCTAATAAATGGATCGGAGGTTCGTCGAGATCTCAGGAAAAACCAGAACATCCTGTAGAGTGCCCCTATCCAAAGAGACAGAACTTGAACCCAATACTAAAAGCTATGTAGAGTCACCCACTGCAATCTATGAAATACCATAAGAGGCAAGAGAAGTGACCAACTGCTGAGTGCGAGTCATATGGTGAGAAGCACCAGAATCTAAAATCCAAGTGGACCCATAGGTCAATGCTTGAGCAGTGAGAGCATGGCCTTTCCCTATGGAAGGAGAAGACGACTGAGGTGAGGAGATGTGATGTTACTGCATGGCTTCCTCTAAAGCCTCTAATCGTTTCCAACACCTGGAAACTGGATGTCCTTCCTTGCCATAGAAGCTGCAAGTGTCTCTTGATTTCTGCTTAGTCTTGGAGGAAGACTCACCATACTTCGAAGATTTCCCCTGTTTTGGATTAAGTGGTGGTTTGGAATCAAACTTAGGAGGTGGTTTGGAGGAATGCTCACTACCTGCAAAATCTTTCTTGGGCTTCGGTTTCTGCTTATGTTTCTCCTTAGATGACTGAGCAACCAATGCTTTGTTCTTTGATCCTGAGAGCATATCAATCTGAGAAAGGTGTGACTGCTCATGAGAAAAATGCTCACAAAACACATCAAAGGTAGGCATGGTAAAATGAGTACCCAGGCCATCCATGGTGGAATAGAAGGAAGAAGAAAATATTTGAAATGGACCATGAAGCTTCGAAAGGATCAAGTAAATGCACTCTGTGTCTGACTTATTCTTGCCACAACCCTGTAAAATAGTGCGGATAGTTTTGAACTTGTTCAAAAAATCCTCAATAGTGGGAAATGATTCAGGTAATAGTGAAGTCAACTCTGCCTCAATCTGTAATTCTTGAAACTCATTAATGGCCCCAAAAAGTGTCTCAAACTTCAACCACATGGCTCGAGGAGTGAGCAAAGCATCAAGGTGAAACAAAAGACTATCTGAAACGTGCATGGATAGCAAACCCATAGCTCCATCCATCTTGTTCCTATGCTGCATAATCTCAAAAAGGCACTGCAACTGAGGTTGAACCTCATCTAAACAAGACCACAACCCTCATGACCTGAGAAGCCTCATCATGCGAGACTTCTAGGTGTGATAGTTGTGTGATGTGAGTAACTCAACTAAGGAGTCTTCCATGAAACCCTGCACCTGTACCTGCTTGTGTTTTTTATTATTATGTAATGTTTCACAATAAACAGAAGATGCAGAAGGGTTTGATTTTTTTTGAGAGTTTTGGTGTTCTGGTTTTCTGATATAAATGATAGAAAGAGAGAAAAAAACACTCCCCCACAAGAGATAAACCCAAACCCTAGTACAAAATGAGAAAGAGGAAGCAATGCATAAGCAAAAAAATTCAAAACAAATTCTTGTGTACATGATGAAAATTCTTAGAACAAATATCACATATCTGAATAGAGAATTCTAAGAGCTTTCCAATGCCTATTCATTTTTGAAAAAGGAGTCCGTTTGCACCTTCTATGGCCCCGAAAGTGCAGAAAAAAGAACCCAGTTTGACTGGAAAAAACTATAACCAAGCTAGAAAATTTTGGAAAAAATCCTACACCATCAAATTGGTGTCGGAATCATCTTTCCAATGCCTATTTTCATTTGAAAATCCTAGCTAAAATGCTCGAGATATGTCCAATTTTGTGAAAGTAGCTTAAAATGGTTTTTAAAAAAACTTCATAGCCCTCAAGGGCATAAATTCTTCGGCCCCTGATCACATGGCCGACCAGGGGGCTGGCGCGTAGGAGGTGGAACATGGGTGGTGTGTAGGTGGCGTATGGGCAGCGTGGGGGGGCGGGGCGGGGGGGAGCGGTGGGCGGCTAGTGGCTTGGAATGCTGGCAGCCAGTAGTGTAGGTGGTGTGTGGCCGCTGGTGGGGCATGTGTTTACCCTGGCCGTGGTTTTTTAAACCCAAAAATTTGATTTTTTTTATAATTTTTTTGCATTTTCACCTCGGAAAATGTGCCTTGGGGCCGTACGGCTCTTGGGTAAATTTTTTTTGCCTCCCCAATCGACAGTGACCAAATCTGACAAAATTTATATGAAAATAGGGGTTTTTGGGCCTTCTGAACTCAAGCGTGATGTCGGTTTTTTCCCAAAGTGCACCAAAAATAAACTCCCCCCTAGATCCACAATAGAAAACTTTTGAAACTCCAGCTTCCAATGCACAAATTCTCAAAACAAGAACAGGTAGCTGCAGATCTGAAGCTCTAATACCATGTAGAATTTGAGCAAATACAACTTCATAGGAGCCTAGTGATCTCTGCAAGCTAAGAATACTTGTTACAGGGAGAAGCAAAGAGAAGCAACAAAGAGAATAGTAAAAATGCTCAAAGATGTGGAGCTTTATATTCACCAATGTGTGAAAAGAATAATAATACAAAAGAAAATATTTCAACCATATATAGGTCAAAAAACCCTAGGCTTGCACATTATTAATTAATAAAATAATTAATTATTACGCACCTAATGTTAGCTTAAGCGTAAAAGAGATAAAAGGGAACTATAATTAATTAAACAAATATTGTTTAATTAATCAAGTAAATAACCAATTACTCTAACAGTTCAGAATAAAAAAGAGCACTCAATATTTCATTCCTTTCTTTTTCATTGTTTTGATAATCCTTGATCTCATCATCACTTGTCAAATCATTTGCAAGCTTAGTATAAACTTTTTCAATAGATTGTCAAACACCAAATCTAAGAGAGAATAGAAAGGACTCTATCCTATCTTTTCAATAGGCATAGTTTCTTCCATCGAATATAGGAGCTTTGACAACTTTCATGTGTTCCATTCGGATCTACCTCAAGTGGTTAAGCTTCTTCCTAGGAACAACAACTTTTACACCAATTGTTAGATGCACATGACAACTGATATGGGGGTGAATCGGTTGTATACTTTTAAAACATTCAATCCCTCAATATCTTATGAAACCCTTATCAACCATTAAATACTTAAAATGCATTAACAAAATGTAAACATGTAAACTAGTAATGCAAATGCATCTAAACACATAAGAACAGATTTACGTGGAAAGCCCAAGAAGGGAAAAACAACAATGAGGATTAGCTCACTAATATATGAATTACAACACTAAATATAATAAGGCTCACTGCCCAAAAAATTAAGAAAGGATCATTATCGATAAGCCTCGCTGCCAAGGGATCACTACCCAAAAAATGAAGAAAGGATCACTATCGATGGCTCACTGCCAAAGGACTCACTATCTAGAAGAAAGAAGGGGTGGACCACTACCAATTTGAACTACTAACAATATCAAAATATTGTTGCAACTATAGACTCTTCAATTAGACATCATCAAATGAAAAATGTAATATATTTGGTCAATCTAACCCACATATATGGCATAATTATACATATCATTTCCGCCATGAAAGAGCAATGATTATTTTAAAATTTTATATGTTTTTTGCCCCCTTGTAAAATTTGACATGTCACCATGTCTAAGGCTAAGATAAACATTTTTTTTATCATGTAAAGTAAATAATTTTTTTTAACAATGTATTCTAATAGCTTAATATGTTTTCATGTCCCCTTTCTAATTTTAGAAACTTTCTATTTTTAGTAGGCTCGATGTCCTGAAAAATCCAGATTTGAATTTGACAATTTAACCAAGAAAAGGTTTATTATTCAATATTATTAAATTAATATTTTTTGGAGAGGATATTAAATGTGCTTGAAATAAACTATTAAATCAAGTTTGGGTATGACTTCTTGGGGAAGATTGATTTTTTTCTTTTTTGGCATAGGTAGTGGTGCAAGATGAGGTTTCATCTTTTGTAGCTTTTTTTGGGTGTATGATTTTGTGCTTTCAACACTTGGCTTGAGGAGTTACAATTATTCACATGAAAACCACTCATTCTAGGAATTTGGATTTGGGGGTACAATTTTTGACATCCTTTAATATTACTTATTTTTCATTCTGGATTAAGTTTATGCTTGTTTCTCTATTCACAGGTTGTGGCTCTCTTGCAAAGGTTGATTAACCATTAGAGGGATAATTTTTGAGGCTTGAAATACAAGGAGATTTTGACTCAAGGACAATTTCTTTGAATTTCTGTAGGTGTGACTTCACACAAAAGTTGCATCAGTGCTAAACGATGACTTCTATGTGGATTTTTGGTTGAGTTGTTTGGTAGGGTTTGTGTTTTGGAGTGCTTAGATTTTCATATAGTTTTAGATAATTGTTTTTATAATTTTGGTAGTTTTTTTATCAAATTTTATTCATTTATTTATGCTACCCAAACTCTATTTAGAGTGATGGATATTTTGTAATTGAAAATATAGTGTTTTGGTTGCAATTTATGGGTTTGTTTGCCTATTTTCATTGTGAAAATTGTAGTAGATTTTTGGATATTGTTTGATATTTTCATGAACTAAAAATTAATGATTTAAAACCTATAATACTAGGGTGATCCCACAATATTGGTTTACAATTGTTGGGCAAACTAGACACTGAACTGACTTTTTTAACTAAATCTTCACTTTCGGGCTCCTATAGCGGCTAAACCATGAGGAATTTGAAGATGATGCAAACTAGTGATTTGTGAAGTTTTGTCTATAGATTCTAAATATATTTTTTTCAAAATTTTTGGAATCAAATTGCACTTTTTTTTCATCTCCTTCAAAAACTATTTTTTATTAGTAAACAACATTTTTAAGGAGCAATGCTCACCGTATACAGCATAAATTTTTATGTATGAAGGATAAAATTATAAAAAAAATGAATTTAGATTTGTAACTATGATATCTAACTAGTTCATTTGGTTTCATAGTTTTTTTTAAATATTTTTTCCTTAAACAAGTTTTGAAGTCAAACCAATTACAATTTAGACATAGGCAGACTGTATACAACATAAAAAAAATTGTATTTATCGAAATTCAATTTATTTATTTTTAATAGATCAAGGAAATAAATAAAAAGCTTAAACATATTTTTTTATTTTTTATTATTTTTATAATCTTCTATTTTCCACATGTACACAACATAGAGCTTGATTTTCAGTGAAAAACCTACATTCACAAGAAATAAAAAATAAATATAATAATTTAATTTAATTTAATTATAATTATAGTTTTTTGGAAGCTTCTAATAAGGACTACATACTTACAAAAAATAAATTTTAAATGAACTCATTTGATCCCCCAAAAGGTAAATCAAAAGTGGTTTTTTATCAGCATTTTGATAGGTATGGTTTAAAACTAGCGGGGTTCTATCCAAGGGGACTTGGTCTAAGGTGGTTTGATCAAACCCTCTTCAATTGGAATCCTTTAAATGGAACTTTTCAAGGCTTAAATCATTATATTTTTGAAAAATATGTGATTTCAGCAAAAATGAGGATCTCTTAGAAAGTGTAAACCACTATTGTGGCAGCACTGACCAGTAGCAAGTCATGATTTTTTCTTTGACATAATATCTATGTTAAAAATGAAGAAAATGGTTGATTTTTTTGTGCACCAAATTTCTCCTTTTATGAATTTTTGAGTAAATATTTAATGGAAGATTTAAAATATTTTTGAGGGATATTAAAGTACTATCAAAGATGTGATATTTCTAGCCTAAGGGTTTAAAAAAATTATGCAACCAAGTGAGAGGGAAAAGAGGTATCTGCAATGGGAGAAGTGGAAGGAAATTGACTCGAATATTCAACCAAAAGTAGCTGTAGTTGTGTCTTTGAAGGATAAGAAAATGGCTAATGCAGATGAAATACATAAAAAATTTCTCCAAGAAATACAAAGGAGTCAAAAATCAACTACTGATAGTATTTTTGAGACAAGATAGATGATGAGGTTATTGCTTAAGAAAATACAAAACCTAATGACAAGGGTAGCACTTTGAGTCACAAAAAAGCAATACAAAACCCTCAAAATCATTTTTCGTACCTGAAGGTGATTCTCCAATAACTAACCCAACCGCTAATCCCATGGAGGATTTGGCAAAACATCTTGCAACAATTAGAGTTTCCTATGAGAATTAGGATGAAGGGTTTAAAATTGAATTTGTATATAATGACTTGTTAGAGTTGATAGTGAAGCCCATAGCTCCCAGAAATCCTTGGAACCAAAACACCTATCACATAAAAGGGATCAAAGCAACTGATTTTCTTTGCAACCAAGAGAGAAAATATTGAATCCAGAAGAGAACTTATATGTGCAATGTATTAACCTAAATGGTTTTGAATTTTAATGAGTTACAATAACCTATATTAATGATTGCAATGAATGTGCAAGCTTTATAAAATAAAAGTAAAGAAAACCCTAGATGAGGATTGAATTAAATTGTGACAATTATCTTAATCTCATGTAATGAGACAACTTATCCTAAATTTAGGCCAATCGAATAATAAAAAAACACTCCTAATTTTAGCTTAAGTGAATAAAGTAACAAGGGACTTAATAATTAGTTAATGATTAGTTAATTATCAAGTGACTATCCTAATTACTCCAACACCCCCCTTAAGATCAACTTTGGGAGAAGCTATAAAACCTTGATGTAGAATACAATGATGGATGCATGGATGGGTCTCAAAGACAAGTCCTGATGAGGTACCCATGTACAAATAAATAGAACTCTCATAACTGGAGCAAATGAGAAAACCACATGGGAAAAACTCCTCTCCAAAAGAGAGAAAATGAAATGACTACACTAGTGAAATACAGATAGAAGGAGGACTCAATATGACCCCCAAGTACTTCTTCTATCACACAAGTACAATAGATGTCCCCCCGATATGAGAGATAAAATGAGGATATCAATCCTACTATAAAGAAGAGCTCTTGTTCCAATGATGAACACTTGAAGATAGAATATGATCCATTGTTTACAAACAACATTTCTCCCCTTAGGAAGGAAAATATCCACTAGTTATTAGAGAAGCAAATCCAAAAGAATGGGTGATTCTAGAATCCAAATCCTAATGATGTGTGCCTATAAAAATTTCTCACATGTCCACATATCGGAAAGCAATAATATCGAGCCAAGATCCTATGAAGACTAATATAGAACAAGTTGCAAATTTGATGAAGATGGTGGGCAAACAATGGTGATGTGGCTATTAGTAAAGAGGATATGAATTTCCTCAAAGTAAGCCTCCAAATGTGAAATATAGGACTCCACAAATAATGATGACATGTCTGCAAGATATGAATTCCAAGTAGCTATGTCTGTAAGATGTAAGATGTCTTGCTGCACTGAATCAATAGGAGTGAAAGATGTGGTGATGTCAAAATAATTAGGAAAAATAGGTGATGATGATGTAGCCTCGATCTGAAGAGTGGGAGCATGAAGAAAATTCTCTAAACCATGGGAAGAAGCAATATCTATGATATAATCAAGCTCCTCTAAAGTATTGTCATCAAAGGGTATACAATTTATATCTACAAGAGGGATGAAATAATTTGTAGCAAGATTCTCTAGGTATGGAGAGATATGAGGGTCTCCATGGATCTCCCAAAGTTGTCTCCAAAGTGTGTGGGGACATTAAATTTTTGATACAACACACATAGTGTCAAAATCAACACTAGAACATATAACCCCTACAATATGATCTTTGATGATGTTCCATGTCGATAAAATCCCTAGTGTGTTTGGTGTAGGTATGAGTCCATATAGATAAGGCAAAATATCAAGCCACCTGAGATGTGTTAGGATGCCATCTTGCTAAGACTCATAGTTATCCTTATCCAAGTTGATCACAAAATGATGAACAAAAACCCCTACGATACTCACTCAAATGAAAAAATCAAAGACTAATAAATCAAATCAAATGATGTCATCCTACCCAAACAAATCCTTTCCAAGTGCCAAGACATCCAAGTAATTAAAGAAATTGTGAAAACACAAAAAACTAAATAAAATGTACCTAGGGAATATTCTAAAAAATGTGGATGGATAGATCGAAAGAGTAATGAAACACCTTTCCAATGTTGCTTTAATCGCGAAAATCTGAGATACAAGTAAAAGGTTATGAGATCAGAAGTGCAAAATGAAGATCTGAATTTGACTTCAAATAATAGGAACCAATACAAAAATATGATAATGAGTAGATGGAACCAACTTTTTGATGATATCTCGTTTGCTTGATTTCAACATCGTATGCCTAAGTTATGCCGAAAGGAATAAAATTGTTGCTTTAGGTAAAATGAAGGCTAACAAGGGGGCTAAGATGGTAGACATAAAAATGATGTCACATTGATGTCAATGAATATTATCAAGAATGTTCCTTTCTGACACAAATAAAGCTTGGTTCCTAAAAGGAAATTATGGTTGCCTAGAAAGTTGATTTTCGCCGAAAAAGTGCACAGAATATTGGAATATTTTTCGGCATATTTGATGCTGTGTTATTATCTTTTTCAAAGATTCTAAAGAATCTTGAAGATTCCCTAGCAGATTGTTTTGTGTGGGCACTAATTTTTTTTCCAGTGAAGACTTTCTTATGCCATCAATTTTTATGAAGGGAACTGGGAGTTTTAGCTAGCCGCCAATTTTATGGTCGGTTAGTGCTATTGCCTCAATCATATTTTTTTTACAGTAGCCAATGATTTGACTACGGCCCTGAGAGAGTCATCCCTGTAGGTACAACTAGCTTGTGTAGGGTACAAACCCCTGTGAAAAGCCAATAAATTGCCTCTCTTTTTTTTCTTGTTTTGAAATTTGATTTTTTTCAAAAAGATTTTATGTTTTTTATTTTTATTTATATTTATTTTTTAATAAAAATACCTAGAAATTTGCAAAACCAATTTTTTAAAAAAAACCTATGTGGATTTTTTTGCAAACAAGGGTACAGAACTGTACGGTGCCCATATGGAATCTGTCTTGGATCTCATGCCCCTAAAAAAAATATTTTTTTGCAAATGCACCAAAATAGATGAAACAATAGGTGATCTTTATGTTTTCAACCATTCTAGATGGAACGATGATGCCCATTTCACCTCAAGATGAGCCAACTTTTCCCTCAAGGCTGGATCTCTCAGAATTCATAAAGGAAGCTACAGATCTAGAGGTTGGAGTTTGTAGTGAACCCTATAGTTCCTAGAAATCCCTGCAACCAAAATGCCTATCATGTACAAGAGATCAAACAAACTGATTTGCTATGCAACCAAGAGTGAAAATATTGAATCAAGAGGAGCACTGATATGTGCAATGTACAAACTTGAATGGTTTCTAATTGTAATAGATTACAATAACCTAGACTAATGATTACAATGAACATGTGCAAGCTTTATAAGAGAAAATTAAATCAAACCCTAGATGAGGATTGTATTAGTTTGTGAAAATTGCCTTAATCTCATGCAATAAGATAACTTATCCTAAATTTAGACCAATCTAATAATAAAAAACACTCCTAAGTTTAGCTTAAGTGAATAAAGTAATAAGGGACTTAATAATTAATTAATTATTTTCTTAAGGTAAAAAATATCTAACCCCAAGGAGGTTAGGCGTAAAGCCCATTCCTATACCCCGGGTTAGCGGAGAAGGAATAGGTACAATATTAATTATCAATTGATTATCCCAATTTCTCCAACATGATTATGTCTCTCAAACACAAAGTTTGTCATGGTAAGTGGTTATAAGCACCACCATGATTCTCATGTCCAAGAGAACTTAAGAGAAAAATAAATAAACTTTCAACCCCTACCTTTGATAGAACTGATAAATTCTTAGCCAAAGCATGGTTATGAAAACTGCAGAACTATTTTACACCCAATCTAATGAGGGAAGAAGATGACATACAATATGCAACCCTGCACCTAGAAGGAGCCACCTATGATTGGTGGTACCATGGAATGACTACTCAAGGTCATGATGAGGTAACTTCTTTTGATGATTTCAGTCAAAGGTTAATTGATAGATGTAAGCTTAAATATGAAGAGGTGTATTTTAAGGAATTGTCATGTTTGAGACAAATGAACTCCATAAATGAGTATGTTGAAAATTTTCAAAGGGATGTTGTTATGGTGTAGAATATGTCTAAGAAAAGGATCATATACCTTTTCTTGGAAGGTCTTGAAGAACATGTTAAGGGGATTGTTAAGGATTTCTCACCTACCACCTTGCAGGAAGCAATAAAAAGAAGTTTGTAGCTTGAAGTCTCCATGCCCAATAAAGTGAGTTTCCATCAAAGTAAACCTACAAAATTCATGGAAAGAAAACGAAATTCTCTGAAAAAGACCCCCACAATTCCCCACAAAAGAATGTTCCAAACTCAGCTAGAAAGAGGTTGGATGATGTGAAAAAATCTAAAGTTCGAAGAAAGAAGCTTTGTTTTACTTGTAGAAAACCATGGTCTAAAGAATGTAGATGTTTGGGAAAGGGACGTGTGCATTTTATTGAGTTGATTTCAGAATCAAATATAGATGATTTAATGAGGATTTCCATGAATCCAAAGAAGTGATAGAGTTAGATGACGGAAAAGAAAATAGTAAGGGAGGTACTATAGCAACCCTATCAGGAGAACCTAGGTATCATCCTTTCAAAGTTCAGGGAATTATAATTGGATAAAGGATAACCATTCTCATAGATAGTGGTGCAACACATAACTTTATAGATGAGGGCTATGTGTCAAATAGAGGGTTGAAGACCAAATACTTTGAAGGTTTCAATGTTACTATTGTTGATAGTTTTACTATACCATGCACCTGAATGGATCAACAACTCAAAATAACCATGAATGACCATGAGGTATGTGATTAATTTTATGTAGTTGGAATAGGGTAAACTAATGTTATATTATGTGTTCAATGGTTCCATTCTATTGGAGGATACTATACAAACCACCAAACCATGGAGTTCAAGTTCCAAGCCAATGGGAAAGAGATTGTGTTAAAAGGACTTTTGAATGGAGCACCTAGAGTGGTTTTAGCCAAGAGGATGGAAAGGAATTTTAGAAGGGGACAAGTAGCTTGGGAAAGAACAATCTCGATCCATACAACCATCTATTCTAAGAAGTGAGGTAAAAATATTTGAAACTCAATCAAATCTTGATAAACATAGTCTTATTTTCAATGACTTGCCTCTCGGGTTACCATCAAATAGAGGGTTAGAACATTCCATTGAGTTAGAGCAAGGTGTCAAACCTGTGATAACTACTTACCATCACCCAAAGATTTATAAGGAGGAGATAGAAAATCCATCCAGGACCTTCTTGATTTTGGGTATCATAAGGCCTAGTTCAAGTTCATTTGCCTCTTATGTTTTCTTGGTTAAAAATAAGGATGGAATAGTGAGAATGTGCATAGATTATAGAGCCCTAAATAAGAAAACCATTAATAGTATGTATCCCATACCAAGTATAGATTAAATTGTTGATGAGTTGCATGTGGTGTTTTAATTTTCTAAAATTGAACTGAGACTAGGTTACCATCAAATTTGTACGAGGAAAGAAGATGTAGAGAAGATGGATTTTTGTTGCCACTATGGTCATTTTGAGTTTCTTGTCATGCCATTTGGTCTCAAAAATGCACCAACAACTTTCTAATCTGAAATGAATAATTTTTTTAGTAGGAAACTCAAAAAAATAAATTTTGCGTTCTTTGATGATATTGTGATTGTGATTTACAATAAAACTTGGAAGGAGCATCTAGAGAACTTGGATATAATTTTGGGTATTTTGGAGTAGAAATATTTTTATGTTGAGTTGTCTAATGTGAATTTGGGCTGACTGAAATGATGTATTTGGGACATATCATAATCTCACGGGGAGTGCAGGTTGACCCGCATAAGATACATGCTATAATAGATTGGCCACCACATACCAATCATACTCAGTCGAGAGGGTTCTTTGGGTTATGCAGCTACTATAGAATTCAAAAAAAAAAACTCTTAAGATTTTTTCCCCTTGACTAATCTGAATAAGAAATGAGCTTTTGTTTGGACATAATAATCTCAAGGTACATTTGAAACACAAAAAAAGGTAATGAGCTCATGTCCAATGCTTGCAATTCTTGAAATTTCTATCTTCCATTTTTTGTTGAATGTGATGCTTCTAGGGAAGGTGTTGGGGATGTTCTAACTCAAAGGGGACATCCTATAAAATTTGAAAGTATAAAATTGAATCCTCCAGAAAAAGGGTATTATATTTATAAAAAAGCAATGTTAGCAATTATGCATGCTCTAGACAAGTTCAAACATTATCTAGTTGGTGGTAAGTTTGTGGTTAAGACTGATCATAATAGTCTAAAATCATTTTTGAATCAAAAGGATTTGAAAAATCACCAATAGAAATGGGAAAGTAAACTGTACCTGCTTATGATTTTGAGATTGAATATATAAAAGGAAAGAAGAATGTAGTTTTTGATGTACTTTCTAGGAAGCCTTCCTTATGCTCTCTTTCTACTATCATTATTGATTGGAAATTAAATATAATCTAAGAATATGCTAAGGAATCATTTGCTACCAAAATTCTGGATGGAAGGTGGAAGTAGGTACACCAATGCTATGTTTTAATCTTTTACAAGAACAAAGTATACTTGGTACCGAATTCTAAGATCAAGGAGAAAATAATAAGGGTCTTCCATGATACTCCTTTGGCTGGTCACCAAGGGTGTTATAAGGCATATAAGAAAGCTCAAGAAATTTTTTTATGGAAGGGAATGAAAGAAGATATCCTCACTCATATCGGGGAATGCATGGTATGTCAACTAAACAAGGGTGATCAGATTTTTCCAATAAGTTTCCTTCAGCCACTCCCAATTCTTGAGCACAAGTGGGAAAGAATATCCATGGAATTTATCATTGGTTTGCCTAAATATCAAGGTAAATACTATATATTTTTTTTGGTAGATAGGTTGACAAAGTATGCACATTTCTTTCCTATCACTTCTGAATTTAAGGCACCTCAAGTAGAAAATTTTGTTTTGAGAAATTTTTTAGATTACATGGGTTACCCAGGAACATTGTTAGTGATAGGGACAACATATTTCTCTGTTCTTTTTGGAATGAATTATTTCATTTGATAGGTATCGAACTTACTCCTAGCACAAGCTATCATCCACAAACATATGGACAAACAAAAATTTTCAATAAGTGGATAGAGGGCTATTTGATAAATTATGTTTCAAATCAACAAGGTGCTTGGGTGAAGTGGTTACACATAAGGGAGTGTTGTTACAAAACATCTCATAATATTTCTATTGGAAATTCTTCTTTGCATGCTCTTTATAGCTATTATGCTCTTTATTTTAATAATTTGTTGTTTTCAGATAGTAGAGTCGCTATAGAAAGTGAATTTATCTAGCAAAGCCAAGAGATTTCTTGGTCTCTTAAAGATAATTTGGCTTATGCTCAGAATCAAAAAAAGCTATATGCAGATGATAAGAGGACTGAGATATTTTTGAAGTGGGTGATTTGGTCTTTGTGAGGTTGCATCCATACAAGAAAAGTTCCTTGAAGAGGAGTGGAGAAGAGAATCTCAAACCAAAATTTTATGGGCCCTACAAAGTCACCAAGAAAGTTGGGGAGGTTGCATATGAGTTGGAGTTGCCACTAGGTTACAAGATACACAATGTTTTCCATGTCTCATGTTTGAAGAAGGTTGTAGGAAAGAAAATTGTGACTTATCCTATTATGCCACCTCCTAATGATGAGGGGAGACTGATCTTAGTTCCTAAGGAGATTCTAGAAACAAGAGAGAAGAAGTTACAAAATAGAAGCATCGTTGAACACTTGGTCAAAAGTGGAAGTATTTTCCTATTGAGGATGCAACATGGAAAGGTTTAGATCTTATTAATCATCCAAACTTACATTTCTTGACGAAAAGCAATCTTTGGGAGGGAGTACTTGTCATGTCCCCTTTCTAATTTTAGAAACTTTCTATTTTTAGCAAGCCTAGTGTCCTAAAAAAAGAAGATTTGAATTTGACAATTTAATCGGGTAAAGGTTCATTACTCAAGATTATTAAATTATTTTTTTTGGGAAAATATTAAATATTTTTGAAATAAATTATTAAATCAAGTTTGGGCATCACTTCTTAGGGAAGATCATTTTTTTCTTTTTTGGCATTGGTTGTGGTGCACAATGGGGTTTCTTCTTTTACAGCTTTTTCTGGGTGCATGATTTTTTTCTTTCAACACTTGGATTGAGGAGTTATAATTCTTCACATGAAAACCACTCATTCTAGGATTTGGGATTTGAGGCTACAAGGTTTGACATCCTTTAATACTTTTTTTGCAATTTGGATTGAGTTTATGCTTGTTTCTCTATTTACGGGTTGTGGCTCTCCTACAAAGACTAATAAGCCATTGTTGGGATAATCTCTAAGGATAGAAAACCAAGGATATTTTGACTCAAGGATAGTGGCTCTGAGGGTCTACATGTGTGACTTCACATAGAAGTTGCATTGGTGCTAAAAGATGGCTTTTATGTAGATTTTTTGTTGAGTTGTTTGACAGGGTTTGTGTTTTAGAGTGCTCAAATTTTGGTACAGTTTTAGATTTTTGTTGTTATAAGTTTGGTATCTATTTTATCAGATTTTATTCATGTATTTATGCTACCCAAACTCTATTTAGAGTGCCAGATATTTTGTAATTGAAAACATAGTGTTTTGGTTGTAATTTATGGGTTTGTTTTCCCATTCTCATTGTGCAAATTGAAGTGAAGTTTTGGATATTGTTTGATGCTATCATGAAAAAAAAAATAGTGTATTAAAACTTGTAATACCAGTAGTAATTCATTATTTTTTCCTTTGGCACAATATTCCATGTTAAAAATGAAGAAAATGGTTGATTTTTTCATGCACCCAATTTCTCCTTTTAAGATTTTTTGTGTAAATATTTAATGATAGATTTAAAATGTTTGTAAGGGATATTTACATATTTGACCAATTTCGGTACATAAATGATCGTAGGACCTATTATTTATGGGCCAACCACACTTCTACTATGCCACTATACTACTAATCTAATGTAAAGTATACCTTGGATCTACATCACACTCATATTTTAACTTATAAAATTCAAGCTTGATCATTGAATGAATAGGGTATTGTAAATCCATTTAAGGTATGCAATAATATCCACTACATCTATTGATATACTAACACATTTTTTTGAAATAGGATTCTTTTATCATTTTATATTTTATTTAAATCCATGAATTATTTCTTGTTTACGATAGAATGAGATCATTTGCATGGTCACATTGAAGTAACTGGTTCCACAATTTAAAACACCCCTAGGAAAACCTATAAGAAATGACAATATGTAAATTTATATATTTTATAACTTAAATTCTTACCCAAGTAAAAATTAACCATCCAATTAGAGACAATGCTTGCTACTCATAGAAAAAAAATTATTAAAAAAATTATTATTAGATTTGATAGGATAGATTATATGTGTATGAATTATGACCCAATATTTATTTTTATCTTTAGTCAAGGAATATATATGTATACACATTCATCCAATGGCTTAGAAAGTGATGCCAATTGGTTAAAACCTCTAGAAAATGACTCAAGAAAATTCATCCATACTTCAATTCATACTAGAATTATTCACTAGCATTCACATCACGTTGACACCTCTTCTAGAATAGTATTTTTATACTTAACACATTACCATCATAATATATTCTACAAAGATATCAATCAATGATAACTACAAGAAAAATTAATATATTGAGCCAAGTATAAATTACCATTTACTAACATAAATTTTTTTTCCCTTATTACTAATTAATATTTTAGTGAACACAATTAATTTATAAGATGAAGTGGAAATTTTTTATTCCTTTCCTACAAAATTAGTTCAAATTATATGAAAAATCAAGGAGAAGGGGAGCCAAATCCAACTAACATCAACATAAAGAAAGAACCATGTTGAGGTGACTTAGATTAGAGTCCAAATATTTTAGACTTTCATACTATAATTTTGATAATGTGTTATAATTAGAGGTCAAATTTATAAGATATCATTACTTGCATCAAAATGAACACAAAAAATAAATAAATGAGAATTTGAATATTTTCTAACATTTTTACTTTTTAAATACATGTAGAGATAATGTGATCTCCAACAATTTGGATGTGGTTAAGGCTTTATATATGTTGTATTTTTTGTTAGTTTGGACTTTTTGCTAACGTTTTGTTGATGATGTAGCTGTTTGATTGTCACGGTTCATCTTGTAACAACTAGTTTTTGCTTTTTGGGGTTGTTTGGTGGTGTCTACTCTATCTTTTGTGGCCTTCTCTCATTGTAAAGGGTTTCAAGATCCCTTCAAAAATTTATTTTCTTAATCAAAAACTTAATATGGGAAAGAAAAGAAAGTCACTATTAATTCTTACTAGAGATAAATGTTTACTCAAAATGCATTCATTTTACTATAGACAAATGCAATGAATTTCTATATAATATTATCATATCACATTTACAAGTGTTTTCTCCATATTTATTAGAATGAGAGCTCTAGAAAAAGCTATATGGATATTATGAAAAAAAGATGGAAAAAATATCATTCTTAGATTTCATGGTTAGGAATGGCTTGGAAAATATGTTTGTCGATTGTCGAAGCAAATCAGAGTCATTTTTAGAGAGATAGGGAAACAATTTTGTATGATAGGTATCTTGTATCATGAACAAAGATATGCAAAGAGAGATTTAATAGTACTTTCTATATGAAGGTCATGGGCTTATGAGTTTTATAGTGGGGAACTCACCAACACATTCTTGAAAGAGTCGACATAATTAAGGAAGTACATTGTATAGAAAATAGAGAAAAAATCAACCAGAGAATACCAAAGATAACTTGCACATGAAAAGTTATGTAATGGAATATTTTGTATTAATTTTAATATATATTTTTTATAAGAATTTTGAACATAGCTGGTAGGATAGTCACACAATAGACTATATTGTGGAGAAAACACACATCAAAGGGTGGAATGCAATCTATTTCTTATATTAGGGATCTAAGCTTCTAGATTTCCCTCTATATTTTATTGTACATAAAAATTTAGGTGTTCATGAACTTTATAATATATTTTGAGTTGTGATGTTGGGTGTCGAAATGACAAGGACTATCTCCACATGATTGATAGTCAAATGATAAAGAATTAATATGAAATTAAAGATGTAAAATAAGTTTCAAGTAGAAGAAAAGTAGATAAGGTGTAGACTCAAGCTATTTTAATGTTATAGATTAAATATGGTCAAAGGAGAGATGAGAGGATACATTGACCCCTTAATGCAAGTAACTATGAATAAGAAATATTTTATCTCATAACAAGGAATTGAATTCTCTCTCATCCACTCTCAAAGAGAAAAAGGTCCCATGATAAATATAGTAATTTGGCTTAAAGGAATGGATAATAAGATTTTAGATATAAGTAGAGGAGTCATGCCCTGATGTGATGCATATTTTTTTGTAATTTTTTTCCAAGTAAATAATTAATTATAAATTTTTTATGACAACTTTTAAAAAATATAAAGACTCATATGTCTGACCACCTTAACTTGGTCAAAAATTCATGCAATTCATTTTTTTATTTTTTAATCTTATATTATGTGAAGCATAGAATGTGATGCATGTTTTGGATTCAAAAGATATGATACCATTTGAAAGCTATAGATGTTTTTCAATCAGCCTAAAAATCAGGACTTTAGTCGTAATTCAATAGAAAATGAATAATAATTATTTATTAAATTCAAAGTAAAGCATAATTTATATTGGTGGAAAGCTGAGAATCTCCTTTAAAAACCCTTTTTTTGTTTCATCAATTTTGGGTAAGAAAAATTCGTCAGCCACATACCCATCATATTGCCACTTTTTGGCCCATGATGATCCTACACATACCCTGTTTTTATTAATGACC
The DNA here is from genome assembly GCA_007115665.2 of Sequoiadendron giganteum. NCBI lineage: Eukaryota > Viridiplantae > Streptophyta > Pinopsida > Cupressales > Cupressaceae > Sequoiadendron > Sequoiadendron giganteum. The sequence goes on from VCHN02000014.1 coordinate 36,185,169, forward strand.
TGATATACGACATATTTCCATGTGTTTGTTACCTTTGTGATCATCAACCAACTCCATTTAAAAAGACCGTCTTTAAAGGCCACTTCTTGCTTAATTAATATAGAAATATTTTCCATTTGCATCTCTTTTATCTCAAGGTTGTTCTTCACCAAAACTTGAGTAAGGAATGTACTAAAATTCCCTTCCTAAAGCAGATGTCACATTTCCCAAGAATGAAGGAATTTATAATGCACGTATTAGCCTTTGCTGGTAGTAGTTAAGAGTCTAGCATTAATGGCCATGCATTTATTCTTTAGCAAATGGGTATGTGCAGGATCATCATGGAAAAAATAGGCCCTTAAGTGGCAAAAAATTCAAAAAAATCAGAGTTAGGCAAATTGACATAAAATTTTGAATAAGTTATCTATATTATTTCAAAAATATGTAAGAATATAATTTGTAGAAAATTGAATGTAGTTTCTAAATTACTAGGTTTATTTACAAAAACATAAAATCTATTTGGTGAAAATTTGAAATTTCAATACAGTAGTACTTAAATTTCAGGGAAAAAATAAGAAGTTGGTGTCTGTCTGACCACCCTAACCACCTTAAAATGATAATATTTTTTTATAAGATTTTAGATATAAGTAGTGGACTCATGTTTGGATGTGATACATATTTTTTTGTAATTTTTTTCCAAGTAAATAATTAATTATAATTTGTTTCTGACAACTTAAAAAAAATATCAAGACTCATATGTCTGACCACCTTCACTTGGTCAAATATTCATTAAATTATTTTTTTTATTTTTTAATTATTATATTATGCAAAGCATAGAATGTGACGCATGTTTTGGATTCAAAAAATATGATACCGTTTGAAAGCTATAGATGTTTTTCAATCAACCTAAAAATAAAGTCTTTAGTCGTAATTCAATAGAAAATGAATAATAATAATTTATTAAATTCAAAGTGAAGAATAATTTATATTGGTGGAAATATGAGAATCTCCTTTAAAAACCCTTTTCATTTCATCAATTTTGGGTAAAAAAAAAGTCATTAGCCACATACCCATCATATTGCCACTTTTTGGCCCATCATGATCCTGCACATACCCACATGAGTGAATTAACAATCAAAGAAAAAAGTTTCTAAGTGTAAGATCTTGGTAGAAGTAAAATTCTCTAAGTTCAGAAGCAAGTGTTTCATAATTCTTTTGATAGTGGTTGCCAAAGCATCATCCTCTAGTAGGGGCACTAAAATTCCCTTCTCTCAACTAGGATATGAAAACATATTTGGAGATATCTTGTTTGCTAACATACCAATGCTAGAGGAATGAGAATTTCCTCACACCAAAAGCGTAGTGCCAATAAATCACATCAAGCCAAGAGTGGTCAAGGATTTTGCAAATGATCTATTTGACCCAAAGCTATATACCAACCCCAAGATTTTGCGTGAAGGGGATTTTCAGAGGATGGTCACCAAGTCACAAGTAGGAAATGTCATGGGCCTTGGAGCAAGGCTCTTGCATTCTGGTTTACCATAGTGCATGATACCCTTCATGCATCCATGGCCAAAGCTGATTGATATCTATGTTGAGAATCTAGATAAGGAAGACATAACCATCAAATGTGGAGAGCTTAAAACCACCATCAGTTTCATAGAAATCAAGGATATGTTATGTATCCCCACTAATATGGAGGTTGTTCTCTTCTCATGGGATCAAATGAAGAAAGTTTGGAGAGGAAGGAGAGACAAGTTATCATTCTATAAGGATGAAGTAGGAAAAGGACCTGATGATGAATGTCCCAAATTCCCTCTATCATTTAGTCTATTTAATTCAAACTTGAAAGCTGTGTTTTCAATGTTGGCTTTCATGTACGACATGGACTATGATGATGAGGTCCACAAATACTAGATGAGTCTTGCCTTTAAGCTCAAGAAAGAGAAGGGAAAATGATGGTACAATGTCACCAAAACAATTGCAAATAAGATGCTCTTCTAGTTGAAGGAATACCACCATTTTTCTAAGTTCACATATTCTTCTTTCTTCGTACATTTGATTCTACACTAGAACCCCACATTTTTAAGCTATTTGGATTACTACTTGCTAGGTGGTGCAGGTCAAGATTATTCACACTAGTGTTAGTATGGACGCATGTGATTTCAAGCACATTTGGTTATTATTTGTTTTCCAAATATTTCCTGAGCATCGTGCTTCAAGATTTATCCCAGTAGCCCCTAAAAAGGTTTCCTCCTAGGTATCTAGAGTGGACGAGGACATGCACGACCCCACTTGGCTAGTTTATGGGTTATGATTTAAATTTCATTAGATGGCATAGGTTTATAGTTGAGCCTTTTCCACTGTCGATATTTGTAATGACCAAGACACTTGCCCTAGAAATATATCGACAATTGTCAACTACGGACTATGAATACAACACCAAAAGGAAAAAGAAAGGCCTCTATGAAATTCCTCTTACTATTGGTAAAAGTAAGGTGATGCTCATGAAGAGAGAGGAACAACATGTATTGACTAATAAGTTGGCCTATCTCAACCTAAGGCTTATCTACGATAAATGGAAGTATAATCCAGAGGGGCAACTACTTTTTTGACATGAGCCACATCCATATTGGGATGAGAGATGAAATCTAGCCATGGATAATGAAGGTGCCTATGTCAACTTGGACACAATACCATCTGTGTGATCTCCAAGGCTCACTTTTCTCAGATTATGGTAGAATTCAACCCAGGCATTCTAATGAATAAGTCTTTCAAACAATAGATGAGAAAGAAGGGGTGGTCCAAAAGGAAAGTTGTTGATTTCTAGAGAGATCGATAGGAGATCAAGTAAATGACCCCCTTATGCAGATCCATTCCCATGAATGAAGAATTTGAGAACATTTATGATAGATAGGTTGGGTTTGATTTGAATGAATAATTTGATTAGAATCGTAAACAAGAAAATTTCCAAGGTATTGACACACCACCTTAGGCAACCAAAATGTAAAAAGGGAAGGAAAAAAATATCATGGAAAAAGGATCCACAGGTCTCCTCTTTATCCAGTATTCCTACAAAGGAAAAATGAACCCAATGATCAGCAAAGAAGTCTTTGATAGTTCAAGGAACCCAAGGTTCATTAGGGTCAACTGCCAAAGGGTCCGGAGCAACTAGTATGCCTACCGTAAAGAGGAGAATCCAAGACTTGAGTGGAAAAAGATCCTTGAAAAGTAAGGCGAAGAAGTGGACTTCACTCTGAAAGTGTTTTCAGCCCCTATAGTCCAAGTAAGTTTCACACCCATTGTTATTTCTTCTATTGCATCATTAGTGGCTACAAGCCCCTCATCTATAGAACATAATTCCTCATCCATCTACTCTGACCTACTTATCCTTAACATCCCTCCTCCCATGTTTTTTGATGAGCGTCATATGGAACCCCCACGTGTTGAACATGTGTCTTCCATTGAAACCATGGTATACAATTTAATTTCTTTATCCAAGGCCCATGTTTCATTTTTGGAGCCACCCATGCTATAGATTTCTTCACCATTTCTTACTTCTAAGCCTATGCCACTATTTTCAACCACTGCACCTCTTACCTTGATGAGTACTCTACATTCGCCACAACATTTTTGAGGTATCTTTCCCTTCTCACCAATAGCTTTCACCTTTTCCTCTCATCAATCCCAAGCATATGGAAGAACACTTTGTGCTACCCTTTATGGCCTTCCCGTTGGTGTCCCCATTGCAACAAAAATCATTGAATCTTCGTAGGTTCTCCAGACTCAAGTAGAGTTAAACAGACAGGCTCAGAAGGAGAGAAAACAAAAGTAATTAGAAAAGGTTGTGGTGGATCCAGCTACTGCAAAATTTGGAGACATGTTTTGATGGAGAGTAGAGGTCCTTGATGATTTTAGCTATTAAGCCATTGATCTCCAAGCCCGAGAGGGAGATGTAGTATAAAGATTATGGGATCTAGACCATGGGTCTGAATATGAGTGAGGTGCTTCCCTGTGACAAAATAGGCCTTGCAAAGACAACACAGAAGTTGGTGTATGTTGATTAGACAGGGTAAAAGTACAAAGCTATGTCACACTTTTATAAAGAAAATGACCAATATTGATCTAACTTCTAAATTTCAATCACTAGAAAGTGGGATATATGTTGTGAGTTTGGAAATAATGTAAACTAATAAAATGTGTATTTTTTAGTATATTTTATGTTTGTATGTTTTTGAAAATATTAAAAAATCATTTGAATATAGTTTTTTTATAAATGAACACTACAATTTAGTTTCTGATAAAATGCTAAAAAGTGATGTTACATGAGACGTTAAGCTTTATATAGTAAATTTTCTTTTCTTTTTGTCCTTCAATTTTTTTGTGTATATTTATAACTTGAAACTTTAGGGCATGGATATTATTTTTTGTAATTTTAATAAATATATATTTATAAATAAATATTTAAATGTGTGTATTGAAACACGGTTGTTTCAACTCGACGTCAACTTTTATATTAAATATTTATCTAAAATAGAAAAAAAATATGCTATGTTAATCTAGATTCTTTTATCTAGGGCATCATATTTTTTATTTTTTTAATATCTTTTAGTAATTTTATTGACATGGTAATCAACCTAATATTTTTGTGTTGATAACTAACTTTTAGTAAAAACTAAAAATAAAATATAAATAATAATTGAACTATTAAAATAAATGTATATTTGAAAACTACACTTATGGATCTACAAAAGGGTATTTTTACATTTAAAAAAATGTTATTTATATGAGTAGGAGTTGTTGAAACATTTTTTTCAAATAATTTAACCTTTTTAGTAAATTGGCCTAAAAGTGGTGCTACATATGCATTTATCCAACAATTTTAGTTGGAAGAGTCATGTACATATTTAAATTATCTAGAATGAATCATGCTAGGTCATTTGTTTGACCAAAATTGATGTTGAGTTATAAATACGAAAAATTCACTTGTGTTGATAAGTTTGTCGAAGTTATGACACAACTTTGTACTTTTAGCCCACAAGGTTGGAAAAGAAATTGAAAAAGTGAGAGGCAGAGTTGGAAAATTTAAAGGCCACAATTGATAGACACCAAGCGGAGATAAAAGTAAAAGATATGGAAATTTCACAACTTAGGCAAGCACAAGATATGCAAGGAGAAGTGGCCACATCACTTTAGGCCGCTCAAATTGAAAAGGATCAACTTTTAGTCGAGGTGGAAAAGATGATGCATGAGTTTGAGATCGAGCATAAAATGATAGAAGATGTAAAGGCCCAAATGTAGAAGGCCATGGAGGAATGGCAGCAAAAGCAAAAGGAGTTCACTAATATTTTGGGCTAGCAAACAACTTATGTGTGGAATTGCAAAAAGAGTTGCATGAAATACAAGAGAAATGGTTTGAAGCAACACACCAAGTTAAGTAGCTAAGTTAAAAATTTGACCAAGAGAAGAACCAGATGCAAGACAAGATGACCAGTGCTTGGTCTCAGATAGCAAAAGAGCTTCAATAGGCCCAAACAAAGGTCAATCAATTAAAGGAGGAAATTAAAGTTAAGGAGTCTTTGTTCCAATAGGAATTGACTGGGAAAAGAAAGTATGAACTCCTCTGGCTGGTAAAAAGGTTGTTCTTTACCCATTGGGAAAGGATGAAAGTTGCAACAATGACCTTGAGGCTAGCAATAAGTTTTATAGCTTATGCACAAGAGATGAATGCAAAAGTTAGCCCAATAGTCGACCAAATATTGAATACAATTACCCTCAATTTTTTAAGTAGGCTAATTTGATAACCAAGTTATATAAGGTGATCGTGAAGATTTTGGTGATCACTGGGATTCCAAACTAAAGAGCGGCATCCAAGAAGGAAAATGAATTCATCAAGTGCAACTAGGTCGCCCAAAGGAGTAAGAACTATTAGTTTGCACTGACCAAGAAGATTGACAAGATAAGAGAGGATTTCAAAGCCTTAGTTCTTTTGGGATTTCCCTCTCCATTTTTTTCTCGATAAAGCCATACTCACTGAAGAGAAACTAAGATGGTCCTTAGAGGCCAAGCAATAGGACCAATCAGATCTCCAAAAATTGAGCTCACCACCTACAACTAAAAAGATCAAAGGTGTGTTGCTCCCCTTGGCCCGAATCTTTCCCCTCATCAAAGTGACCCAAGAAAAATGGGGATCAATCTCCTTCAAGGAGATAATTGACATCGATCAGGCCTCAAAAATGTTGAACACATTAGTGTTTCCTTCTAATGAAGATTGGGAGTATATGCATTTTTTATTCCTCAAACTCTAAAGAACAGTAAATTTTTCCATCTTTTATGTTGTTTTATTTCTCTAGGTTCATGCCTCCATAGATGAAGGCCCCCTGTGAGTCACCAAAACTATAGAGAATTTTTTCTCTTTAAGTATATTGTTTCCTTGAATTTTTTCTTTTTGGCTCTGAGGCCCTCACTCTTTTGGACTTTTTTTCATCCCACCACATGTTACTTTGGCACATATTTTTGGAGATCATGGGGAAAATTTGGTGAGAAGGTGTGCAACTATGCCACATAGTGGCTACCCTACCTTTTCAGGCTTTACCTTCTCTTTGGTCCTGAAGTTGTACATGTGGCCATCCTACAGAGATTTTCTTAAAGCTTCTCTCTCAAATTTTGAAGAACACCCACTAGTTTGCCACATCGCTCATCTTTTGTCAGGTAGGTTTCTTCACTTTCAGGGTTATACCTTCAGGAATGATATTGGGTGGCAACGAGTTTTGTTCCTCCACCACTTTTGGAGTTGAACTTTCCTTTTGACATCATTAATATTATTTTTCATATACTGGGTAAAATTTATTCAAGCATTTATAGTCATATCTTCTTTCTAATAGGGAGACCTGCACGAAGATTTCAGGAGATCTGGGCTATCGAGTGTAGACATGGAAAATGTACAATTTCATTTTGGCACACTTGATCCCAATTACTGACAACATTTCCTCTTAAATCACATTCTCAAAATTTCATCACATGCTATCTCTTAATTTAATAAATCATTATTTATTGGATTAAGTCTTCCTCTTTCAGTGATTAAATTAATCAATTTAATTTAATTAACCTTACATCCCTGTTTAATTAAATAAATCATTTTATTTGATTAAAATCTCTAAAGTCCTCTTATTAAATTAAATAAATTAAACCTTATTTGATTTAATCTAACATGTTCCTTCTTGATTAAATAAATCAAATCACTTATTTAATAAATCATTTCCTCTCAATTCTTGACTTAAATCAATTCATAAATCTAAGTCTAAATTGTCACATCATCTAATTATTCAATAAGTTAATTAAAACCATGATTAAATTAACCCCTTTCATTAAAATTCTCTAGAGAATGCAACTTTCACAATAAATCAAATACTTTGATTTATTTATTCATCTATTTTCCCTCACAAAGCATCAAAAGGGAATATTCCCTCATTTGAACTCAAAAAGGTCAAATGGACTTAGTCCTTCCAACAAGGCATTTAAGATCTCTTACATGTCCTTTGCATTGAGCCAAGTGGTCATAACTCCATTTGAATTCTCATCCACCTTGTCATTTCAATATTTCAAAATTCAAATTTATGCATTTATCATGCACATTGGCCAAAATGTGTTCATTCCTCATCCAATCACATGTGGACAAGTGGCACAATGCCATTGGATTATCTTTTGTCCCACATTGCTCAAATCTCACTTTCTCTTCCAAAATGAGAGTTATAAATTGGAGAATTCTCTCCTCATTTCTCATCCACAATCATATGCAAAGTTACTCTCTTCACATTGAGAGCCAATTTTTCCCATCTTAATCAACCATTAATCATCTTTCAAGATTTCCAACAAGGTTATGCTCAAATCTCTTTGGAGATTTGACCATTTCTCCATCACATACCATTGCTACTTAGGAATTGGGAAAGGGCCAATTGCAACACTTCATTGGCACCAATTCCCCTATGGGATCATCATGATATTAGCTTAATTAGGATTGAATCTCTTTTATTTAAAGTTTATTGTGTTCTTCATTTCCTAATTTAGTTTGAATATATGGATTTTATGGGGAATCTCTCATACTTGTTCGCATGCATTTGATCTAACAACTAATGTGTTTTGTTGCTCTTTTGCATTTGCAGGTTTAGGGGTTCACATTTTGGCGCTAGAAGGAGGGAAAAATCAAAATTTCAATCACGTTTTTCAAAAAATTCCATGATTTTTGACATTTTTTTTGCAAATATAGGAAACACAGTCGTGCGATGCTATATTGCACCACTTTCAGTACTGTGGCACAATACCGACCCGCGGATATTTTCCTAACCTTGCCGCATTTTCTCCCTGCCTATCACTTTTTCAAATCTCCTAACTCCACCGCGTTCATCCCCGCCGCGCAATACTGCACCGCCTTCATCACCGCGGTGCTATATCGCACCATGAGTTCTCCAAACTCCGCCGCTCCATCCTTCCCACCTAAAAAATTCAAATTTTCAAACGGGGCCATTTCCAAACTATGACACTTACCTGTGTCGCGCCACTTTTGCATTCTCTGTTTCTGCAGAGTGCCGCCCAAAGTCAACTGCATGGTGCTATATAGTGTCTCTTTCACCCCAAACTACACCGCTTCTACAAACTGCGTCGTGGAAAAATAGTGAGATTTAAAATTGACATGTGCTTATTAAATTTAGTATTTTTTTAATCTTTAACCTTGTTTTCTGTCTTTTTGCTCTCAGGTTTTCTGTCATTTTGCAAGTTGGAGCAAAGGAAGAAGTTCATCATGACATCATGTTCACCAAACCCAAAGTTTTTCTAAACACTAAAGTGTTCTTCAACACTCTTTAAGAAATTTGTTAAATATCTTTGGCCTTAGGAACACTAAATTCACTTTGGATTTAAAAAGAACCAGCAAATTTGTATTATGACACCATACTCATTTTGTACAAGGTGTTTTTAAACACTAAAGTGTTCTTCAACACTTTTTAAGGAATTTGATAAGTTCATTGATCTTCAGACACTAAATTTTGTTTGGGTTCTAAAATAAACAACCAAATTTCTTTTCAAAAGTTTCCAAGAGGCTAAAAAGAACCTTAGAAAAACATACTAGATTTTGTTTAAAGGTTAATGATTGAACAAGGCAATCTCACATTTCATTTGGTGCTTAAAATGAACTCATCATTGCTTTGAGGAGTTTAAAATTGAACATGTGTTTTTCGTGCTTTGTAATCATTTTTGCAAAGTAGTGTCATTTAAAAAGGCGTATGCGCTTCTCTCGCGCTTCACGGCGATCTTGATGATCAAAAGTATTTTTGGTGACACTAAGTTGCATAAAAGATTGCCTCCACCAATTTGGGCATTTTAAAATTGAACAAAACATGCGAGTGTGAGTAAAATTATTGTGAGTGTTCTCCCTTTGTTTTTAAACAAAGGTTGATCAAACTACGGATATGTTTATTCACTTTTGTTTATCTTAGAGGGCCTGCCTTGTGGGAAAAAGTACTCACCCAAGGGAATGACCCAACCAGGAACACGCTAAAGCCAAGCGACTTCCAATTGGTATATAAGTGTGGATTCTTGAGGAAAGTTCAAGAATCACGAGGATTATTCCAACGAGATGGACAACAATGGACTCTCGCCGAAGTTGGATAATCCCCCATGAATGGAATGCCTGTATTAGAACCCCTTGTTTAGAAAAAGGCCAAAACCTTATCTATTTTGTTGGTGCAAGAGGTCATGTCCTCTGAAGCCGCCCCACGTTATACATGCGGTTTTGTTGTAGAGATGGAAGGTATGCCATGGGAGATTCATGGGTACTAGTGCTTGGATGACCCGAGAAGTGTGTACCGTGGAGGGGAGCTAGTGTGGTCAAGCATTTAGCCATCCGCACAAGATATGCATAGCTGGATTCGTCCAAGTGGGAACCCAAAAAAGTATTGTCTCATCATCCTAGGATTGTAAAAAAGTGCTTGGAAGAAATACATTGCTTGGTCCTAGAAACATTTGCAAAACAAACATTCACAAAGCCTCCGAATTTCAAACTCCTTTTAGGAAAAAAATACCTTTGACAAGTTTAAAGTACTCTTGCTTTCCCTAGGGATTCTATCCTTAGAGGTTTCTAAGTTCTTGGATTCTACCATCATTTGTTTTCAATAAGGTTAAACATAAGAGACTTTTGCCCCATTTCCCTTGATTTCCACGAAATGGACGTTGTGGGATGAAAAAGAGAATGGGACATTAGACATATAGTTTGAAACATAAGAAAAAAAGTGTCTTTGATAAAAGGAATTCATTAAGCCAAGATAAGGAGACAAATTGAACCACATATGTGTTGTTCCCAATGATTTCTGGAAAGATCAAGATTCTGAAACCAAGGTTCAAGAGGCTAAGTCTAAAAGCCCATGAGCAATGCCTTGAGATGCTCCTTGAGGTAAGAGAAAGACTTGTATACAACTTCTACAAAAAGGCTTCAAGGAATAATCCAACTTTCAATGCATTCTACTATCAACAAAATCCTGAACTTTTTGAAAGATTTGCTTTCCTCACATAGGAAGTCTAGCGTGTTCTTCAACACTGAGGTCTTGTAAAGAGAGTTGTGTCTAGGTTCGAGTCTAGGATCAAAGTCGTCATCTTCATCCATCTTTTCATCGAATCAAATCTCATCCCATCATCAAACTTCTTGAGAACTTTAGAAAAATTACTCATGCTAAACTAAGAGGGCTAAACCAACATCATCCTATTTTGGCTTAACACACCTAGCCGAAATAGTCAAATCCCTTGGACGAATTTACCTCTAGGATAACACAACTTCCTAAGGTTCACTAGTTCACAAACACATTGGCTTAACGCACCTAGCCAATTCATCCACTTGTGCAAGTTCCCCTAGGATAACACAACTTCCTAGTGAATACAACTTCACTACAATCCTCTTTGACTTAACGCATCTAGTCAAATTATCACAATCAATCCAAGTCCTAACAATTTAGCATAAACCTTCAAAATTTCTCTAAAAGGTCTCATTCACTCATTCCATCCATTTATCCCATCATTATTACCACCCTCTTTGATCATTAACTTCCCTAGTTCTTCTCTTTTAGGCCTAAAAGGTTAGGATCAAACAATCCCTATTTTTTTTACGGTCCAAACAAGATCTCAGTACAAGAAGAACATGGAGAATATCAATGAAATATCAAATTCTATGGACATGAGTCAGTTAACCTCCGAAATAAACCTAGCAGGATCAAGCAATCACCCAAGTAACTCTCCTTTATCATCAAAAAATCCTCAAGAGGAGAGTCATCAAGAAGACATCATGAATGAAGACATGGGGATGACACAATCTGAAATTATGAAAATGGTTCAAAACCTAGAGAACCACAAAATTGTTAGCGCCATGTTCAAATACTTGAACACATTAGTGGGAGGAGGGGTCCAGGTCCCTTCTGACTTTGATGCAAGTACCAATATGGACATGCCTCTTACAGACACATCCCCAATATCAAATGTCAATCAAGAGATGTCTCACACCACCTTGGCCATCACACCAACCTCGCCAATTGCGAACAAAGGAAGTGTTATGTTCTGAGAGTTACAACAACATCGCCTTGTGGCCAACAAAGGGGTGAATGCCACCACCGCACCGGATAATTCTATTCCGGTAAACCCATCTCACCCATACATCCTGCTCATCTTTCATAATCCCTCGGGTTTATCTTCATTTCGTGCCTCACCAACATATCAATCGAACATACCAACTTCTCTACCACAAGGAGAAGGTGGTTTGTTTGGGACAACTAGAGTTGTTGATCCTTTTTCTTTCCAGGGTAGCATACCATCTCTTCCCCCATTTCCATTCACAACCACATCACCTCTCAGATTGGGTTTTCCTCCCCTAAACATCGATAGCTTCTCAAATCCGAGAAATGAGAACACCACATCAAATTCCCTCTTTTTTCCCACAGCATCACAACAACAAATCATGATCATTCAAACCACCCCCACAAATACATCCATTGGTTCTCAAATATCCCAAAGCATGCCTTCTCAAGGACCAAACATCTCCACCACCCCTCCAACACCCAAATCCCAACCACCACCATAACCCCTTCATCGGTCACAGCGGTTGGCATCATTCCTGTTCCACCACCAATCCCACCAAAAGCCAACACAACAAATTCATTCACCACCCTAATCCAAACCATTCAAAAGGCCAACCAACAAAGAGTACTCAAGAAAAAGGAACAAGCACAAGCACAAGCACAAGCTCAAGCACAAGCATAAGCACAAGCACAAGCTCAAGCTCAAGCACAAGCACAAGCTCAAGCACAAGCACAAGCTCAAGCACAAGCTCAAGCTCTAGCTCAAGCCCAATCTCAAGCTCAAGCTCTAGCTCAAGCCCAAGCTCAAGCTCAAGCACAAACATAAGCCCAAGCACAAGAACAAGCACATGCACAAGCTCAAGCTCAAGCTCAAGCCCAAGCTCAAGCTCAAGCCCAACTACAAGGACAATACCAAGCGCAATTGCAAGCAATCCATTTAAAAACATACCAACAAGCCCTACAAGAATTTTAGGCACAACAACAAGCCAAAAAACAAGCTTTGTTGGCACAACAGCAGTTTGACCAACAACAGGCTTTGTTGGCGCAACAACAGCTAGACCAACAACAAGCTTTGTTAGCACAATAGCAGCTAGACCAACAACAGGCTTCATGGGAACAACAACAGATGGACCAGCATCAAGTGTTGTTGGAACAACAACAACGAGATCAACAACAAGCGTTGTTGACACAAATGCAGGCATACCATTAGGCTTTGAACGCATAACAAAGCTTGCAACAAATGCCCACTAGTACTCTTCCCACCCATCAAACACCTCAAACACCTCACAACTCATTCATTCCACCTCCCAACCCAAGCAAAGATGTCGCAATGCAAATCAAGCTACTTTCGCAGCAAGTGTTGGACTTACAAGCAAGAAAAACCATGAGAACACTAGGCAACTTGTGCCCTTATCCTTTTGACAGAGGTCTCACCATGATACCATTCCCAAGGGATTTGAGATCCCAAAATTTGACAAGTATAATGGAATGGGTAACCCTGAAAACCACGTCAGGTAATTTCAGGTGCACTACATGGAGGTCACATATGATGACACATATCTAATGTGACTATTTCCCCGGAGTCTGACTAGTCTAGCTATGGAATGGTTTTCTCACCTACCCACGGGCATTAAAACATTCAAGGAAATTGTAGAATCTTTCCTTAAGAATTATGCTTTCAACATGGGTGCGGATGTTAGTTTGGAAGAACTATCAGCACTCAAACAAACAAAAGGAGAGCTATTCACATGATTCTTGCAAAGGTGGCAATCCAAGGCCAACCAAAGTAAATGGACCATGCCAGAAGAACAACAAGTTTGCACCATCATAGCCAATCTAGATGAAAACTTGGCATTCTACTTGAAAATGCAATGCATCACATCATATGATCAACTAATCCCAAAGGCGCTCAACATTGAAAGAGCCCTTATTGCGCGAGGAGGCGCATCAAAATTTACTCCACCATAGGATAACCGCTTGTCTAACAACTATAATGATAAACCTTGAACATGGTCGAGGAATAAAAATATCACAAACGATGTTGTGGTCGATGCTAAAGTGGTGATCAGTGCCCCTAAGCAGAACATCCAAACCCATCATCAACTGCAAAATCATAATCGCAACAATGCACAGACTAATGCAGTAGTAGCACAAAAACAACCAACTCCCACCAATCAAATCAACAACTTGGGTAATCAAGGAGGACCACATCCCCACAACAAGTATCCTCCCAAGTGGAAATTTGCAGCTCTCGAAGAATCAATTGAGTCCATAATGAAAAAATTGGTCAAAGAAAACCTAATCAAAATCTCTAACTTCGAGTAGTACACGGAACCCATGACCAAACCACCATGGTATAATGAGAACCTCCTTTGCAACCTTCACAAAGTCAAAGGACATACCACCGCCAATTGCATGAGGCTGAAAAACATCATCCAAGACCTCATCGAGGATAAGATTATCAATATTGAGCAGCCAGCCGGAAACCAAGACTTGAAAATATACACGAATCCGATGCTGAACCACAACCAAGGGAATAATCAAGGAAGTAATCAAGGTAACAATAAGGGAAAGAAAAAGTATGCTAGTGCTAATCTATTGTACGAGGAGATAGTTAGATGTATCGATGAAATGGTCACCGTCATTAATGTCAAAGGAGTCAACAATGACTGTGGAGTCACCACACATTGCGGAAAGGTTACCATTTTTGGGGCACCAATTAAGACCCCCATCTCTAATACAAAATCCATCCCCTATGACTACAACGTCATTGACCAGCTAAAGAGAACTCCCACCCAAATTTCCATCATGGAACTATTGAAAATCTTCGCAACCCATAGGAAGATCCTTGATGAAGCATTAGCTGCATCCACCATCTCTGCCACCCTTGACACAGAGCAGTTTCAAGCTATGGTGGGTAACATCGTTACCCCAAATATCATTACATTCTCTGACCAAGATTTCCCCCCGCAGCCATCTCATAACCACGCACTCCACCTTCAAGTGCTAATCCATAAAAAGAAAGTCAAAAGAGTCCTAGTGGATGGAGGTGCAGGCCTTAACATTTGTTCTCTAAAGCTCATATAGAAATTGGGATTCGTCGAGGATTCCATTAATAATAATAAAAGCATCACAATAAGGGCGTCTGATGACCAAGAACAAGTGTCTCAGGGCACTATCAAAATCCCCATCCAAGTGGGACCGGCAACTATGGAGACCACCTATTAGGTCCTCGACCTTGACCTACCGTATAACATCCTCCTTGGACGTCCATGGATCCATGGAATGAAGGCGGTGGCCTCAACTTATCACCAATGTATCAAATTCTCACACCAAAATGAGGAGGTTACTATATATGGGGATCCTGAACCTTTCGCTTACTGCAAAACCTTGGAAGCCAAGTTTTATAAAATCCCCCAAGTACCAAAAAATGATGAAGGCCCATCCACGTCATACATAGACCCAGCCAACCTCGCTTCCACTTTTGCGACAGAGACACCTGCCATCTGTGACATATCCGAAATCAAAAACATGATCCAGGATAATGGATGCGACAACTACAGAATGAAAAGAAATGCATTTTTTGTAGGAGCATTACCACAATCTCCTAGGTTGCATGGACAACCTTAGCCAGTTGAAACACCTGTCCACACTGTTAGGGCAGAACCTTCTGGATTCCGCCATTGGGGGGATCTCAATCGAGAGAATCTGGATGAGGAGGACATCTCAAACACATTATACCAAGATGGAAGGCTCACCCCCACCCTACCTATGGATGAAACTAGCAGAGGATTGCAAATGATGTTTGGCATGGGCTATAACACAAATGAAAGCCTTGGAAGAAACAGTGATGGATGGTTGGAGCCCATCATTGTAGAAAGAAGGGTACGGAACCTTGGCCTTGGGTATACTCCTCCGAGTATAACCATACGTGGCAGAAGTACTCCTAGAAGGGCAGATAGATCCTCTCCTCAAGTGACAACAGCTACTCCTAGACCACCTGTATGCCTAGGTATCCCACTTGATAACTTCACCTTTGACATCATTGATGTTTGTGCCAGTAGTGACGATGATGACACCGTAGCTAGCCTACCCAGACTCTTTAAGGATTCCACCCTATTAATGATTAGTGCCTCCACAGCTGAGTCAAACCAACAAACCCACTGAATCACCTTAGTACACTCGCAACTCATCGATCACAACCAATGAGGATCGCCAATTCTAGACTCATTTGAAAACGATGAGGCACTCTCAGAATTTATGGGACTAAGGGATACAGTTCCATGTGGAGATCACAAAGAAGTAGTTTACATCTAATTAGACACCCAGGCATATTATGGGGAGATCATTGAGTCCTTTAGTTGCAAAAGGAAAATATCGAGAATAAGCTCGGAGTTATTGAGCGAAAACCACACTGTGGCGCTCTCTAACCACAAAACAATAAAAATAAAGGACACATCCAACGGTGAAAACCTCTCTGAGGCACCTGAGGATGAAGGATTCAATCTCCCCCCTACTCCTTTACATCAAGAAAAGTCAGCAATCCTAGCAGAGCAGTGCAACCTGGTCAACCTGGGAACGAAAACAGAACGGCAAATCACTTTCTACTTTGAGTCTCTCCTAATAGAGGAACAAGAACTGCTAGCAACATTTCTAAAAGAGAGGAAGGTAAAATTTGCATGGACATATGCTGACATGCTAGGTCTGGATCCTGAAGTAGTAGTTCATCATTTGGTTGTTTACCCCAGAGTGAAACCAGTTAGACAAAAGTTAAGGAAGATGCACCCACAAATAGCATTGCTCGTTAAGATTGAGTTATAGAAACTTTTGGATGTTGGCTTCATACACCTGATTGACTATCCAGAATGGGTATCCAACCTTGTACCAGTCTCAAAACCAAAAGGGGGCATCATAATCTGCACGAATTTTAGAGATCTAAACAAAGCATGTCCTAAGGATGATTTTCCACTACCCAACATTGACATGATAGTGGATATGACAGTCGGACATGAGATTCTATCCCTAATGGATGGCATCTCAGGATACAATCAGATAATGATAGAAAAGGAAGACCAACATAAGACAGCCTTTACATGTCCTTGGGGCACCTGCTACTAGAATGTGATGCGATTTGGCCTAAAGAATGCAGGAGCTACATACCAAAGAGCCATGAAACTGATCTTCCATGACATGATCAACAAAACTATCAAAGAATATGTGGATGACATATTGGCTAAATCAAAGAAGCGATAGGATCACATAGCGACTCTAAGTGCAATTTTTGATAGGCTGGAAAAATACAAGGTCAGGCTCAACCCAAAGAAATCTATCTTTGGGGTGCAATCTGGAAAACTTTTGGGCTACATAGTACCAATGAGAGGGATAGAAGTGGATCCCGCAAAGGTAAAAACAATCCTTGATATGGGAGCACCAAGAACACTAAAGAAACTTAGAGGATTACAAGGTAGACTCTAGTCCATCCAGAAATTCATAGCACAACTAGCAGATAAACAGATCGCCTATTCACATCTGCTCCACAAGGGAGTAGCATTCAGGTGGGACGACAAATGTGAACAAGCATTCAACAAAATCAAAGAATATCTACTTACACCACCTGTGTTGATGCCACCGATCGTAGGGAAACCATTGATTCTATACATCTTAGCAACGACAGCCGCCTTTGGTGCCCTTTTAGCCCAACATGATGAAAAGGGAACCGAGCGGGCGATTTACTATATCAACAAAACAATGGTGGGGCATGAGCTCAATTATAGATCAATAGAAAAAGCTTGTCTAGCAATGGTGTTTGCAGCCCAGAAATTCAGACACTACATGCTAGCTCATCAAATTAAGCTGATTGCCAATATAGACCCTCTCAAGTATCTATTGTCAAAAGCAATGCTTATAGGCAGAATGGCTAAATGGGTTATGATACTATCTGAGCATGATATTGAGTATGTAGAGCGAAAGGCAATAAAAGGACAAGTAATCATGGACTAGCTAGCAGAGGCCCCAATATATGTAGACAACCCGCTCATATCAGAGTTTCCAGATGAGTCCCTTTTCAATCTTAGTGTAGCCAATGATTGGAAACTATACTTTGATGGCTCCCACACACAACATGGATCAGGAGCTAGTGTGTTCTTCATCACCCCATAAGGGGACTGTATACCAAGATCTTACAAGTTGGCATTCCCCTGCACAAAAAACATTATAGAGTACGAGGCTTTAACCATAGGTCTCAAGATTGCAGCATAGTGGCAAATCATGGCATTAAAGGTCTATGGAGACTCGCAGCTTATCATTAACCAAGTAAACGGTGAATACCAAACTAAAGATAATAAGCTCGCACCATACAAAAAGATAGTGGAAAGCCTCAAGGAATCATTTATTGACATCACCTTTGAGAAAATACCGAGGGAAAACAATAGAGCAGCTGATGCAATGGCAACAAGCGAATCCTTGCTAGATATCCCTTACAATGTCTCAAAACATGAATTCCTCATAAAACAGCTTCTCGTACCCATGTTCGAGGTACCAGATTCAGAATATGCGTGTGAACTCATTGGTCCTGGTGATCTTTGGTACCATGACATCTACACCTATCTAAGATTAGGAGTCCTCCCAACTGACATTACCCCGAACCTCAAGTGAACCTTTGTCAAAAGGTCCTTACGATTTGTCATCCTAGGAGAAACCCTCTTCCGTAGAAGTATCGATGAAACCCTGCTACGTTGCTTAACACCTGAGGAGGCTTTGACTGCTTTAACAGAGGTACACAATGGCACTTGCAGTTCTCATTCGATTGGTATGACCTTGGCTAAGAAGTTGCTAAGAACTGGGTACTATTCGCCGACAATGGAGAGAGAGGCACATGACTTTGTCAGAAGGTGTCTACAGTGCCAGCAGCATGGAGATCTCATTCATGAACCAACTTAAGAGTTGTATCCTATCGTAACACCATGGCCCTTTTCTAAATGGGGGCTTGATCTCATAGGTAAAATCTCACCCACCTCATCCAATGGCCATAAGTTCATTATCACCGCCACTGAATATTTCACAAAGTGGGTTGAAGCAATTCCCATGACCTACGTCACTAGAAAACAGATATCCAAGTTCATCATGAACTACCTCATCTGCTGATACGGTGCTCCCCAATCCATCATCTTAGATAATGGGACACCCTTCAAGAATCAGGATGTCCATGACTTGTGTGAAAAATTCAAAATCCAACACCACTTTTCCACCCCATATTACCCACAAGGCAATGGCCAAGCAGAAGCTACTAACAAAACCCTCCTAAAGATCCTCAAGAAAACAGTCAATGAATCTAGTCGTGACTAGCATCTATAGTTAAATCCCGCCTTATGGGCCCACCGCACCAGCATCCGCATGCCAATAGGCACCACTCCATTCTCCCTGGTCTACGGATCAGAAGCCATCCTCCCTATCGAGATCGAGCTTTTGTCACTAAGGATATCATTGCAAAACCTCATCACAGATGAGGAATATAGGGTTACAAGACTGAATGAGCTGGAGTTACTAGATGAACGGTGCATGCATGCCCTCAATCATCTATAGGTCTACTAGACTTGCTTGAAACAGAGCTATAACAAGAAGATCAGGCAACGCATCTTCCAAGTCGGTGACCTTGTCCTAAAAGAGAACCAAAAAAATGTACCAAACCCAGATAGCAAAGGAAAATTTGAACCCAACTGGTTGGGACCTTTCATCATCACCGCAAGCTATAAATCAGGGGCATATGAGTTGTCAACACTAGAGGGTGAGCCTTTGTAGGAACCCATGAATAGTTTTCATCTAAAAAATTTTTATGCCTAAGAACTTGTAAGGTATAGAAACATAAAATACAAAAACAATCAGAATTTTTTTTGAAAAAATGGTTACCTTGATGAAAACCTGGCAAACAGGCGTCTTGGTGACAACAAAACAAATCCAAAAATCCAAAAATCCAAAAAAAAAAAAAAAAAGGGATTGAAAATAGTAAAGAAAAAAATCATCCTCTAGTGAAAACCACTTCGGTGGTGCTTTAGATAAGTACCTTGATGAAAACCTGGCAAACAGATGTCAAGTGTAAATAAAGCACTCTCTATCCACCAGGATCTGCACAACTCACTCACTCATCCATCCATCCACCCATCCACTCGCATCCATACCATAGCCTGAGTTGGTGTCCATATCATATTCCACCATAGTACTACTTGGCATATTCTTAAGGTCAGTTTGTCCTGCCTTTATCGAAGTATTCTATCGCACCACACTGGGGGCATGTTCCTATATCGGCATTGGATCAAATTCATGTATATTCTTTAAATCTTCCTGAAATTCATCAAAAATTCAAAAACATTCAAAAAATTCATCGAAAATCAAAAACATCCAAATCATTCAAAAATCCAAAAACATGTCGAAATATCAAAAAATCTTCAAAAATTCATCATTGAGTCTTGTCAGTCTTTCACCTTATCGAATTACATTGTATCTGAGCTTGAATGTAGGCAAGGTTGATCTTTGATCATCCCCCAAGACAGTTAAAGTTAGTCCTTAGGCATCTGTCACATTAGCAATCCGTTTGCCCATCTAGTCTGCATCTTAAGTCAGTCCTTCAAGCAATAAAATGGCAATCCATTTGTCCATCTTATCATCAAGTCAATCTGTCATCAGTCGAACTACGTGGTCTCTGCGTGTATAACGTAGGAAAGGCTAATCTATGGATTAGCTCCCGAGACCCCTAAGATAGGTTTTTAAATTAGTCTATTCGTCATAAATCTCAAAAAATACCAAAAACATTCATAAAATCTTGAAAATACCAAAAACAACCTCAAAATATCTGAAAATTCCAAAATGCTGCATCCATTTCACCTCACTTTCACCTGTGATGGTCATCACTCATAATAAAATCAGTCATCACCTTCACCCTTTGGTGAGTTAGTCAGAAGCAAGTTTAGCAGGTTCACAAGTAAACACCTAATCATCAGGAGTCTCAAGTCTAGATCAATAAGCAAGCAAGTTGGTTAACTCGAAGTATCAATAGCTTATCACCCAATTAGTCTCACCAAAACCTTGATCACTACATGTCCTAGGATGAAGCTTTCCTATGATGGACATAGGCATCAGGTACCCCATAGTAATTAGTCTTGGCTAGCGGTATGAAGAACATTAGCTTGTTTGTTTACTTTATCTTGGTCTTTATGACTTATCTTATGTTGCACTCATTTCAAGGACCTCTCGATGATGCCTAGATAAAATAGGTTTAGAGAGAAAGAAATGGGGGCAATGATCATTATCTTTTTATCTATTATGCTTGTGGGATACCCTTGTAAAATAACTTAGTCATATATATTTTGTTTGGGTTGTAGAGAGGATGTTTTAGATATCTTGTTGACCACATAGGAAAGCTTACTTTTCTGTGTTTTGGTCTGAGATGTTTAGAATGTCTAAACTACATCCTGAATGAAGTATGTATGTTAACTGTGAACAAGAATACTCCTATCTGATTGTCGAGTCAAATTCCATCACACTAGGTACAACGCCATCCTGATCTTTTATACCTGGATGCATTGTACCTATGTGTGGTATCAAACATAAAGTAATTGAACCTTTGAAAATTCCAACTCCTAGCAATGCAAATCACCATCACCATTCTAACTAGCTCATTAATTTTGCAATTATTCTATCTTCGTTCCACACTAACATAGTATCATAACAGTAATCAAAACATCACCAATACGTACATCCTGCATCCACATGATCATTAGCATAAAAACACATTGCATCATATCATTATCTTAAGTCATCAGGAATAATATAAATTTTTTATTCTAAACATCTTAAGAAAACATTACATCATACATAATCATTTGCATCCATTACCATTTGCATATCATTACACCACTATTAACATGCATTACATCATTACAACACGAAAAATATACAAAAAGAAATGCATCCATTGCATACATTACATCACATAAGCATAAGAATAGAAACATCTCATAGCATAATCATACATCTACATATCATACATGTGCACCATACATATCATAAAGGATGAACCATCTCACATATATCATCAAAAAATACTGTTATGATACAAATCAAATCGAGTGTACATCGAATACATGGTACAATAAGACCAAAATACTACAGCCCATATATAAAAAATGGAACAAATTGTCCTGTGATCAAAAGGGCTAGCCCTGCTAACTATGGCCTTCATCCTCCCCTGCCTACCTCTCACTGTGATCCTCTGTTGGCTGCCTCCCCATCTACTGGGAGAAATTTGGCACTCTGCTGGCTAATGGTACTGCCTATCAGTAGTGCTGCCGATAGTACTCAGCCTCTCTAATGGCCTCTCTATACTCCCGAATGTCAATTGATCGGCCCCGAGATGTGGAAGTGACACTCTCTAATTGTCTCCATCAGACAATCTCCTGATCCCTCTCGGATTGTGCTAGATCTCTCTCGGCTGTAACTGTAGCAACCTATTGTTGGGTCTCATCTTGCTCAGCTATCAAAACCTGTACCTGGCCCTGCAACTACTGAATCTGTACATCCCATGGATTCGGCTATGTCGTTGGTTGTGTCATTGGATTTGCCACTGGCTGTGTCGCTGGCTGTACTATAGGCTATACTACTGGTTGCTGCTATGGGACTACCTGGGGCTACCCATCCTGTCCTACTACTGACTGCACCGGTGGTACACCTCCTCGACCTCTGCTTGCTAACCTACCTCTGGGCCTCCGACATGGAAGCACTATCCCAGGAACTATCAATCTCATTGGCGGCCTAAACCATGCCCTATACGCTGGAGTCACCCCTGCGTCTGTTGGCCCCTGATCATATGGCCACGACCGAGCCACTAATTGTCTAAATGAGGAAACTACCTCATCTGCTGGAATAAGCAGTCCCCATATGGTCTCTCTAGTTGAGTGCACGAAGAGTGCCATGTACTGACCATCGAGTATATCCTGCACCTCATCGAACTGCCTAGCTACCCTATCAGGAAGGTACCTCTCTATCATAGTGTGCTCCCAGCCCTGCATGAATTTGTCTTGCCGAGCAAAGAAGAGTTGCTCTGCATCATCATTCCATGGACCTATACCCATCCATGGCCTCCATATAAACACTATCATCTCATCTAAAACCCGTCGCCAATGGGCTATACCGTTTGTACCCATGTGAGTGAAGCGAATCCTCGCCCCGCCACACCGCCACACCATGAGGTCATCAATATCTATAATAATCGGTGTTACTGGGATCCACTCCCATGCCCAAATGTGCAGAAGAGTCAATCCAGCCCCAAGAGCCTGACCATCCAAGTATGCAAACTCATGCAAATCCCGGTACAGGGAGGCCAATAATACTGGTCCCCAAGCAAAGCACACTCGGCAAGTGCACATCTGCTGCCATGCCAGTCCCCAACCCAGACTGAAATATTGGCCATGCCGATCAAGAGCTACAAGGCCAAAAATAATGGCGGCCATAATCAGGCTGTAAGTAGGGGCTATACCCCAGTACCTCTCCAAATCTATCTGACCATCGCAAAGGATGAGCTCTTCAATACCCATGACACCAAAGCAGGCATCCCTACCCTCCTCCAAGTCATAGATCACTCGCTCTCCATGAATGGGTAGTCGTAAAATGCGCTAGACATCCTCAAGGGTAATGGTAGCCTCACCAATAGGAAGATGAAAAGACGACGTCTCACTGTGCCATCGTTTGGCCAAGGCATGCATCATACCCAGATGTGCTCGAACAAGAGGGACATAAGCAACGAACCATAGACCGAGTATCCAAAGCTGCTCCTGAAGGAATACATGCATATCCTGCAATCTCTCAAGTTTTAGCAACCAGTGCTCCCTCGAATGAATGACCTCATGCCTCTTCTGCGCAAGGAAAGAAGCCGTGTCAATTTCCTAAATAAAATCTGTTGTTCGTATTGCACTTTGCTTTTGAAACAGAAAAAGCAGTGTTGTTCTCAAAAGTGGCGTAATTTGTAATGTTCCAAACTGTGCCACGTGGCAGACTTTGTTAGCTAAATTTGACAAGCTGGCCCGTGCGGTGCTATATCGCATCGCGCCGCCAAGACCGTACCTAAACCCTAATTAATGTATGAATAACAAAAAAAATAAAAGTTGGATAGGGGTACATACCATGAGTCCTATGGTGACTGGTCAGTGATATACTCATACCCGCTCTGACACGTGCAAAGGAAGCTGTCCTTGTGCCATTTTCTCCAAGTCTCAGAGCTCTAGGTGTCAAATTTTTCAAGGTTTAAAATTGCAAATGTATTGAAAGTGACCCCTTGAGGTCTATTTAAGCCTGAAAATTAGGGTTTTTTTACCTAATTTGACCTTCTAACTAGGGTTTTGGTCCCCCGATCCTGTTTTCATCCAACCGAGAGTCATTCTGCATCCCTTTTGGCATTTTTCTGGCATTCTGGGGTATTTCTGGCCTGTCGGGCACCTTGTCATCTTTTTTCGCGAGATCATCCAAAAAATCAAAATTTTCGTCTGATCTCTCGAGCGGGCAGTATCCAGCAATATCCTTCTACTAGGGCAGTAGTGGGGCATCTGAAAAAATTTGAGAAAATCCTGAACCCTTGATCACAGTAGTTTATTCTTTGAATCAATGCAATAAGTACATTTCTTCAAAGAGGGTCAAAATGTAGACATGGAAAATGTACAGTTTCATTTTGGCATGCTTGATCCTAATAACTAACAACATTTCATCTTAAATCACACTCTCAACATTTCATCACATACTATCTCTTAATTTAATAAATCATTATTTATTGGATTAAGTCTTCCTCTTTCAGTGATTAAATTAATCAATTTAATTTAATTAACCTTACATCCCTATTTAATTAAATAAATCATTTTATTTGATTAAAATCTCTAAATTCTTCTTATTAAATTAAATAAATTAAACCTTATTTGATTTAATCTAACATGTTCCTTCTTGATTAAATAAATCAAATCACTTATTTAATAAATCATTTCCTCTCAATTCTTGACTTAAATAAATTCATAAATCTAAGTCTAAATTGTCACATCATCTAATTATTCATTAAGGTAATCAAAACCATGATTAAGTTAACCCTTTTCATTAAAATTCTCTAGAGAATGCAACTTGCACAATAAATTAAATACTTTGATTCATTTATTCATCTATTTTCCCTCACAAAGCATCAAAAGGGAATATTCCCTCATTTGAATTCAAAAAGGCCAAGTGGACTTAGTCCTTCCAACAAGGCATTTAAGATCTTGTACATGTCCTTTGCATTGAGCCAAGTGGTCATAACTCCATTTGACTTCTCATCCACCTTGTCCAATCACATGTGGACAAGTGGCACAATGCCATTGGATTATCTTTTGTCCCACATTGCTCAAATCTCACTTTCTCTTCCAAACTGAGAGTTATAAATTGGAGAATTCTCTCCTCATTTCTCATCCATAATCATATGCAAAGTTACTCTCTTCACATTGAGGGCCAATTTTTCCCATCTTAATCAACCATTAATCATCTTTCAAGATTTGCAACAAGGTTATGCTCAAATCTCTTTGGAGATTTGACTATTTCTCCATCACATACCATTGCTACTTAGGAATTGGGAAAGGGCCAATTGCAACACTTCATTGGCACCAATTCCCCCATGGGATCATCATGCTATTAGCTTAATTAGGATTGAATCTCTTTTATTTAAAGTTTATTGTGTTCTTCATTTCCTAATTTAGTTTGAATAGATGGGTTTTATGGGGAATCTCTCATACTTGTTTGCATGCATTTGATCTAACAACTAATGTGTTTTGTTGCTCTTTTGCATTTGTAGGTTTAGGGGTTCACATCGAGTTTTTATACCCATCGCAATTATTGAAGTGGCTCAAATTTTATTATCATATCAAATCTGATTTTTGATCATATTTTGAGGTCATTTGGTGGTGACATTGTTAGAGTTTCTAAATATGGTGGCATAGAGTGCTTGGTGCTTGTATGCTCCCCTTGTCTTATAAAAGGAAATTTTCCAAAAGCCTTTGGGTGGTAGAGGATATATCAATGAATAGATAGATAGGTGATAGATTATCAACAGTATTCGAATAGGATATAGAGGATTTCTTATAGAGATTTGATTTCTCTTTTGTAATTGATGTCAAGACAATTATTTAGATTTATTATCCGACCTTATAATTTTCATTATTCAACAATATTAAGTAATAGAAGAATAAAGTTTGTATCATACTATACTCATGTGGCCTTTATGTTATGCTTTATTCTCTATTTCACATACATTGAATGCTCTATGTTCCTTAACTTCTGCATATAAGTCTTGATATTCAATTCTCAATTGTTAGCTTTTATGATATTCTAACCTAAAATATTAGGAATTGAATCATGTTATAATACTCGTTCATTATCCTGTTAAAGTTTTGTTAGTTTCATATTATGTTGTCAAAGTGAAATAGCTCTATAAGGATCCAAAGTGTATTGTTTGAATTTGGGTTCCTTTTTTCTATTTGAACCTTGATGGGTGCTTCCCATGGAAGGATTTGAAGGACTACTATGTGCCCACATCAACCTTAGTTGCTTGTTCTCATTCCAACAATGAAGGGTTTGTGGAATTCTGTGTTTACCTTATCAAACAATGGAGCCTATTAGGGTCTTTGAAATGTTGTAAAAGCTTCGGCACATCATCACATTTAGTTTTCTTTTTGCATTTCCTCTTCCCTTTTTCTCAAATACGAAAGAGTGGCTTCTCTAAAAATTTCAAATGTCATTTAGTGAGGCGCAATCAGGTCCCCCACTCACTAAATTTCCCCTCAAACTGTTTGGGAGAAGCGTAAGCTTTCATGAACAATAGTTAACATGCTCAAAGTGGTAAATTGCACTCCTAGATATGATCACAAACCTCAGATTAAGGTTAGTTTTCATGGTGGAAGGTTGGTTCTAGGATCCAAATTGGTATTAGTGTTGGAATTTTTGCATGTAGATGAACAATATAGAGTAAATTATGATATCTCATCAATGATTTTAGTGGCTCTTCTAGACTTAAATGTGTTGAAAGGTATGGTTCTAGAAATGGAAAGACTCTTGATCAAGTTTGAATTCTTGGGAGGTGTTGAGGATGTGATTGTAGTGGTGCAGCTTGGTGTTGGGGTCTCATGGCCAAGATATTTTCACAAGCTTTTCATTCTAGATGAGGTGGTAAACTGACTCTCCTTTCTACTTGAAATCAATGGTGTGGCTCTAGCATGCCACACAATTAGGGCGGAGTGGGGATATATTTTTCTCAATAAGTATCTATTTCTTCAACCAATGAGTAACTATGCTTGGGTTGGAGATTTCTTTGACTTCATCCAAGTAATTATAAATGGCTAAGGTGTAAGGACTAATGTTACAAGTATCTTTGTTTTGATGTATTTTCTTTTTTTCATTTTTGATCGGGTAATGTCATGGCGAGGAATTTTTTGGAATGACCTAGGGATGGTTGGATATTGTATGGTAATATATATTTCTCAATTTTTTTTGGGATGTAGTTTAGTATCATGACCTTGCATGGCCCCTCTTCACCCTGAAAGTGAATATTTTTGAGGGATATATTTGTGTGCCAATGTGATGCTCTAGAGGCTCATCACAATATACATCCAATTTTTGATCAATACAATATTTTCTTGTATCCAAAAAAAATCATAACTCAATCACTATCCGAAATCCCAAATCCCATCTAAAATAAAATAAAATAAAAATAAAATTATAATCTTGTGCTCCTCATAGTTGCAGCTAAGCAATATAAGCATAACATCCAAGAAATCAATCTTTAATCAAAAGCATATCATGAGCCTATCTATCAAACATTCATCATCCAGCATATTCTTTTTTCAATCAATAAATAATCCACATCCTTATTCAATCCTTTCTTAAGTGATTATGAAAGATTATGTTTGAAAATCATCTTTATCCAAGTCCTTCTTAGGGGATTATCCAAGCCTAATGTAAGAAAATCAATAATCACCATATCTTATCCTTGGCAAGAGATATGTTAGTTATGTGACTTTTTTTGTAGTGAATATTTTGTTTTGTTTTATCTCTTAATCATTATCTTTCAAACCCATGACTAAACTTATGACCACTTAGATATATCAATATCTTGGTGTGCCACAATGTTGTATAATGAGCATCATATTTTTTTCTTTTCTCATGCTTGTCATTGTGTGTGTCAAGTCCATGGAAAGGCTACCTTGTCACCCTAGTTCCTCATACCTTGGTGCATAATTGTCTTTTTTATATTAAATCTTAGGATTGATAATTAAATACTAGCATAACCATTCTATCATCTTAAAATTATCTTTCCTTTTCATCCTCTTCCATCCCATTTCATCTTCTTCTTGATCATTATCCTCACCATTCCCTTCCATTTTGAGAGAACACCCATGTTGAATCCTAAGCCACATGTCATCTAGAGAGAGCATCCCTTCACCTAATCCATCATTTTTCCTTCATCATCCTAATCTTTCCTTCTGAACATCTTTTTGCATCCTCCCATTGATCCTTATGATCCTCTCTCATCCACTGTGTTTTAAACATTTTTGATACAATACCACTTCATGGTGTCATATCAAAGAGGGGGAAAATGTAGACACCTAAAATCTAAACTTACCCAACCATACCTAATTGTAGCCTATTCTAAGCCTTTAATTAAATAAATATTTCTTATTTGTTTAATTATTATCATCCTTTCACATATTTATCCTAATCATTTAAATAAATAAAAATTTAGAATTTATTTAATCATTTTCCCATCACATGATTTCATTAATTAAATAAATGTTTTATTTATTTAGTTAATTCATATTTATCCTCTATTCTTGTCTATCTAATCCCAACCCTTTATCTTGTTCATATGGATTATAATATAAAACTTTCATCATATGCCAAGTATCTCCTTCACATCTCTAACTCCTTTTCTAGATTCATTGGACCTAGACACCTAGAAAAAATTCAAACCCTTTTCTCATCTTATCCACTCATCTCATCTAAACATCTTAATCCTAGCCATTCCCATAATGATTTTTTTCCTTATCCCATTGATAAACTTAAATCCTATCTCTCATGTGTAGCTTGTAACATGACTACATATTTAATATAAACCCTAATCCTCAACCAATCTTATCCATCCATCATCAATCATTCCTAGCCATTGATTATTCCTCTTCAATAATCTCTATATTTAGTGGCTCTCATGCTTCATCAAATCCTCTTCTCTTACCTCTTAAACCTTTCGAAATCACTCTTCTCTTAGCTCTTACATATTCTCTCACACCTCTTGGCATTACACTCTTGTCTCTTGCATCTACCAACCAAGCTATCCTATCATCAAGCCTATCATATCACATTATCATTATCATATCAAGATTAGTCTAGATCATTGACAAATCCACATACTATCAACATCAAAGAGAAAGTAAAATGGAATAAGGGTGAAATCCATTTCAACTCATCAAGGAGTGAAAAAATATTCAAGCTGAAATTATATTATGCTTTGTATTGATTTTATCTTCATTTTTGTTACTTGTAATATTTTGATCATATTCACAATATTTTGAGGAAAGTGGGAGAATTGGAATATGAACTAGAAATTCTTGAAGGGAATAAAATTCATAATTTCTTCTATGTTTTTTTATTTGAAAAAAGCACTTGGTTTGCATATTATCCCTATAGTTGTTTTTTATCTCTTGGAGGATGAAGGGAAACTAATTATGATTCTTGACGTTGTGATTAATACCATGGTGAATAGCTTGAGGAGGATAAGTATCATTCAATATTTGGTTCATTGGAAGAACTTACTTATTGAGGGTGCTACACGAGAAGGACCTAAAATTTTGGAGTATGGACAAATTTTCATTGCTTGGGGACCAAAAAAATTGGGAGGGAGGACTTGTCATGTCCTCTATCAAATTAATTCAATTCAAGTAATTAATAGTGTAAAAGTTGGTATAGAATACTCTACACCATGTAATATTTTGCTAAAGATTATAGCCACCCTAGATCTAAATACTTCATGAAAGCACAAGAGAGATCAACTATGAGAGAATAATGCTATTATATAAAAATATACAAATGATAGATTATGATGATATGATTGATATTAAAATTTTGATTTACACATGAGGCTACCTGGTTATATATCCAAGGCGATACATAGGATTATATAGGATCATGGAAATTATCTTAATCCTATTTCATGAGACAACTAATATTAAATGAATTAAGACAGAAGTATTAAAAGTCAAAATATAAGGTAAGATCTAATAAAAACTAACACCTTCTAGAAATATTCCCTCCAAGGACCTAAGTAAACTTAACATCTAAATAGGACCCATTAATGAATTGGTTAGGTAAAACACCTATTTACACCAACAAATAGCCAATTTCCATTGTATTTGAATGAGCTAAGGTAAATTAATAGGAAAATATTAATATTAATATTTATTTATGTCCCCAATGAAGTTTAATATTTTATATTAATATTGAGACATTTGGATATTAAAATTTAAAAATTGATTTAATGTAAATGATGCATGCAATTTCTTGAGGTGCTCATTTTGTGGTCAAATGCCAAAAAATGTAGATTTTGTGACAATTATGATATATTTATGACAAGTTTTTAGTTAAGTATGATAGAGTATAAGAACATGCTTAACTTGGGCATGTAGATGTGAATGGAAGTTAAAATAAAATTTTAATTTAATACTTATCCTAAGAGTGAATTGGAATTTGGGGGCAAAGTTTTCTATAAGTAAATTCTTATTTTGCATTTGGAGTTTCAATAGTTCATTTTATATATAAAAAAGTTACTTGTATGAGCTTTAGCTTTTATATTTCATTCTTAGAAAAATACCAATGAAGGATATATATTGTGGAAGAAACACCATTGGTTTCTTGGAGGAAATTCTACTCAAGAATTGCATTGGATCTTAAGGATTTGCAACTAGTTTCAATATTTTGTGTGTTGTGTGTGTTACAAGTTGTAAGTGAAGTTCTAGAGAGAATTTTCTATGGTTTTGGTGTTGGTGCTATATATTTTTTATTGTATAGAATTTTTTATGGTTCATTTTATTATTTTAGTTCAACTCCAAGTGTTTCAAATGTTTTCCTGTAATTTGAAGTAAAATATTAAAGATTTGGTGTGTTTTAGGCAATCTTTTCAGTGAGGATTTGTAGGTTTCTTTCCATATTTTCTTTCTCGTGTTATTATTGTTTTTTTTTAGTATAGTATATTTTATTTTAAAAATTGGCTTACATAAATATAAGAAGACCCAAAATATATGTTCAAAGTTTGTTGAAGTTGAGTGCAAGATTGATTAAAAAATTAGAAAGATTTTGTGTGTTTTTCTAAATATTTTTTAAAATGATTTGAGGATTCTTAGAAAATATTTTATACCAAATATGTTATATATTTCAATATTTTGAGAAGTTTCCAAAATATTTTTATTTGGGATATTACATCATGAGGCCAATTTATGTAGGTTTAATCAATTTGAGCCTCCATCAAGATCATTTATTTTAGCACATGTTGATTCATTAAGCAATATTTGGTATGAATGGTTTGATCATTTGAACCATAGATGTCTTTAATAGTTGAGCACATATGATTTATTGGTTTATCTTCCTAGGATTTCATTCAAAATTGGAGTGTGTCAAGGTTATGTTTTTGGAAAGCATCAATAGGGTCCATTTTCTATGTGTAATTTCACTCATTGTAAGGCACCCCTAGAGTTGGTCCATAGTGATATTATTTCATTTTTTACTCCCTCAATTTTAGGGGCCAAGTATGTGTTCACCTTTATTGGAGACTTCTCATGATGCACATGGATGTACTTTCTTAAGTACAAGAGTTAGGTTCTCACCACTTTAAAAATATTCAAAGAATTTTTGGAGAAGTAGTCAATACTTTCTCTTTGACATATATGTCCAAAAACTGTGGGAATATGTGAACCAAGCATTTCAATACTTTTTCAATGACCGTGTTATTTAGGATTATCAAAAAATTCTTTATAGTCCTCAAAATAATTGTATGGTTGAGAGGAAGAACAAGACTTTATAGGAGATGTCCAATTATATGATTCAGTCAAGGTCTATGGATCTAACCTTTTCAACTAAAGTAGTAAATTCTACTAACTACCTTCACAAATATATGCCTCACAAGGCAATGTAGAATATCACTCCTAAGGAGGCTTGGTCTAAATTCAAGCTTGATGTTTCATTTAGATTGTTTTGAAGTGAGGCTTGGGAATTGATTTCATATGGTTGATTTAAGTCAATGGAGAAGAAGATTCACCCCTTGATTTTTGTAGGCTATTATGAGAAAGCGAAGACCTACAAGCTATTTGATCTAGTTACTCAATATATCTATTTTTGGTGATATATCCCATTTGATGAGTCTTTCACATAGATAGATATTCCATCCCCTACTTATTCATCACTACGTACTCCACATTCTTTATTATTTGAGGATGTGTTACATATTAAGGGAGATTTAGATGATGGTTTTGATCCACCTCCTTGTAATACATATTCTTTGTGTTATTGGACCTACACCACACTTGAGGAGGCCAAATCTCTTGTTACTAATCCCATAGATACTCATAATAATCATTCATAAAATGTAGGTGCCAATATTTAATGTAATATAGTTTCAATTGATCCTTAAAAAAATTAGATGCTACAAGTGTTCATGATTGGGATAGTGTTATGGATGAGGAGTATTCCACCTCAATGAGGAATCACATATGGGATCACGTTCCTCTTACCAAGAGAAGAAGTTTTCTTTAGTGAAAATAGGTATAACACACCAAGTATATAATAAATGATTCTATTGAAAAGTACAAGGCATGCCCTATTTTTAAGAGGTTTTCTTAGGTTGAAGGTATTGAATGTCATGATACCTTTGCTCCTATCACCAAGATTGATTGCATTCATCTTGTAATTTATCTAGCTACATATTATGGATGATTAGTTTTTCAAATGGATGTGAAGAGTGAATTCTTGTATAATGATCTTCATGAGGATATCTACATGGAGCAACTTCATATTTTAATATGGGACTCTTCCCTTGTGTCGTCTAGGCTTCATCATTTATTTTACAGTCTCAAACTATTGGAAATCAAGGTATAACTTGCAACAATATGAACTTAAATATGTGGTTGCAAATTTGAATTATATGGTCAAGATAACCATATCAGGATTATGTGATTGACAATTTCAACAAGGAAAGAAAAATCTGAAATGCCATCAGTCATCAACACAAGTGACACAAGATATACATGGAGAAACCCTTACGAGAAAAAACTCCACACCTAAAGAGATCTAATGTTTGTATTAATCTTCAAGGAACTACATCAATACAACAATCCTCTTTGTAATCTAGCAACAATTTTCACTCTAAAAACTTGCAAAAACCTCATCATAAACCACCATCTCAAGGATCCAATATATAGAAGCTTGTGGGAGAGAATACCACAAATGGTATCCCAAAATAACAAGAAAAACCACATGGAAAACTAGTGGACAACCAATAAACATGGAATAAAATATTAAATTATCACATGGCCTTCACATGGGTGCGTAACCCACAACCAATCATAATCGGTCAAACCTGAGTGCTCCATAACTCTCTGATGACTTTGACGGCTACATGCATGAACATCCACCAATATGAGAACCTGGGAAAGTAACTAATCAGTAATCACATTTAAAAAAACTAGATGTGATACACCATAAAAGAAAATATTTCTAACAATAGAAATTACTTTTGCTATGGAAGAAAAATATAATGATAAGAATAGAAATTCTTTCTCGATGGCGCATTATTTCATTCTGTTTCAGAGGAAAGCTCTCTTCCACGCGACTGCCACCACAAACTAAAGTTGGAGTTTCCTTTAGAATTGTCTTGACCATTGACCGGCTATAAAAACAAGTTAATAAAACTATTCGCCAAAGATGTCATTTTTTTCTATAGAAAATGATAATTGCGAGCTTTTGACTATTGACCAGCTCGCTTGCCTATTTTTAATCATCATTAAACATATTATTTATAAAATGAGGAATTGTAGTTCAACGGTCAATACACAATAATTTATACACGCATTTAGTTTCTTGTAAGCTGACTGATAATTTATAGTGCTTTTTTATAATGTACAATTCCACTCTATTGAGGAAATCAATATCCTTCGATAATTTTATTTTTTTAATATGATGTCGTGAAAGTACTTTTTAGAAATTTATTCTAAGAATTTTTTTTTGAAATTTCATTAAATTTTTAATAAATTCAATTTCCTACATACACCATAAAATCCATTTTCAGTAACTTTCACAATTTACAATTTCATAAGATGTTATTATACATTATGATGACATTACATGCTCTTACAACTTACACATATTAGAAGATATCTGCCATGTGGCTACAAGTTCCACTTCAAAATAGGATGCTTGATTTTCTTAATGAAGACCAAACATTTTATAAATACAAGTAAACTAGCATACATATATTAAATATTAATATATATAAAATAGGCCGAGAGTTATCATTATTGAGGTGCCTATTGCACTAAGAAAAAATGATGAAAATAGGCACCTCGAGAAGGATAACTCTCAGCGTATTTAAAATATGTATGCTAGTAACAGTCACAACGCAACATGTAAGAGATCAATATAATAATATAATACTATAATAGTGTTAATTATTGTAATATAATATTAAATTATATTTTGGTCTAATATTTAATAAATATTATAAAATTAATATTATTAAATATTAATTTTAATCTAATTGAATTAGAATTATAGTTAGAACTTAATTGGAATCCTAACCCTAATTTAATGCTAACCTTAATCCTAATTAAACCCTAATCATAAGTGAATCCTTACCTAACCATAACCCCAAGCTTGATCATAAAATCATAACACTAATTGAACCCTTAGCTTAGCCCTAATTGATGTCTAACCCTATTTGAATGCTAATTTATAGGAACCCTAATTAAATCCTAACCTTGTTTTAATTGATCCCCATTTCTAACCCTTTAATTGAATACTAAACCTAACTCTGATTGTAACCCTATTTGAACCCTAACTATAACCCTAACTCTAACTTTTATCATAGAAACCTCACGTTAACCCTAATTGAAAGCTAATGTATAGTAGTCCTAATTAAATATTAACCATAGTTGTACCTTAACCTTGATTTAACCCTAACCATATACCTAACCCTAATTTAACCCAAACCCTAATCAAACTCTAACTCAAACTTTAATCCTAACCTTGTTTTAATTGATCCCCATTTCTAACCCTTTAATTGAATACTAAACCTAACTCTGATTGTAACCCTATTTGAACCCTAACTATAACCCTAACTCTAACTTTTATCATAGAAACCTCACGTTAACCCTAATTGAAAGCTAATGTATAGTAGTCCTAATTAAATATTAACCATAGTTGTACCTTAACCTTGATTTAACCCTAACCATATACCTAACCCTAATTCTAAACACTATTTTAATCGTACTTCTAATGGTAACCCTAATTATTATTCTAAACCTATTCATAATCTTAATTGTAATAGAAACTTTAATTCTAATTGTAACCCTAATTAAACCCTAACCCTAACCTAACTTTAACCCTAATTGTAATTGAATCTTAATCCTAACCCTAGTTGAATCATAATCCTAATTGAATATAAACCCTAAATGTAACCTTAATTAGATATTAATTGAATTTTAACTCTTATTATAATTATAACCCTAACACTAATTAGTCCCCAACCCTAAACCTAACCCTATTCTTAACTTGTAACCCTAACCCTAATAAAAATCCAAATCTAACTCTAACACCAATTGAATGCAAAACCTAACCCTAACCCTAACCATAATAGAAATCCAAGTCTAACTCTAGTTGAAACTTTACCCTAACCTAATATTAAATCTAACCCTAGTTGAACCCTTAACCTAGCCTAACATTAACCTTTACCCTAACCCTAATTATGTGTAACTCTAACTGAACCTTAAACCTAACCTTAAATGAGTCTTAACCCTAACACAAATCCTAACCCTAACCTTTACTCGAAGCATAATCCTATAACCCCAACCTTAATCCTAACCCTAATTGAACACTGCCTTAACCCTAACCCTAATTGAACCCTAATCACAATTGATCACTAATTCTAAACCTATCTTTAAATGAACCTTGATCCTAATTGACCCATAACCCTATTGTAATTGATCCTTAACCCTAATTAATTTTGTAAAGATAGATTTGTTGGTTTTAAATGTATTAATTTAGAAACTTATTTTTATGTGTAATAAAACTTTTATTATATTTTCTTTGTATTTAATAAATTGTAATTTATAATTGATTTTAGATGTGCACTTATTATTAAAAAACCTTTATATTAGGTTTGTATTTAAGTTGATATAATTTTGTATAATAAAATCTTTAGTAAAGCATTAAATTTAAATTGTTTCTTTAATTATATATTACTTTTTAATAAAAATATTTCTTAAACCTATGGGTTGTGTTGTGGCCAATATTATGTGTAACTCTAACTAAACCTTAAACCTAGCCTTAGATGAGTCTTAACCCTAACACCAATCATAACCCTAACCTTTACTTGAAGCTTAATCCTATAACCCCAATCTTAACCCTAACCCTAATTGAACCCTACCTTAACCCTAACCCTAATTAAACCCTAATTACAAACCTTAACCCTATTTGAACTCTAATCATAATTGATTGCTAACTCTAAACCTATCTCTAAATGAACCTTGATCCTAATTGATCGCTAACCCTATTGTAATTGATCCTTAACCCTAATTAATTTTTTTAAGATAGATGTGTTGGTTTTAAATATATTAATTTAGAAACTTATTTTTATTTGTAATAAAAAATTTATTATATTTTCTTTGTATTTAATTTTGTAATTTAAAATTAATTTTAGATGTCGGCTTATTATGAAAAAACCTTTATATTAGGTTTATATTTAAGTTGCTACATTTTTATAGTACAATAAAATCTTTAGTAAAAAATTAAATTTAAATTGTTTCTCTAATTATATATTACTTTTTAATAAAAATGTTTCTTTAATAAAATATTAATTTTCAATAAAATAAAATATGAATGATTTTTTTCTTTTTGAAATGTTTTTTAAAAAAATGTTGAATATTTTTTATGTGTAATAGTAAATTTATGATATTTTATTTTTATTTAGTTTTCTAATTTTAAATACATTAATTCATCTTTTTTAAAAGAACATCCGTTTTTCATTCTTTATAGTTTTATTTCTATTATATTATTATGAAAAATATTTTACAATGACATCAATTTTTTTTTTTAAGATTTTCAATATTTTTAATTTTAAGTATATTAATTTAGGTTCACTTACTTTTATATGCAATATTAAATTTAAGAAAGCTCTTTCATACTTAACTTTCTAAATTTTAGAAACTTCTTTTTTATGTGTAGTAATTTAACATTTTTAAAAAAACATATCTTTATAAATAATAATATTTATTTATTAGAAAAGATTACTTACATAAATCTATATAAAAACATCAAGTGATATCTTGTTTTAAAAACATCTTAAATATTTTTAAGTATATTAATTTAGAAACTTACTTTTATATGAAATATTAAATTTAGAATATTATTTTATACTTAATTTTTTAAATTTTAGAAACTCTAGCTATTTCACTTATTATAATTTTGATTATGATTTTTATAATATTAGAAACTCTAACTGTTTCACTTTTTATAATTTTAGAAATTTTATTTATTTCACTTATTATAATATTTTTTATACCAACTATGATATTGATGTTTATTGATGTTTAATATAAGTAAATTGTGAGAATAGTCTATATGCAAACTATGATTCTAATATACATATGTTCTATTTAAGTTCCAAATCTAAATGTTCTTAGAAAGATGATCTACTTGATCAACCATATAAACTAATTGTCCATTAAATATGAGTATACCAATGAACCTTAAATAAATATTTGAGAAGTCAACTCACAAAGTTGAAAAAGAAAAACAATAATCTAGAAACTTAATATTTTAAATTTTAATTTAAGATCATTTCTAAACTTCTTAAAACACTTGAAATTGATTGGATAAGGAAATACAAATCTTCCAATTTCAAAATAAATGTATAGATATACAATTTTCACCATTATAATTATATATCAACTTAAGTTGTGATGTTTTTTCTTCAAGATTAGATAATTATAGAAAAGTAAACAACTATTGCTTGAAAATGGGTTAGGTTAACTTTATTATATCTGATAGTGCCTTTGTGCTCCGTTGGAAACGTTTGGTTGTGTTGCAAGTTATCTGAAGGTAGACATGTTTTAAAGGTCAAACGTTACTCCAAGAGAAAAAATAATTCGATTATGGATTGGTTACACATATGGATGAAGTAATGAAATGGTGCCTTTCAGTACAACTCAAGGGGTTTTACTTACCTTAAAACTGAAGAGGTAGAAAAAATGTTAAAAAACACTATCTTAAAAAAGTTTTTTCATTTCCAATCTTTTAAATTTTAGAAACTTATTTTTATGTTTAGTAATTGGATATATTTTGAACACATTTGTTGTATACTTTATATATTAAATTTAAAATGAATTTATTTACATTTAATAAAACATAAATATTAAAGAACATATAAATATAATTTATTTTTTTAAACAACTAATATCTATATAGAAAAACCATACATCTAAACAATCTATTGTCATAATATTCAAAAACATAAGAGGGTAAACACAATCTTGATAATTTAATCATCTCATCTTTCAATTTTTTTTACTTAATAATTTGTAATAAGTTTACACTTCAAATTGTTTATCAAATTCATTAAAGTTAAAATACTCTATCTAAAATTAAAGTTCTTCATAATTTATTCATTAATTTATTGCTAGAAACTACTTAAATAGACTTTTAACTCTAAAAGTAAAAACAACATCAACACATCCCCTCTGTTTTGAGAATATATATATAATTTGATTTATGCAAATAACGAGCCTTTATACATTGAGTTGAGATTTTATTTTAACTCAGGCTCCTAATCGAATATTAGAAATAAATTTGCACCTCCGTATATTACATAAATGGAAGCGTCCCTGGATCTCATGATCAATCAGGTGCCAAATCTGAAAATTTTGGCATTTACTTTCTTAAAAGGATAAAGACCGTAAATCCTCTTTCCAATTCCATATTTGCTTGATAATAGCCTGCCTACCACTCCTGCACTCAAAATGCAATAATTGTATGTGAATAGCAGGTGATCTACCCAAATAATCGACAATAATGGAATCAAAAACACAAAAAAAGCTCAAAAATCTCCATACCTGTGCAGTATTCATCCAAAATGACTTCTAGGTTGCGCCTTTATGAGCAAAAATGAATGCAAAACAAATATCAAAGATCAGAGCACATCAGAAATTTGGAGTGTATTCCACAAAAATCATAGTGCATGCAAAATGCTCTGGTAAACATGTATGCAAAAACGTGGAGGTAGGTGAACTGTTTGATAGGATACCTCAAAGAAATATGGTCTCATCAAATGTTATCATTGCAGGATATGCAAAAAATGTATTTGTTCAAAAGGATATAGAAAACTTAAACTAAATACAATTGGCAGGTGTAAGGATAGACTCAGCAAAATGCGTAAGTTTCAGATCCAATGGAGGCCGAGACTTATTTAAACAATGATAAATAGCAAATTGAAGTCCACAAACAAAAATTTATACCTTGTCGGATAGCTTCATTGCTTCCAAAGGCAGTTTCAAACATTCCAAGAGAAAAACTCCATACCTGTGCTAGTTCATATGCTACGCAACCTCTTCAATGGAGATGCGTAGACTGCAGAGCAAAATTACAAGTTGCTGGCCTCTGTTAGAAGCATCGAAATAAACAAAATTATCAAGGGTTTGAACCAGACTTTACTGATGCATTTCTCCAACATTACTATAAGAACAATTGAATCAACCCTATTATCTTACGCAAATTTTAAACATGACTCCAGAAATATATGCTACTCAAAAATTGTTGTTGCTACTAAGAAATGGGCGAATACCTTATAAATATTGCTTATAGCTCAGGTTTTGTAACGGATTTCAGACGCTTTCACTCAAGAAATATATGCTTTAATTCCAAATATTGCTTATAGCAGGATTTGTAACGGATTTCAGATGCTTTGTTTAGCTGAGTAACAGAGACGCCTCAATGCATTGCATTGATGGTGACTAACAATTTCGAATATTTGATACGTTACAAATGACTGTCAGAGATTTTTGAATATTGCATATGTTACAAATTATTTGAAATCACTACCGCCAACACAACCGATAGGGAGATGAACGTCAATTTTTTTTAAAACATGTTAATGTTTACAAAGAAACATTCTTCCCTCTACAACTGAATACGCCTCTCGGTGTAATAAATAATTCAAATATTAGGACTTACAAAATGAGAGACACATATAATCCCACCATTCATATATTGGAGCTAAATATGCAATTTCATGTTAAAGCTTTTGAAGATTCTCTATTTACTCAATGCTTATTGTTGTGTGTTTTTTGTATTCTATGATTAGTACATATAAAAAAATCAAATAATTTAGAATTGTATTTCATTATTAAATAAATGACAATTAATATGAAATGGAGGGTAATAATGATGGATATGTTTTTTATTAGATAAGCAAGAAACAAGGGTGTCGATCATTTATAAGATTTTTCCAACAAGAAAAAGATCCAAACCAACAAAAAGATTTTTTAAAAGATCTCAACCCTTGAAAAATCTAAACAACACACAAAGAAACTTAACAACAAAACTATAAAAAATAGAAGAATACCAATACCAAAATTAAGACAAAGAACAAACAAATAGCAAATAGAACAAAAAAAACCAAAAAAGCAAGCCTAAACCATGATAGGCGTAGCCCTAGCTAACTGCACAACCAACATACTTGGGTTTCTCTTAGATACAAACATGGGATGACCTTTCTTTCACCCTTGAACAATGGTCCATGAAACATAGTTTTTTCAGATCCTTTGAAAGAGGAGAAGTGGGGAAGAAGCTACCACCATCGCCTCAACCATAGGGACCAGGTGAGAACAAGAACACATAGATAGAAAAACTGAATGTCGAGGCTCCAAAATAGGGCCATGCAAGATAAGTCCCTATCCAGAGGGAGACATGTGAGAAATAAAAGGCATCCCACCCTCAATATCCATAAGCATCAGAATGCCAAGAAAAACCACAACTTGAGAAACAATAGGAAGCAAAATTGTTGAATGGACCTTGTCCTCAAATTCAAATCTCTCACGAAGCACTATTAGGAGGTTAGGGAGAGCATTTTTCACCACATAGAAGAGGTTTACTTATGAATAGCATGAGAAAAATTAGTAGGAAAATTCTTGATAACAAAACATCATTTGCAATGGAAGGGAATACCCTCATAATTAATCAACCAAGTCCTAGGACAATTCACAACTTGCAAAAAAATCTTCCTAGGCAAAGCCTTCACAAGGTCAAGCTCCACCAAAATGCACACAAAAGAGGTGTGAGGAAAATTTGTAGAGGCAGAATCAACCATCAAAAAATGGCTAATGTCTAAGAATATTTCCATTCAAACATTGATTTTAAGAAAAACTAAAGGGGAAGATAGCAAACAGACCCAAATCGGTGAAATTTCAGTAGACTCGATCGTAGGGTTGAATGAAAGAGTCTAAGACCAAACACGTGTTAATTTATTGTCGCTCAAACAACTATTTTCTCCAATTCCAAGAATTATTATTTAATTCTTGAGACTTCTAGAAAGAAGTTAGTTAGGTCCAGATATTTAATTATTTAATTAAATAATTGTTTCCTCTAGAGACTTCTAGAAACCAGTTAGTTAGGGTTTGTTAGAGTCTAATTAATCTTAGCCATTGATTGAGATAAAGTCATGACCATTGGT
The DNA here is from genome assembly GCA_007115665.2 of Sequoiadendron giganteum. NCBI lineage: Eukaryota > Viridiplantae > Streptophyta > Pinopsida > Cupressales > Cupressaceae > Sequoiadendron > Sequoiadendron giganteum. The sequence goes on from VCHN02000014.1 coordinate 36,226,791, forward strand.
TTTCCAATGAGAATAGTTTAAAAGGGGGTCAATGGGCATTTGGAAAAGTCACACAGACACACTTGAGAAATATTTGCAGTGATAGAAAATAGACTTGCAGTGATAGTGTTGGAGGTAGTAGTAGTGGAATTTCAGCAAGAGAAATTGAGGGAAGAATTTCCGGAGAAGAATTTTTTGTATCTCTTGATTTGCTGAAGATTATTATAATTCCTCATCTGTAGTACTGGTTTTCCCTCTGTAGTTTTTCCAAGGACAATTTGTCCAAAAATATTGTGTTTATTATTTTGCATGTTTTCTTTTCTATTCCTATGAGTTTTATTTGTGAAGTTGCAGTTGTATTATTTTTTAGTATTTGCTGTGAATTAATTTCCGGCAGTCAAATAATCTTTGTAGATAGGAGATTAATAATTAGTAACTACAATAGAATTTTCACATGGTATCAGAGCAGATCTAAGGGCAGAAAGAGCTCAATGCAAGCATAGGAAGAAAAAAATGAGGGTTTATAAAACCCAATTCTACCTCTTCAGTATTATTATTTTTTGTTTGAGATGGCCTCAGCAGGTTTAAGAGATCAGGACAGATTGGATGGAGCCTCAAATTTTGGGGTCTGGAAAGCTAGAATTTCTTTATTGTTGGAAGATATTGGTATCAAGGAATATGTGACCAGTGTTGTAGCTGTACCTACAGATCCAACACAACTCTTAGCATATAAGGAGGAAGATGCCAAGGCAAGGATGTTGATTCTTGATGGTGTTAGGGATCATATTGTTCCACATATCACAGAGTTGGATACAATGAAGAAGATGTGGGATGCCATTTTGAATCTGTACCAAAATGCTACCACTAACAAGAAGCTGATTCTTAGAGAAAAGTTGAGGAATATTGGGATGAACAAAGGAGAAGACGTTACAAGTTACCTCACCAGACTTAGACTTGTCAAGGATGAGTTGGTAGCTATTGGAGATAAACCAGATGATGACGAGCTAGTACGAATAGCCCTAAATGGGTTTACTAAGTAGTGGGATGTTTTTGTTCAAGTTATTAATGGACGAGACACCTTACTGAGTTGGGATCGACTATGGAGTGACTTCACTTAGGAGGAGCTTAGACTAAGCCTTGTCAGTGATACTAGCAGTAAGAGTCAGAAAAGTGAGGCAGAATAGGAAAACATTGCCCTAGTAGGAAAAGGGAAAGCAAAGAAGGGGTCTAGCAAAGGATCAAATCCTAAAGGTGAGAAGAAGAAAGACTTGTCTAAATTCAAGTGCTATGGTTGTGATGAGTTTGGCCACTATGTCAGCAATTGCCCACAAAGGAAGAAAGGTAAGAAGCAGACGAAAACTTCAACAAGTGCAAATGAGCTCTCTAGCAGAATGAAAGATGAGTTTGCACTCATTGTTTGTATGGTTAGCTCAACCTCACAGGGTGTTTGGTATATAGACAGTGGGGCATCATTTCATATGACAAGAGTTAGAGAATACTTCTCCAGTTATAAGGAAGAGGATATCAAAATCCAGATTTTTATGGGGAACATGTCCAAACTAAATCCAGTTGGGAAAGGGACTATTCTATTTCAGAGGGAGAATGGCAAGCCGATTTCCATTCATGATGTGTTGCATGTGCCAAGCTTGGGTATGAATCTGATTTATGTATCTATACTTCAGGATAAAGGCTACAATGTACTCTTTAGAGGGGCAAATGTGTTAATCAAGCACAAGGATTGGAAATCACCCATAGCTATTGCAGTTAGGAGCGGTTGACTTTACAGGTTGTAGTTTGATACTCATAAGGAACTGATGAGCAGCGGTAATTATAGAGATCAAGGAGAGCAATGGCATAGGAGGATGGGCCATATACATCATGGAACACTTAAACTTCTTCGTGAGATAGTGACAGGTATTCCAGAGGTGAGCATAGAGCATGATGATGTATGTAAGGGATGTGTGTTGGGGAAGTTTGTGAAAATAGATTTTCCAAGGAGTGACACCAGATCCAAGTGTGTTCTTGATCTAGTACATTCAAATATATGTGGACCAATGTCGACAAAGTCTCTCAGAGGATACGAGTACTTTGTTACTTTTATTGATGATTTCTCTAGGAAGACCTAGATATACTTCCTGAAGACCAAGGATGAGGTTTTCAGTTGCTTCCGAGAGTTCAAAGCTCTTGTGGAGAATTCAACAAGAAAGAAGATAAAGGTTCTTTGGTCAAACAATGGAGGCGAGTACAAAGGGAAAGAGTTCTAGGAGTTATGTACCAGAGAAGGAATCAAGAGAGAGTGGACTGTTCCTTACAACCCATAGTAGAATGGGGTTGCTAAAAGGAAGAATCATTCTATATCAGAGGTGGCAAGGGATATGTTGTATGACCAGGATATGCCATGTTACTTATGGGTAGAGGCATGTAGTACATCAGTATACATACAAAACAGGGTTCCACATAAGGTATTGGACAAGATGACACTAGAGGAGGCATTCTCAGGGAAGAAGCCAGATGTTAGCCTCTTCAAGATATTTGGGAGTTTGGCATATTGTCACATTCTAGGTGCTACATGTTCTAAGTTAGATCAGATTGCAGAGAGAGGGTACTTTGTGGGGTATAGAAACCTCAAAGGCATATCACATATTTATTCCAGGGGCTAGGAGGATTATAGTTAGGCATGATGTCAAGTTCATGGAGGACAAGGCATTTAGAAGGTCCAGAGATTTGCCAGCAGATGATCAGAGTGAGCAGCCAACATAAGCTCTAAGGATTGAGCAATCAGATCAGGGACAATGAAGCTCAAGTATAGTGACTGGTACAAGCATAGGCTCAAGTGTTGAGAGTTCACAAAGTATGGAGCAACAGATGTAGTAGATCCAAGAGATGCACCAGGAACACATGGAGGTTGATATTTCATCCTCTATAGTTGGTAGCAGTAACCAAAAAAAACAAAGGGATACTAAGGAGTTTGTGGGAGCTCCTAGGATGAGTAGTAGGCAACGTAGACAACCAGCTAGGTATAATGACTGTATGGCATTAGTTAGTTAGTTGGTAGATAGTGAGCCTTCTGGTTATCAAGAGGCGGCATAGCAACAGGTATGGCAAGATGCGATGGTTGATGAATATACCTCAATAGTGCAAAATGATGTGTGGGAGGTTGTGCCTAGACCGAAAGATAGGGCAGTGGTTGGATCTCGCTGGATCTATAAGATCAAGCATGGTGCAGATGGTAGCATCGAGAAATACAAGGAAAGGTTTGTGGCCAAGGGTTTCTCTCAGAAGGAGGGAATAGACTATGAGGAGACATTCGCTCCAGTGGCCAGGTATACTTCTATACGAGCTATGATCTCTCTTCTAGCACAAATGGGATGGCAGATCCATCAAATGGATGTCAAGACAATGTTTCTTAATGGTGAATTGAAAGAGGAAGTATACATAAAACAACCAGAGTGATTTGTAGCACACATCAGTGAAACCCACGTGTGCGGACTAAAGAGAGATTTGTACAGACTCAAGTAGGCTCCCACGGTGTGGTATGAGTGCATTGATGAATACTTGTAGGGTATGGGCTTTGTGAAGAGTGAGGCGGATGTTAATCTCTACTACTTAGTGGTTGGGGGTGAGATTCTCATTCTTGCTCTATAAGTGGATGACTTATTTTTAATAGGTTCACTAGGGCTCATAGAGGACTGCAAGCCAGACCTAGCAGCAGAGTTTGAGATGAAGGATTTGGGGCTTATGCACTACTTTCTAGGAATGGAGGTATGGTAGATAGATGATGAGATTTTCCTTGGTCAAGGGAAATACTGCATTGAAATCTTGAGGAGGTTCGAGATGGAGGATTGTAGAGCCATGTCTACTCCTATGATCATGAATTGGAAGAAGGTAGACACATCCAGGGAGAAGGATGTAGACCCAACCTTATACAGGCAGTTGATTGGGTCTCTCATGTATTTGGTCAACACCAGACCAGATATATCCTTTACAATAAATTCCCTTAGTCAGTTCATGGTTGAGCCGAAGAGAGTGCATTGGACAGTAGCAAAGCATGTATTGCGGTATTTGTGTGGTACAATCGAGTATGGGATCAAATATGCTCGAGGTGATGGTATCAAGTTGATAGGCTATACTGACACAAATTGGGCAGGCAGTACAGTGGATAGGAAAAACACTTCAAGGTGTTACTTTAGCTTGGGATTAGGAGTTGTCTCTTGGTACAACAGGAAGCAAAAATTTGTGGCTCTGAGTTCTGCAGAGGAAGAATACATAGCACCTACCATGGCAACATGTAAGGCGATATGGCTTCGAAAGTTGCTAGTAGCCTTGTTAGGTTAGAGGGTTGAAACTACAGTGATACACTGTGACAATCAGAGTTACATCAGGTTGTCTGAGAATCCGGTGTTTCATGATAGGTCTAAGCATATAGACATCAAGTATCATTTCATCAGGGATTGTGTATAGCGGGGGATTATTCAGCTACAATATATACCTACAGATCAACAGGTAGCAGACATTATGACAAAGGCATTGGGGAAGGTGAAATTCATCTTCTTCAAAGATATGTTGGGTGTTATGCATAACACCTTCCTTGCTAAGAGGGAGTGTTAATTTATTGTAGCTCAGACAACTGTTTTCTCCAATACCAAGAATTATTATTTAATTCTTGAGACTTCTAGAAAGAAGTTAGTTAGGTCCAGATATTTAATTATTTAATTAAATAATTGTTTCCTCTAGAGACTTCTAGAAACCAGTTAGTTAGGGTTTGTTAGAGTCTAAATAATCTTAGCCATTGATTGAGATTAAGTCATGGTCATTGGTTTTCCAATGAGAATAGTTTAAAAAGGGGTCAATGGGCATTTGGAAAAGATACACAAACACACTTGAGAAAGATTTCCAATGATAACAAATAAATTTGCAGTGATAGAAAATAGTCTTGCAGTGATAGAAAGGGTGCATTGATAGAGTTGGAGGCAACTATAGTGAAATTTCAGCAGGAGAAATTGAGGGAAGAATTTTCAGAGAAGAATATTGCCAGAGCTTTGTCAGTAAGAGGAAAGCAATTTTTTGTATCTCTTGATTTGTTGAAGATTTATATAATTCCTCATCTATAGTACTGGTTTTCCTTCTTGTGTTTTTTCAAGGACAGTTTGTCCAAAAATATTGTGTTTATTATTTTGCGTGTTTTCTTTTCTATTCCTATGAGTTTTATTTGTGAAGTTGCAATTGTATTATTTTTTAGTATTTGCTGTGAATTAATTTTCGGCAGTCAAATAATCTTTATAGATAGGAGATTAATAATCAGTAATTGCAATAGAATTTTCACAACATGCTCCTCTAGAATAGAATTCCTATCCTTAAATGAATCAAAGGCCACCATAAAGAACCCCTTCATAGAGAGGTAAATCTCAACTCTTTTCTCCAAAGTTGGAAGCCAGTGTTCTGAAATCCAACCATGTAAATTAGGGAGGGATGGTCAAAGATGGCCAAATCTACAAACTAAACCTTTATTAGAAAAGAAAAGCTCATTGTCCACCACTTCCCGCTCGAAGACAACAACAGGAGTGGACTAGGCACAAGGGAGCGACACCAGTTTTGATTTGGGAGGAACATTCGCAGAGGCCTTGCAACTCTCAATAGTAGTGTTGGAAGAAGGTAACGACTTACACTAGATTCCAATAGAGCCTCCATCATGGACAGACCCATGGTGAAACATTTTAGAAGGCAATAGAGAGATTCCCAACTCCAAACCACCATCTAGAATGAGAACACAAACTACAGGAGCTGATACATTACTAGAAATAATGGCATAGCCCACAAAGAGTGGTGGGAAGTGAGCACTAGAGAGCATATCAGAGGTACCAACATTGGACAAGAATTCACCATTTGAAATTTTTGAGCAAGATGAGAGCGAGAGCGAGACTGTCAAAGCCATTATTTGCTTACAAATCCAAAATTTTATGTCCATTAAGATACAATATGTTATTTTCATAAAATATTTGTAATTTTATGGAAAAAAAATGTAGCAAAATATATCAACAATTCAAAACTAAACATTTAACGGGTTGTCAAAATTATAATGTTATTTTTCAAATAATTAGACAAAATTATAAATTTATATGATGCATATAATATTTCGAGTGAGTGAGTGTACTAATCAGTGAGCCTTTGTGTTGTAGACCTACATTAAAGAAGATCATATCACATTCCTTTACCATTAGCAATGGACTCCTTAATAAGTCTCACTTTCATGTAATATCTAATTGTGAACAACAATTAGTTATTAGTGTTGATTTTTTATGATGTGTGGTATTTTTCTTTTTCTATTATACTAAAATTAGTTTCATGTTGTCTTCATATTACTATTTTAAACTTCCAAAACTAAAATTGGTTTCATGTTACCTTCAACTTACTCATCTAAACTCAACACATTGATATAGATTAACTTGTAAAGAAAATGTATTTATAAGAAATAATTAATTAATGACTACCTTAAAAAATTATGTATATTACATTTGGACTAACAAAGACATTTCCAAAATTTCTTCTATCTACTCAAGATAATATAAACTGAAATTAGTCTCATGCTATCTTTATCTTGTTCATTTTAATTAAGTTCGTAAATTATGAAATTTCTAAAAGATATAAGATTAACAAAGAAAACAACTAATTGATGACAACTTTTAAAAGACCAAAGTATTACATTTGAAATAATAAATGTATTTTACTTTGACTATGTTTTCTATATATTCAAAGATGAATATTCAATCTCAATATTTTGTATACATATTCTAATACAACACTTATTAACTTTAGTCTTATATTAGTAGAATATAATGTGCTTGTTAATTGAATGATTAAAATTTATGACACATATAAAATTATGGTGGGACTTTAAAAATGTAAGCCTTTATGATTATACATAGAAATATATATCTTAAATTATAGTATATTCAAATAAATTAAAAATACTTTCTTGAAAAATAAGACAAAAAATTAATTATATTGAAAAAATTTATAAAAACAAATTAGAATTTATTAAAAAATACAAATATACTTCTAGAAGAAATAATCTTTCTAGAAACTTTTATTTTATACTAACTAATCAAATATTATTTATCATACAAAGATGGAGCCTTATGATTTCCTTTACTCAATCACTTAGCTAGGGTCGACATCTCAATAAATGGAATTAATGGTTCCTCCGACGTGCTCTCAATTGTAGATGGAGGAAAATTGCAACTCCTCAATTTGTATGACGTTTGTGATTCTTCTTTGGAAATGCTTGTCTGCTCAAATATTGCATCGTCACATTCTACGCTGTCATGGAATTTTGTCTTTCTTATGCCGCCTCTTATGCAAACAAGTTCCTCTACCACCTCTTTCATGGACGGTCTCCTCTTCCTTTCAAAGTGAAGGCATTCTCTTGCTATCTTTGCCATATCTTCCATCTCTTGCAAGTTTTCCTCTTCCAATACTTTTATATCTAAGATTTCTATGAGGCGACTATAGTTGAGTCTAGATTGAAAAAGACTAGATAAACTCCACTCGTTGCTGGCCCTTTCTACACAAATGGGTTTCAGAGCTGTTAAAAGCTCGACCATGACTACACCAAAACTATATACATCACTTTTTTCGGTGAGCTGATATGTTTGGAAGTACTCAGGATCTAAGTAACCCCTTGTGCCCATTATATTAGTGGTGACATGTGTGTTATTGGAAGCGGAGATGAGACGAGAAATCCCAAAGTCTGCAACTTTGGGAGAGAATCTCTCATTCAAAAGAATATTAGATGATTTGACGTCTCGGTGGAAAATGGGTTGAGATGCTCCAGAATGTAGATATGCCAAAGCCTCCCCCGTCTCGATTGCAATCTGCAGACGTGACGCCCAAGGCAAAACCTTTTCCTCGGAGTGTAAATGTTCGAACAACGTTCCATTCGGAACAAATTCAGATACCAACAATGGGAATTTACTTTGCATGCAACACCCTATCAATTTCACTATATTTCTGTGATTTATTTGGGAGAGAATTGTGACTTCATTAAGAAACTCGTGGTCATCCTCCAAATTTAAAGCTTGCTTTGACTTTTTAATGGCCACAAGAGTACCATCTAAGAGAATGCCTTTGAACACAGTTCCAAAGCCACCACTTCCCAACACCATTTCATTTGAATAATTATCAGAAGCTCTTGCCAAATCTTTGGCAGAAAAAATTCTCAGGCTTTCTCTCCCCACTGCAGAAGATATGTGTTGCTGCAACTGTTGGTAATACTTGGCCTCCACAAGTTTCAAGTGGCGTTTCTTTAGCCACCAAACCATAAGACACGCTGCTAAGGAGACAATCACAAACGAAGAGACCGATCCTGTGTATTTTACCAGATCAAACGTTGAAAGAAAAATATATTTATCTTATGCCTAATTTAGAATATCTTTGAGGAAAACAATTAAAACAAAATATATTTATCTTATGCCTATTTTAGAATATCTTTGAGGCAAACAATTAAAATAATAGAGGCACACACAATATATCAAATATTTTGTTACCTATGATTGCAGGAAAGATGAGGCGATTTGATCTTGTGGGCACGCATCCCGTCTCATTTCTAAAACCATCTCCCACATATCCTTTTGCACATAAACAGTAGTAGGAACCTGGCAAATTATAGCATATTCCCCCTTCCTTGGCCCCAACGCACATATTCCACTTTGTAGGACTGCATTCGTTTATATCTGAAGGGTCATCATCATCATCATCATTGTTGTTAGGATCTTTGAGATTTTACAGAGCAATGATTACAAAACAGAAAGGATGGTTATAATCAAGGAAAATGCTGAGGTCTTACCTGTGCAACCTGTCCCATTTTTAAAGCCATCTCCCACATATCCTTTTGCACATGAACAGTTGTAGGAACCTGCCAAATTATGGCATATTCCCCCTTGCTTTGCTCCAATGCAAGAACTATTTGTATAATTACATTCATTTACATCTGAAGATTCAGCATCATTGTTGTTAAATCTTTGAGATTTTAAAGAGCAATGATTACAAAAGAGAAAATATGGCTATTATTAAAAGTAGAACTGAGGTCTTACCTGTGCAATCAGTGCCATTGGAGTAACCATTTCCTACATATCCTGGGAGACATTTGCATACGTGCCCAAATCCTGAAGGCGAGTCAAGGCATTGTGCACTGGAGGAGCAAGAATAATTGGTCGTTCCTTTAGCCGTGGAACAATTATGAAGGCCGATACCCCAGTTAAGGCGGAGACCGTAAAAAGGATTCCTGCCTATTCCCCAAAAAACGTTTTTTTTAGTGTCGACGATGGTGAAGGTGGAGGGGTCCATTATGGTGGAGAAACCACACTTGTTTTTATTGTCGTTGGGCAACTGAAGCACACCTCCGCCAGTGAAATTTATAAACGGCAAATTATCTGGAAGGTTTATTTCGCAACAGCCATAGCGGCAGTATGGTTGATCATTTCGAAGATTAATTGATACACATCTCGCCTCTCCCGATTTCCCAAAACTGTAGGTACCGAATGTTTGGTTGCCGATAACCACCACCCTATTGGAGTTGGAAAGAGTGAAAGGCCCACCTGAAGGTAGCTGAAAGTAGCTTCTCGCATTCGTGTTTGGATCACATGAAAAGGCCTTGATATAAGAAGAATTTATAAAGAGGCGACCCTCATAGTTGATGTCCAAAATCTTGAAAGAGTGATTAAAAAGAATCGCGCGCCCTCCAGAATCAGTATCATTACCTATATAGGCAGTGAAGTATGGAGCCATCATCCCAGTAGAATTGTCCTTCCTGCATGTTATATTAAAACCAGGGTATCCACAATGGGAATTGTTAATCCAGAAAGGGTAACTCACATTCATCGAACCACAATTTTCAGGAACACATTTTGCGACAGTAAAGCCCACCAAAGAGACACAAATTAGAAAGCAAAGCGCAACAATGCAATGCATTTGCAATTGCAACAACATTTTCTATTTGAGCAAAACCGGCTACTCAATCATCACAACAATAACAACAAAAAGATGTTAACGAATGAAAAGCCACTTCGAAGTAAATAGCAGAGCGCATGGTTGACTGGGCAACAACAGAAATACAATGTGAAGTTTCCAAATAGTTTCCTACAGTGGACAAAATAAATTCAGTTTCAAAATTCAAACTTTTTGATCCGAAAATCCTAAAGTAATTTCGTAGTGATTTCATATTATAAGTCAGCTTTTGCAAAAAAAGGAAGATGACAGAGAATTGCAATGAACGGAGTTGAACTTTCCGTATTCTTGAAATGTAAAATTCAGCAGTTTATCTTTCGTGGAATCTTCGAAATCTGATCTTTGACCGATGAAAAGCCGCCTGGAAGTAAATAGGAGAGTGCATGGTCGACTGGGCTACAAGAGAGAATATGAGAAATACAATGTGAAGTTCCAAGTAGATTCCTATAGATTTAGTTCAGAAATTCAAACTTTATGATCCTAAAGTAGTTGCGTAGTGATTTCATAAGTCAGCTTTCGCAAAAGTCGCAAGATGACAGAGAATTGCAATGAACGGAGTTGAACTTTCCGTGTTCTTGAAATGTAAAATTCGGCCATTTATCTTGCGTGGAATATTCAACTGTCTTAGAATGCGGAAAAGGGGTAATCTGATCCTCACTGTAAAGTATGTTAAACGCGTATTAAAATAATTGAATTTCTAATTTATTAGAAGAAATTTTGAAGGATGGGATTTTAGTATTTGTAATGGTGAAATTAACATATTTATGTAATTTTCTTTTTATCTTTGTGTCTTAATATTTTAAGATATGTATACATTTTAGGGTCATAGTCTTACAGGCAAATTAGATGGTGAAAAATAAATCTCAATGCATTTATATTTGTAATAATATTTTTTAGACAAATGAATTGGGATTAATTATTATAAATATTAAATAGTTGTTCAATTATAACAATATAAGAATAGATTGTGACAAACAAAAAGATAGTAGGAGTTAAATAGTAGATTATTTGTCTCACTAGACATAATTATAATGTGAGTTATGGTTGCAAACCTATTCACATTTTTAGACTTTAGGGAATATAATGCTCAATGAGTTAAATTTTCAAGATACTTTGGGCTGGGCAAGAGATCCAATTTTACACAAATTACATCATTTCTCAAATTTTCTAGGTATCTAGGCACTTTCTCCAAATTAGACACAAAAGTAATGAGAAATTGCATGGATATGCTAATTTCACAATTATATTTTTCCCACATTGAGGTGCATGTGAATCTGAGAATTATTATACATATAAAAGTATGTAGTATTCATAAACATATATGTAAAGTGAATATCATACACATTCAAAGGGGATCACCATTATATGCATATTAAAATCATTTTTTGCAATGAGACATATTAACCATATTACTAGAATTCCCATATTTAAGATTTTTTGAGATGTGTTTTGTTTATGTACTTCTTGCTAATATTTAGCTTTCTCCTCGTTCTCCATAATTGAAGATGCTAATAAAGGTAAAAATGATTCATTTGTAGAATCAAGAATGCGTTCTAAAATATAATCAACTACAACCCACTCATCAGTGGGAGTTTGAACAAATTTCTATCCCACATTTTTGAATTCTATATGGAGTCAAAAATTGACTCACCTTCTCTACATTAGTAGCCCATTTCTCCTTTTGAAGTTGAAAATGCAATATTTTTCTTACTATTAGAAGCTAATTTGGTAACACTTGTACGTTTTTACTATTTATTGCAAAATGCCTAACCCCTTGAAACCATTAGGGAAAATGGTTGGATGATATCCCTAAAAATGTAGAGAAGTAGATAAGGGATGAGATGCAATGAACCACTAAAAAAAATCCAAAATCTATGTAGCCAAACACCAAACTATAAAAATCTTCTAACCTTATGTTGCCTCTCCATCATCCATCAGTTGAGCCTTGAAAAATGGGATTAAGGCACTCTATTTCATCATGTCGCTACTTTGGATTCCATTAATGGAAGATGTACCACTTGGAATCATTTCCTATAATGGAAAGGGCATAGTATCATATTTTAGGATTTATTTTCTAATCTACACTCTCCTATTTGCAACTAATCCATTAGAAAATTTTAATTCCACTTTAATTATCATAGAAGTAGATTTGCCAAGCCCATCTATTTCAGGATCTAAAGACAAAATTTGAGCTAACTTATTGCCTATCCCATGAAAACATGTGTCAAAACTATACTAAAAAGATAAATTTAGAATATTTACCCATATAATGAGGAGAATAAATGGTTTCATTATGACATTAAAATTCATAAAAAAATGGTCTCATTAGTAATGCATGATTATCACAATGCTAAGGCCCTTTGGCTGAAATAAAATAGCAAGAGTTTTCTATTCAGAATAATGAAACAATAATATTTATGCAAAAGGGAATATTTCTATGATGTTTCTTTGATGAATATTTCTTAATTATCTTTATTAAATAAAGGCTAATATAATATTCACAAATAAAGAAGGGTGGTAGGGAATCACACCCATGAAGTCTAACTAGATGAGGCCTAATATAAAGACTAATTAACAAAACAGTCATGCCCAAACAAATTCTAAATAGCTAAACAAAATCCAAAGGGATGAGGATATTTTTCATCTAGTTTACCCAAAATATTAGCAAGGATAACATCACCAGTTGGCTCCCAAATAGTGAGACCACCACCTTCATGTTCAAGAGGATTATTTATAGACTATTGATGTAGGGTGAAGAGACAAACAACTCTAGACATGGAAATTTTCCTTAGTTGGGCTAACTAGGATTGCCACCCTAGGTCAAATATCCAAGGTAGAATACATCCAATGCCATACACCACAAGGAGTAGTATCCTAACAGCCAGAGGACAAGAGTAATAGTGATCATGGGAAAAGATCCACTATCACAATAGCTATGCTCACAAATTATAGGTTGGCTATGCCCATGCCCATGTCCTTGCTAAGGAGATGGGGTTAAATGGGGCTCTAGTAATAGACCAAGGGGAAATCATACAATGGTATAAAACCTTCTAGCAGTGAGAAAGGTTAAGTATAAATATATGAGCTTGGTACTTGGTGATGTAGATTTTGAATTCTTTAGCCAGCTATCATTCAGTTAAAAATTATTCATTAATTACCGGTGTATTCTCTATCAAGGTTTCCTTGTTGGTATTTTTAGTGTACTAAATTGTTGCCACTCATAAGTTTACACTAGGTTTGGCACCCTCTTTGGTGCATGTGCTAAAATTATGCTTTTGATGTACTTGTTTTACCACCTTTTCAAGAAACTTGATTAAACCCTTACTTATTGAGCTTTCGTAAGAAAAATATTCTTGGGCAAGGGTGCCTAGTACCCCTATCCTGCTTATTCATGCCCAAAAATCCAATTTGAAAGTCAACCTCAATGTGTTTAAGAATCCTTTATTGGTTGGCCTCCTAAAATTGTTATTTAAAAATATGTTTATATTCATATGTATATAAGTTCTCTCCTCCTTTTATAACTCTAATTATCTCTCTAACAACTACACATCTAAGGCAATTAATGTAAAAAATCTAGATACAATTGAAGTCAATTACAATTGGCAACTCATCAAAAAAAAAATTATGTTCATGAAGTGTATGGTGTTTCTCATTTATTGCTATTATTATTATATACACTAACAGTTTCAAGAGAGAAAGAATACTTCTTCATCCTCAATGTGTGAGATTGGCATACATGCATCAGTCCAACAAGGGTTTTAGACCTGAGTGGGAAGATATCATTGTCTTTCATTATCATATTCTTTATTTCTTTTCATCTGCTTCCCCTAGATCACACACTCTTTATCATCTATCATCATAGCCATTGTGGAGGTAGGAACACAAGCATGAGGTTTGAGAAAGGTATTGGAAAAATATGTTTCAACATTGTAATCACATCAGGTATTATTGATATGACAATGATATTTTAGTATACTAGGTCATTCATCATTAGGTCTTTGATCTGGTGGCCGATATTTAATTAGCTTGACTTGCCCTAGAAGGCAACCCTATTTTATGAGGGTGTTGCATTACAACTATGTATTGTGATGTATTATAAGAGTCTAATAGCATTCGTGTTGCCTCTGGATCTTTGGTTGGTGATACTCCTATGAGAAGCTTTCTCTGCAAGTATATTGTAATCATTATGTTTTTTGAATAATATATTGGGCAGCTTTTGAAGTGTGGGTTTTTCTTTCGAAAGGGTTTTCCCCACGTAAATCACTATATTGTGGTATGCATGATATTATGTTTATTTGTGTTTATTTTTTTTGTAAATATTAAAGATCTATAAAGTTTTGCATTATCCTCCTCTCAATACTAGTGTAGGAAGTTGTTCCACTACCTTAACTTCCTTACAAAAGGCAAGCCCCTATATGACACAACCTTTTTCCCTTTTCCCATTTTACAATTTTACAGACTAAACTAGATTTGACACCTCAACACTTTTGAAAGCTCGTAAACCCTTATTCATGTTTCATGGACTCATCATAAAATAAAATGAGTGTGTTGATTATCTGATCTTAGTTGCACTCTACAATCTAATTTTTGTAGTCACAGACGTTTAGGCAATGCTTAATCCATACATACTCTAAGACCCTAATTTCTTGCACTTTTGGATAGGTGCACCGAATTCTCATGTCATGCCTATTTTCTCCTACCTTTGGCACTAAATTTTTCTTTGTATCTCTTTCCCAAATTTTCTTTCTATTTATGATTTTTTATTATGTAATTTTTGAATTTTGATGCACTTGATCAATTTGATTTCAATTCACCCAGGTCATTACATCATACCATTAATCCTTGAACAACCCACACAAAAAAAGACCAAAATCCTAACTAGTGTGTTTAGCTCTCCCTTCAGTATAACAACCAAACAACATCTCTTAATTGATTTTGTGTATGTAATGTTTAAGGTGGAATATTGATTTAGGTTAGGAAATTCATTCTAGACCTCCCTTTTCCCATATGATACCACTATGTTAACTCAATTGGATGTTGTCAATCCTTGCCCATTATATTGAAAAGATACAATTTCAAGCACCTTTTCCTTTTTTCCTTAAAATTCCATACTCTTGGAATTGAATTCATGAGTTCTTTAGGCATTTCATGATTTAATTCTTTTCATGGCCTATAATTCTATTAGGAGATTGACTTCAAATTTATAATAATTTCACCTAAATTGGACATGTTTTCAAATTAAAAATGCTTGTGTTTCTGCTTGGTTCTATTTCAATAATTGTGAATTTTCATGAAGTATCGATAGTTGTTGGAGATGTTCATTATTTTATTAAATTAGTTAATAAAATTAGAGATCTACAAGATCTTAAATAGAGTTGGTTTTTCACTTTACCTTCCTTTTTTGTGTTAAGTTGGTTATGAATAAATAATGCATTTATATGATTCTTTTATCTAGCCTTGAGAGAAATCATGTCTTATAAAACTATATGTATAAGATTTATTATTATTTTGAAAACATTCCTCTCTATAAGGGAGTGAGTTGAATTTCTAAATCAATGACTAAGAGCTTACAATAATGATGAAATATTATTGAAACCATCTTGGTTGTTTGACAATTTTGATAGCCTAGTCCAAATGCCATCATGCAACCGAATGCACATGCTTGTCATTGTTATATGGTCTACATATTGAGTTATGTTTGGTCTAAGCATAGTGACATGTTCATGTAATGTTTCTATGCATAATCATTGATAGCTACTCATTGCTGATGGATAATCTCCATAACATACAAACCAATAGCACAACAAGATATGTCAGCCTTCATAAGGTAACACTATTTGTTATAGAGTGCATAAACAAACTTCCACCAAGTGGTTCATGTAAGGACCTGTGCACTCCAAAGCATTGGTTATTGGCTACTTTGTATGTGCCCTTATTATGTGCATGTGTACTTCCACTTATACTTAGCCATTTTCATATTGGTCTAACCCATCCATGTTGTATGGTGCTACCATATCTTTGTCTATGTGCCAACTTAGGATTGATCTATGATATTATAGAAACATTCTATATATTGAACATCCACCAAACTATAATTGAAAATGGATTTTTATAAAATGTACTTGTAAAACGATTTTAGATTAAGATTAATTTTCATATAACTTTGTTTTTACAAGTCAAACCATTTCCTTTTTTATTATTAATCTCACTTTCACAAATAGTAAATGATATATATATATATATATTCTTTTGACACTATATGATGACCAAAGAATTGAATAGCACATATTGGCTAAGTATCATGGCTGGTTCTCATCCATTATCTATTGCCTAGGAGTTTCAAGATCAATACTATATATTAAACGCATTGACACCGAGACAAAAACCCTCGTAGTAGGCAGAGTTTTCAAAATTGAACAACATTGAAAGCAAAGAATGCATCTTTGCTAATGAGATGACAAAGAAAGATGTAAATGTCGCTGAAGTGACGGACTACATTAAAAGTCTCTCGCGTCTACTCACCCTCCACTGCCTTCCAACATATTTTAAACATTATTGCATCTTGTTTTGGAGAAAAACTAAAGTAGCCGTCTTTGACTATTGACTGTAAAAGCAAGATAATAAAGTATTCGTTCGCCAAAGATATCATCCATTTTCCGTGATAAATGACCCTTCCAATACTCATTTAACTTTTGACCGTACAATTTTTTATTTCTTTTGTATTGATAAAAAATGCAGATTACGAAAGTATTGCATCAGCTCGCAATGTCGAAAAGGATATTTACCATTTCCACACCAACAATTGACCAACTTCGATCACATGGGCGGTTCGTCATCCTCCACCATATTCTAACTGTAACTCAATGTTTGAAAAATTAGTTTCAGCTACTCACTTGCCAGGTCCGTTGCCGTTGCTCACACGTCAAGATAGTACAAATGCCAGTAAATATCCTTTCCACGCATCGTCTGGTGGGATAGTTGTTGAATAGTCGATTTACGAATAGTTTATACACGCACTGTTTCTCTTGACTTATTTAATTATTTCATTGCCAGAATTACAAAGGATGGACACTTAATTTCTCTTAAGCTGCTGGACAGTATGACACTATTGGACACTAATTTTCTATTATACAGCTCCTATTAAATGTGGTTTCATCTTAGGGAGGAATCAATTTCGGTGATCAATTGTTTTCAATAATTCAATTTTTGAAAGCATAATGTGGAGAAAGGAACACTTCTAGGGATCTGTGTAAGGAAGTGTGAAATTTCCTTGACTTCCAATGAAATGATGTTAATTTTATAGGATTTGTGAACATAAAACATAATAATGTAGTATAGTGCAACCTTTTATCCAAAATAGTTTATCATTATCTATTCCTTTAAGTTGAACATTCAGGAGGTAATATGCTTATTATGCATTATCTTTCGAGATCCTACCATGGAACATGCGGATCATCCTTGGGCACCTTTCTTGTTCACAATTAGCAATGAAGATAGAATGCCTAATATAGAGAGCTCTTTATGACTAATATCCAATGCTAACTTATGGATTCAAAATATAGTGAAGTCTTTTATATCATGGCATATCTTATAGACACAATTTGAGTGGTTGTTATCTATTTTTCTATCTACATGCAAAGACCAATGACTAAGAATTTAAGATCTCAAACTTATTATTGGCATATCTCTTTTTATCATTTGAAGCACATTGAGCTCGTCTCTACTTGTCGTGTCTTGCACACCACAATCCTTATGCTATGAATTTAACAAACAAACTCGTTCACACCTAAATCATTTGATGTCAATTGCACTCTCCATGTGGAAAATTCGATATTTACTTGTGTAAGTATAATGGTGTCTATAGACATTTCATACTGACTAAATAATTAAATTAATTATCATTTTCATTTCATCCTGATAATTAAATAAATTCATATTATCTATTCCTCTATACTAATTAAAGAAGTGTTACGTAGTGGCTAGTACTTGTCTTAATTGTATTGTAATTATTGCTTTTTAGATTTGATAAAAAATAAATGTAAGTTTTATTAATGTGAATAAAAATAAATATAAGTTTTGTTAATAATAGTGTTTTAGTATTGTTAATTAGTTATTTTAATGACCTAATCCTAACCCTAACTCATACCCTAACTCTAATTTTATCCCTAACCCTAACCCTAACCCTATCCCTAACTCTAACCCTAACAATAAATTTTAAATCATTGTCTTAATCCTAGACCTATCTCTAACCCTAACTATGATCTTAACACTATCCATGTAACTATAAACCTAATTTTTATCACTAACTTTTAAATAAATAACATATTTAATAAATGTTATATTACGAATTATTATATATTAAATAAATTTTATAATTAAAATAAAGCTAATATATACTAAAAAATCATTAAAAGTTAGATATTACATGTTGGTAATGTTTTTTCTCTTATTATTAATATAAAATTGTTATATATTAAAATGATTATTTATTACAAGTTGTTTATTTTTAATTTAATATATATATTAAAAAATATATATTATATTCAATTATCAGATTTGATTCTTAGTAGACACAAGTGAACTATATCTCTTCATTCAAATCAATAATTGTTAAATATTAATGAATCATGATTATAAATGGTATGATTTTTTTCAAAGTCCATGAATGATAGAGTAAACACTTCTAGATTAAACTATGTATGCTATTTTGAATTGACGTTTCAAACCACACTAAATGATTCATCGTAGGAAGAGGATAATGAAAAATATGATCGTAGAAATGACCTTAAGAAAACTTAAGTGGTGGGAGAGAGTAGGGAGGGAAGAGATTGAAAAATGAAGTAAAAGTGAAAATAGGTAAAAAAAATGATGAAAACATAACAAAAGATTGAATTATATAATAATATGATATAACACAAACAAATGGATCAAAAAAGGTTAAAGGGATAATATCCAGATAATTTAAAGACAAGAGGAGGCTTTTCGGTCTGTGTTTTTTCGGCGAAATTTTTTCAGCGGGAAAGTTTTCTAGCGCCAGCTGTGAAAGGTGGCGAACTTCGAGGATAGGTGGTTATGTTTCCTCGGCGATGATGCATTTACAGGTGTGTCTGTT
This sequence comes from Sequoiadendron giganteum, assembly GCA_007115665.2. Classification (NCBI taxonomy): domain Eukaryota; kingdom Viridiplantae; phylum Streptophyta; class Pinopsida; order Cupressales; family Cupressaceae; genus Sequoiadendron; species Sequoiadendron giganteum. The sequence continues at coordinate 36,245,884 of VCHN02000014.1, forward strand.
CCTTTCTCATTTAATGTTGTTGATTTGATGGATACCTCTCCTTCTCCCCTCTGCCGCTCGGTAGAGGGTACCCCCCATTCTCCCCTTGAAATTACCTAGGGTTTTTAAGGACTCAGACATTCCTAGCATAGATACTCTCACTAAACCAAGACCCAAATCCTTCTCTAAGGTGGTGGCTAACTTTGGTATCGCAATTGATGCGAGCGCAAGGTTTAACCTGTCAAACATCCATGGTGCCTACGAAACTGATAAGAACACTGGGGATGTTCCCCTACCTTTCTCCGTCTCTCCAAATTCGGAAATGCTTGTGGAAATTGGGAAGGAAAAAAATAGATTAAGGAATTCTACTATTTTTTCTCTGCTGTTGAAGTCGATAAATGCCCTCCTAGAAAATTTTTAGACGACTAGTTCCATAACTACTGGAACTTGAAGCTTGGTCTCCATATTTCATTCTGCAGGAAAATCCAAAAAGTTTTATATGTGATTTTCTTTGCTAATCAAGATTCCCAAGATGAAGTGCTTAAAAAACAATATTGGGTCGTGGGATCTACCTCCTTTTGCACCTTGGCTTGGTCTCCTAAGGCCATTCTTGAGGAAGTTCTTGCCCTTTCAGCCCCGTGGTGGATTTTAGTTAAACAGATACCGCCATTTCTATGGAGGTTCATTCCCCAATTGCTTGAACCGCTAGGTAAGGTCATTCGAATGGATGACACCATGATATTGGTTCCTCATATGGATGCCAGGATACTTGTCTTGTTGATTCCTGGTAAAGAGATTCTGGATGACATTAACATTAAAATCTCTAAGGATAATTACTCCTGTCCTATTGAAATTCTTGGGGGTTTGAACGCTTGTTTCTTGTGTAGAAGAGAGGGGCATCTGAGGAAGGATTGCCCCATTCTTAAGAAAAAACCTTTGCTGACTAAGCGCTCGCCTCTCCAAAACCCCTCTGTTACTACTAACCCTAATATGGAACCCTCTGTGATCAAAACCACCCACTTTGCTGAACCCTCCAACCCCGTCCCTGCCATGGCCTCCAACTCCCCATCCTTCCCTGTTGCCCCTTCCCCTTCATCGTTCTCAGATGTCTCCTTGTCCCTTCAAAATGAGTCTCAAAATATCGGATTCCAAACCGTGACCAAAATCTCCAATAAACGTAGAGGAAGAACTAATAAGCAGGTTAACACCTCCATTGTGGACTCCCAGTCCTTAGGCCTCCCTCCTGCCTCCAATACGGACAACCCTGTCTTGGCCACTTCTCAGGATTTCCAAATTAGTTCCCCCCCATCAAAATCGAGCAAAAAAGGACCCCTCTGTCAATTACATTGACTCGGCCCCTCCCCTGAACTTCCTTCACAAGATGTTCAGGGAGCTTAGTGACTACTGTTTGCTTGAGGTCATCCCGACCTATAACCACTCCTCCGATTCCGCTATTATCCACCCAAAGCAGTCCATGGATGTGGATATCCTTTCCCCTAATGCTTCTGATAATGATGATGAATTCAACGGAGATCTCCCCACATCTAAATGACAGGGAAGACCTCTGGGCTCCAAAAATAAGAAGCCCTCCAGGAAAAAACAAGGGAATACCCCTTCTATTGCTAAGACCCCAATCTTGGGATTGACAGACCATTGCTCTCCCCCCCCCGCATGTTTCCTCATGAATTGCATCTCATGGAACATAAGGGGGCTTGAATCCCCGGATAGGAAGTTTGTCATTAAGCGCTATTTAGATAACTCCATGGATTTCTTAATGTTGCAAGAAATTAAAGCTATTGGTTTTGTTCTTGAATCAAACCTTAACTTCCTTTGGAAAGATGCTATCAAATTCTATACCAACCACCCTAGGGGCAGGGGAGGGGTTGCTCTATTGGTTAACCCGAGATGGGAAAAGTATATCACTGGTAATGGGCTCTCCCCTTGTAACAGAGCTGTTTGGATTACTATTAATTACAATAACAATGTCTTTGGCATATGCTCAATTTATGCTTTGAACGACTTTAAGGAAAGGGTGAGCCTCTGGGACTGGCTGGCTACGCTCCCTAACATCCTGTGGTTCATGGGAGGGGACTTCAATATGATTGAATTCCAGGAGGATAAAGCTGGTGGTACTTCATTTTCCTGGAAAGACCTTGAAAATTTTCACTAGAATAGAATGAAAAAAAAAGAAAAAAAAATTGACCCTTTAGCTAGAAGTAAAGACATGAATCCTGGCTTATGGCATACCTGGTGTAACTTCCAATAGGGTCCCTCTAGAATATATTCTAGACTTGACCGTTTCTATGCTAATAAAATTTTCTTCTCTGTTTTGCCGGATAATGTGGGCAACTTTGTCCTCTTCACCTCCACTCCTATTTCCGATCACCATCCTATCTCCATCCGTATTAGAATTAACACTTCCCCTATGCTCAACAAAGTTTCCAATCCCAAGTTTTTTCTGAACACCAATATTCTTAAAGATGAGGATGCTCTTGCTGCCATCCATATCATTAGACTCATTAATAAGAATAACTTTCCTACCAGCTCTCACACGGAGAGATGGAACATGAATGTTCTCGCCTGACAGAATCTATTAAAAACCATAGGCCAAGAAAGAGCCAAAGACTATAGATTTATCGAAAAAAATATCTCCTCTGACCTTCAGAAATCTGAAGTTAATATCCAAGCCAACCCCTCAGACTATGATCTCACCTCCCATGTGATTAATACTAAGGAAGCCCTTAGACAACACTAGCAGGTTAAAGCTAGAGGAGCCAAAATTAGATCCCATGCTCACTGGCTCCTATTTGGTGATAAGGGCTCAATATTATTCTTTAACCTCCTCAAGCACAAGCAATCCAATGAAAATATTGAGAGAATTATAGTTAATAATCAATAAATTACTGGCCTTGACAACATCAAAGAGGCCTTTGCGGAATTCTACAAAAATCTCTCTACCCTTGAAGACTCGGAGGAGGCTACCTCCCTTAGGAATCAGTGCAGAACTCTTATCCCCAATAGGATCTCCACTATGGATGCTGACCTGCTATCTAAGGATATCTCCCTGGAGGAAATTTCTAATGACATTAACTCCCTTAACAATGACAAGGCCCTTGGGCCCGATGGTCTCCCTATGGAATTTTACAAGGCCAATATTGATTGGATATGCAAAGATCTTCTGGATATCTACTCGGAAGCCCTAGCTAGGGGCTCCCTGGGTAGCTCCATCAATAGGGGTACTATTAAATTGATTCCCAAGGATGGAGACAAACCTCTCATAAAAAATTGGAGACCTATCACCCTCCTTAATGTTTCCTATAAATTTTTTGCCAAGATCCTCGCTCTTAGACTTGAGAAAATCCTGCCTAAATTTGTCTGCTCTACCCAAACTTGTTTCATTAAAGGAAGGTATATTCTTGAGAATCGATCACCAACTGGGAAGCCATGAATTGGGCCAAATACTCTTAGCAAAACTCTGCTATGTTTCTCCTAGATTTCGAAAAGGCCTATGACAGGGTTGAATGGAACTTTATCTCCATGATGCTTGAGGCTTTTGGATTTCCTAGTATTTTTTGTAAATCTGTTAAGATGTTACTTAATGATGCTTTTTCCTAGATTGATATCAATGGCTCCCTCTCTGACTCCTTCCCCCTTGGTAGATCCATCAGACAAGGTTGCCCCTTGGCCCCTGCCCTCTTTGTTATTTCCTCTGATGCCCTATACTACATTCTTAGAGATAACTCAATCTCCACTACTGTCAGGGGCATATCTCTCCCTAATAATGAAGAGCTCATAAACTGCCAATTCGCAGATGATACTACTATTTTCTTTGAAGCCATTGCTGACAACTTTGAAGCTCTGCAAAAACAAACTCAGTCTCTTTTGCACTATATCTGGTGCTCGTATTTCTCACCCCAAATCTATATGTCTGGGATGGGTTGAGCAGCCCCCTAACTGGTTTAAAAGCTATGAATTTCAATGGGGAGGTCTGCAGAAAATTGTGAGATATCTGGGCATACCTTTCTCTATTGATCTCTCCCTTAAGGATATGTGGTCTTGGGTTAAAGAGAAAATCACTACAAAGCTGGATAAGTGGCACAACAGGTCCTTATCCTTGGCTGGCAGAGTTCAGGTCTGCCAAAAAATTCTTTCTTCCTACAATATCTACTATTCCTCAGCTTGGATGTTCAGTAACTACCAAATCTTAGAAATTCAAAAGGCTATCAGAAACTTTCTCTGGTTGGATGGTAAAGGCAATAGAAAGATGCATGTTGTTAAATGGGATTGGTGTCATAATGATAATCTCCTTGGGGGCTTGGGCTTGAAGGACCTTAAACTCCAAGGGATTGCCCTTGCCGCCAAATGGATTTTTCACTCTATGGACGACAATGATCCTTGGAAGATCCTTATTAGGAACAATATTGAAAGGGGATTCCCCAAAAATACAAAACACTAGAAGAATCTTCCTTTCAATGATCTGATCAGTGGCGAATTTCCTATTGTTGTTCATGGTTCTACTATATTTAGATCCATATGGAAAGCCTAGAATCATGTTAGGAGCTTTATCACTAACAAGGCCTTCCATGATGATTGTCAACTATATGGTGAAAGATCCATCTGGTGGAACTTACACTTGTTTGGAAAACCCCTCACCCTCTCCTAAGGCTGCTCTGCTAAATACTGGAATAATAGGGGCATTTCTCAATTAGCTGACCTCTTTGAGCATGATAGGTTAATTGGCTGGGATGATCTCAGAAGCACATTTAATATCCTGACCTCCCAGAAGAAGACTTATAATATGATTATTAAAGCTACCAAGGACTTACCTACTACTTGTCATTTGGATTCTCATAGATTTTTAAACTACAAATGGCCGGATGGGACCATTATATCTAGAATCAAAGCCAAAAACATTTACAAGGTGATTGGATATAATGATGCCATCATTGACCATGTCAATGCTGTTTGGTACACCACCCTAGACATCTGCTCCTAGAAGAATTATTTTAATATTCTATGGAAAGGATCTATAGAACCTAAAATAAAATGTTTTAAATGGCTGTCAATTCTTGATAGACTCCCAATCAGAAAAGATAACTCTACGACTGATTACTGTAACTTGTGCAGAATGCCTGAATCAGGAAGGCACATTCTCTTTGACTATATTTTTGCTAAGGAAATTTGGAATATGTTTGGCATCACTTACCCTATGTTTATTAATACTCTTGAAATCATCACTGGTCATATTAATGGGCTAAAGAAGGACACTAATCTGTTTTGGAACATTCTCTCTTCTAATATCTTATGGCAGATTTGGAAATGTAGGAATGAGGAAAGGTATTAGAACACCCCCAGAGTTCTTACTAAGTCTTTTCGAAAACTCACATATTTTAAAATCTTTTTGCAAGTTCATACTACCATGATGATGGATAGGAAAAAGCTCAAAAGGTTCCTGAAGACGGGATATGCCACTTTCTTCATCTATGAGATGAAGAATGGTTATGAATGGAGGAGGAATGTGGATAATCTGTAAATCTTCGAGAGGACTTGCAAAATGTTTATCAAGGAGGTTAAGAATAAAAAGAACTCCAAAAAGAACCAATTCTTTATGCTTGCTCAAATCCAGGAGAACAAAAACATTGTGTGGATGGAGGGATCTATGGGTGGACAGCTTGGGTTGACACCCATGATGATATTTTACATTAGTCTTCTGATTACCTTATGGTAACTTTGTATAGGACTTGTTGTTTTGTAGTTAACTCGCTACTCTTGTTGAGAGGCTTGGCCTCTTGCTTATGTACATCTTGATGTAACTGATTCTGTCTTTTTGTGACCACCTTATATATAATACAAAAAAAAAAAAAGGTTAAAGGTTAAATGTCTCAAATAGTGAATAAATAACTTTAAGAGAATTATAAAGATGAATTATATAACAAAATGATTGAGGAACAATTACCAGAATTATTAAAAGAAATGAAGGAAGATATCAAGGAAAATATACTAAAACTTAAAACAATAATAATTTAACCAAAAAAAGAAGAAAACAAGATGAGATTATATATAAAATATAAATTGGAAAATTAAATAAATGATTCAATTAAAATAAAAAAATAGATGGTTAAAATACAATAGATTATAATATATAGCCTATAATATATATTAATATAAATAGATACAATCATAATAATTTATATAATATATTGATATATATAAATATAGATTAAAGGAGAACCTACAAAATAAAATAAGCTATCATATATATTAATATAAATGTATATATTACCTACACAATGTACATCAATTTATTTACCTACAAAATATTACCTTCAATAACATAAGATATAAATAGAAATAATATATATAAATTATATATTAGTATAGGTTATATATATTAATTAATATTATCTATATTAGAATAGGTTGTATATTATATATAATAAAGACCTAAAATAATATAGGTTATCTTATATACCTATATATTATAGGTTATATATTTTTTGGAGAATCTATATATATTAATTAAAATAAAAATATACATGATGAAAAATAAATTATTGTTGAAAAGAAGGAGAGCATATAATAATTAAATTATACCATAAAATATTAAAAAGATAGATAAGAAAGATATTAGTCTAATGGAAAGAATAATAAATTTTTTATTTATTTTTATAATTGTAATAGTGTGAATCCAAATCTCTATAAAATAGCTAATTGATTATTATGAGATTTTCTTTAATAAAAAAATAACAATCACATTCTTAAAAAAAGTCAAAATATGTAACATTTATTTATTAGCCTACATGGGTAGCAGAGTTGGCTTGGGCAGTGGGTTTGCTCTCCATTGGTCTCGAGTTTGACTTTGCTCTGGGGTTTAAGAGATGGGACTTCTTGCCGGTGGCGGATCTCACCCACAGGGGATTAGTCTCACCCCAACTTGCCTTAGGTACCCAAGATACGGGCTGCTGGGTCATTGGGCTGGGCCACAAGGATACCCCTTTTGTATAAAAAAAAGCATTTATTTATTTTAGAAAGATTTAATGAAATGACTTTATAAAACAAAAAACAAAAAATCATTTTTTAAAAAAATGTTTACTTTCTTTCCTACCTTGCTTTCCTTGCTTTCCCTACAAATGGGTCAATAGCACACATAACTTTTTAACCAATCATATGCACAAGAAATATTTTCTATAATTTGTAAATTTAAATATTTTACAAGTTGACTTTAAAAAATTGAATTTGTTTTTAAGTTTTTTAAAATATTGTTTTGATTGGTTGAAAACTAAATTATTAATAACTAGTTAACTAAAAAAATTCAAACTCGTTACAATAGAACTATGCCAATGGAAAGTACTAATAATTAAGGTTAATTAATTAATTAATTAATTAATCTTTTATTAATCTATATTAATTAAATAATTAATATTATTTGATTAATTTACTAGTTATTCTTCTATTCCAAAGTTTAATTAAATATTTTATTATTATTTAATTAATTATCTCTTTCCCATCTCTAAAATTTAAGTAATGGGTGATCCCACAATAGTGGTTTACAATTTTTGGCCAAACTGGACACTAAAATTATTATTTTAAACTAAATCTTCACATTCGGGCACCTATAGCGGCTAAACCGTGAGGAATTTGAAGATGATGCAAACTAGAGTCTCATCAAATTTTGTCTGTAGATTCTAAAAATATTTTTTTCAAATTTTTTGGAAGAATATTGCACTTCTTTTTCCATCTCCCACGAAAATTGCATTTTTTCAGAAAACAACATTTTTAAAAAGTGACGCTCACCGTATACAACATAACGTTTTTTGTCTGAAGGATAAATTTTTTTTTTTTTTTTAATTTAGATTTGTAACTATGATATCTAGCACTTTCATTTGGTCTCATATTTTTTTATTGAATATTTTTTCCTTAATAGAGTTTCAAAGTCAAACCAATTGCAATTCAGACATAGGCGGACTGTATACAACATAACTTTTTCTGTATGTATCGAAATTCAATTTTATTTCTTTTAATGGATCAAAGACATCAATACCTAGCACAAAAATATTTTTAACTTTTTTTTTTTGATAATTTTATGTTTTTCCACATGTGCAAAACAAAGAGCTTGATTTTTGGTGAAAAACCTATGTTTAATAAAACTAAAAAAACACATACATAATAAAACCAAAACATATTAAAATTATATTCGTGGAATAGATAATTTTGAGGACTACCATAATCATTTGAAATAAATTTGAAATAAATTCATTTGATCCCCCAAAAGGTAAATCAAAAGTGATTTTTTATCAGCATTTTAACAGGTGTAAAGGAGACTCATTTATAGGTATGGTTTAAAACTAGAGAGGTTATATCCAAGGGGGTTTGATCTAAGGTGGTTTGATCAAACCCCCTTCAATTGGAATCCTTAAAATGGAACTTTTAAAAGCTTAAATCATTATATTTTCTAAAACTATGTGATTTCAAAAAAAATCAGTTCCTCTCAAAAATTGTAAACCAGCTTTGTGGGATCACCCTAATTTATTATTTAGTTAATTAATTCTCACTTACTAAATTGAATACTTGTTTTAATTATTAAGTTAATTCATTTATCTCTCAACACTATCTTCTTCTAAAATAAATAAAATCATTTATTTTATTTATTAAATTCCACCTTACACATATAAATAATAATTAAATTTATTTAATTATTAAATATTCATACAAATTCCACCTCACCTGTTAAGTGAGACTTACTCTCAATCCACTCATCAATCAAATCCACTTCCCTCCCACTCACTTTAATTTCTTTCAGAAATCAATTCATTCCACTAACTATCAGTCTGAGATACACTCCAATCAATCCTCTAAACTAAATCATGTAATCAGTTAACTAAAATCGTGCAACCACTTAATTCACCCTTAATTCCTCTCATCAATTCTCAACCATTGATCTTCTTAATATCTCTTTTGATCTTGACCATTTATTGGTGTCATTGAATATCTATAAATCAAAGCATCATCTCATTCATTCCTCATCTCAAAGCACAGAGAAAAACTATACTCGTATTTTGCAAGTACTTTTATGATATTGTACTAAATACAAATCTGAGAGCAAAGATAATTCATACCATTTCTCCCAAGGTGAAATAGAGAAGAGAACTGGAGCTACACGTAGGGTAAATTGTATTGGTTTCCTTGCTTACATGTCTGCTTTTATTTTGAATCAGTTTACCTTGCTTGCTTTATTTTTGTGATCTTGTGACAGTAATTCTTGTTTATCACGTGCTTATGTTTTAGTTTTACAATCATTCATTTTTAAGGTCATACATTTTTGAATGCCTAGTGGGACCCCACATCCCTAAGTTGATATTTTATTTGAGTTTTTGAAGTTTGCAAGTTAAAATGACACTTTCAGAGTAGGTCAAAATTTGACTGACTTATCTTAACACTTTTGAAGGAGTTTGATGCATTTTCTTTTACATGGTGGTACCTTTGCCACCATTCGATGTGTTTTCTTTTATGTGACATGTTTACTTCTCTATTTCTATTTGTAGGTTTTTATAGTGGCACTTTTGACTATGGTTCTGTGATTTTATCTTGTATTGTAATGATGCATTTATAGAGAATCAACGCTTTTGTTTTGTTAGATTTTGTAACTCATTTTGAAGATTTCTAGTTTGATTAACCCTAACATGTGTTTATTTTTTTGAGTTTTCTAACATTTGTGTAGCATGTGGCATACATTGGGAACATAATAGTTTATAAAATACTATCAATTTATTTTGTAGGGTTTGGATTAATTTAAGCTCACATTTTATTTAGTGCATTAAAACTTATTCCCGATTTCATTTGGGCTTAAAAATAATCCACAACTTGAATACTTCAATTTGGTGCATTAAAAAGAACCTATAACTATCATCTTTTGATTTGAGTTTAAAATTAAACAAGACAAACAATATTTTGGGTTCCAAATAAAATTGAACTTATATTTGAATTTGAGTACCTTAAATGAATTATATCTCATGTATAGTAGGTTAGTAGTTGTGTATGCTCTTTCCTTATGTCTCATGCAATCTTGGAAATCAAAAGCACTATTAAATTGCAATATTTATTTATTTACCTAAGGTATGACTATTCTATGTATTCTCTCCCCTTGTGACTCTTAAGAATGATCTTAGGGATCATATATAATTTCATTACTATTTATTTCATGTAGGGGGCTTGCTTAGGGATTGATACATCAAGGTTTGATTTAAACTGCATGTTCAAGAATAATATAGAAAAGGGAGGAGAATTAAATTTTTACCTCAAGGTGTGGGCAACATCCTTTAAGCCAAACCTCATGACCCTTAGTTCGTCGAGACATGTATAGGTGAAGAGAGTGAAGGATACGAGCCTCCAATCTTAGACATTCCCAAATGGGCTCATTGTTCATTGATTTCCACTAGAAGAACCTTGTTAGCTAGAAGCTTTTAATACCTATTGTCCATCAACTTACAGGGGTGTAATGTACAATTATCATGCATGAAGTTATTCACCATGTACTATCTCTTTATGAGGTGATCGATATTCCTTGATTTGGACTGTCATTTTTAAGGTGAGTGGTGCAAATGTGGTACATGACCTTTCTATACTTTAGTCACCCATTCATTGGATTGGTATAGCTTCAGTAGGTGGATGCATTATAAGTTTATACACTTGTTCTAAATAATAGCTAGGTTATGTATTCTTTTTGTGTCTTCATTGTTCCATATTAACGACACCAAATATCGAGCCTTGGCTTGTGAAACCAACCTTAAAAATTTTGAGATTCAGTCATATATTTTATTCTTTTATATTTTGTATTAGTTTTCAAATCATAAAACTCAAATTCAATCTCCAAATAATTAGAAATTATCAAACCCTCTAAGGTTGATTTATGTTAAAAAATAGCAAGTGTTATCTCTATGTCAAATCAGTATGTTTGACTATTATGTCTTGCCACTTATATTTGCATCTCAACACTTCTATTTACATACCAATGTGTATGAGTTTCCATCTAGATAAGTTTGTCCATAAATTGGTACATCAATGTAGCTAGACACCTTTGTCTTAGAGCAATTCCCTATCAAAACCTAAACACTATTACAATGACACATCTATCTCACACAATGACACATTTTCTCATAGACCTACATGTTTGTAGAAGCTCAATGCTTTTGTCTATGGCAGTGCAACACTTTTGATTATGGTTTGATGCATTTGTAAAATGAAATGTTTGACTATCAATCAAAATTCCTAGAATAGTCAAAACCTAGTTTCCAAAAATTTCCATCACATAGTTATTATAGGATCAAAGACTTATATTAGATAGACCTACAAGAATAATCAATCCTCCTAAAATAACAAGAAGAAAACAAACATCCCACAACACCCTTTTACCTTGGGTTTTCTTAGGGACACATTCTGTTAGTTTTTGAACTAAGAAACAACCTCATCCATAAACAAAAAAAAACATCACATCCATTATCAAACCAAACTTAGAAATTCTCTTTTACATCTCCTATCAATATCTGCTAGTTTATCTATTTTCATGGAAAGCTATCATTTCCATATAAGTTGTTAAATTAGTATTGATATCTATGAATGAGATTTTCTTAGTGTCATAAATCTACCATTGTGTTTATAAGTTCCATATCATCTTCCTTAAATTTGACTCATTAGTTTAGGACAAGAAAGGATTATCATCAAAACCAAATGGGTGATCCCACAATAGTGGTTTACAATTTTTGGCCAAACTGGACACTGAAATTATTATTTTTAACTAAATCTTCACATTCGGGCAACTATAGTGGTTAAACCATGAGGAATTTGAAGATGATACAAACTAGAGTCTCATCACATTTTGTCTGTAGATTCTAAAAATATTTTTTTCAAAATTTTTGGAATTAGATTGCACTTCTTTTTCCATCTCCCACGAAAATCGGGTTTTTTTAGAAAACAACATTTTTAAAAAGTGACGTTCACCGTATACAACATAACTTTGTATGAAGGTAAAAATGTTATTTTTTTCGAATTTAGATTTCTAACTACGATATCTAGCACTTCCATTTGGTCTCATAGTTTTTTATTGAATATTTTTTCCTTAATCAAGTTTCGAAGTCAAACCAATTGTAATTCAGACATAGGTGGACTATATACAACATAACTTTTTCTGTATGTATCAAAATTCATTTTTTTTTTTTTAATGGATCAAGGACATCAATACCCAACATGAACATATTTTTAAAATTTTTATTTTGATAATCTGCTATTTTTCCACATGTGCAAAACAAAGAGCTTGATTTTTCGGTGAAAAACCTATGTTTAATAAAACTAAAAAACCACATACATAATAAAACCAAAACATATTAAAATTTTATAAATTGGATAGCTCATTCTGATGAATACCATATTCCATTTTGGTTTGTGAAGTCTCCTCCATTTTCATCCTCAACCCAAGCTTCGAAGGGCAGAAATCTGGTAAAATTTGGTGGAAGAGGTGGAGAAGGGCAAAAAAGGGGGCTTGAGTGAATCCCCCTTCGAACAAACCCCCTTCGCTCGAAAGGGTGAAGGGGTGTTCGTTCGAAGGGGGGTTTTCTCGAACCCCCCTTTTTTTTGAATTTTCTATTCGAAACATGGCATCATAGGGTTCGAGCGAACCCACCATGCAAAAGGGGGTTCGCTCAAACAAGGGGTTCGACCGAACCCTTCTTTTGGGTTCGTGCAAACCCCCTAGTTCGAACGAACCCTTTAAAACATGAAATTTTGAATGTGTGCACATTTTTACAAATTTACTTCCTCATGAAAATTGGACACCGCTATTATGGGTCTACCCAAATAAAAAATGAGATCTAGTTAACTATTGTCTTCTTTAGGTTTCAGGTCCTACATCCATTTAACAAGAATCCACATCAAAATTTTGGTTCAAATACCTACTTAGTGTGCCTCTTTCCAAATCTAATTTAAAAATAAAGCATTCATCCACACATCTCGCCTAAAATTAGGAGGTCATAGTATCTCTTTTATGCCAATACAAATGAAATCCCAAGTAAAAAAGAATGCAAAATCACAATCTAAACTTGAAAATATTCATGGATCCATTCTAGGAAAACAACAATCAAAACCCAAACACTTATGAACCAAGAGGTGTTAAAGAATCACCCCCACAAATTCCTAATAATAGTTCAAATATAGATGGGTTCGTGTGAGACATAACACCTGAAGAGGTAGCTAAGGGAGAATAAGATGCTCACATAATAAAACTAATTGAAACAGTTTGACCAACCAACCCAAATCAATATTTCTTGATTATTTCCCAATAAGGGGCTATATTACCCTCCACTTTTGACATAACACATATCCATAATGCCACTAATGACACTCCATCCTTGACCTCGGGGGAAACTAGTTTTGATAGCAACATACCACCTTCACTACAACCAAATGCCAAACTCACTATTCAACCACCTAATAATCCATTCATTAATTCTTCATAAATAAGTACAAGAATTCCATAAATCACCATTCCTACAAATTACACACAAGTAATGGTACCACCCATCCATATTCAAGCTCTCACCAACCCTACATGAGGTCAATATATTGCCTCCACATCAGAAAATAACCCACATGCACAAACATCTCATCCTTCAGAAACCCCAGGACATCAACCTCCACCTAATAATCCAAGCATCTACCATCTAACAAAAAGCATTCATGCAAACCCATCAAACATACCACGTACTCAATATATCACCAACTCCATGACATAGCCTCCATAGGCTCCCAGCTTGAATCCAATTTACAACATGCACCTACATATCAAAACACCCACTGCACTCAAAACACCATGACATCACAGTAATATACCAATCCCCCTCACTACACACATCAACAACACAACACCCTTCCACAATACTAGAACCATTTACAAAAATTTACACCAATCCTAAACCACAAAAACCCTAATAAGGTTATCATAATCCATCACCATCAAACTACCTCCAAGATCAACAATCACCATGCATCCCACACTCACTTACAATCCAACAGATCGTAAAAATCTATCTCTTTAGATTAAAAATTTGCAACAAAAAATTGAAAACATCCGAATGGGACCACAAAAAAAGATCTATGCAATAGAAGACATATTTCCCTACCCATTTGATAGGACTTTATATATTCCACCCTTTTCGTGCATCACTTTGAAATACAAAAAATTGACAAAGATAAAGGAAATGGAGACCCTCATCATCACATTAGAGAGTTCTATGTAGCTTGTTTAGAGGTAATGCATAATGATACTTATTTAATGTGCCTCTTACCAAGAAGCTTAGGAGAAAAAGCCATAGAGTGGTTTTGTAGACTCCCTAGGGGCATAATAACCTTTAAAAAAATATTTGATAAGTTTGCCTCACATTTCTCATATAACATAGACCATGAAATGACAATGTTAAACTTATGCACAACTAAATAGAATGATGGATAATGTTTTGCCTCTTTCTTACAAATATGGTGAAACTTAGATAGCAAGAGCCCATGTCACAGTCTAGAATTTTTTTTTGTTGAAATGTTCATCAAAAACATGAATAATAATGTAGGTTTTCACTAGAAAATGCTATGTTCAAATTCCTTTGATGAAGTCATTGAAAAAGGGCTTATAATTGAGAAATCCCTAATTGTCGAAGGACTTGTTAAAATATTCAAAGAAAAAAAACCTATTCAAACTCTTTAAATGACAAGTCTTGTTGTTGGAATAAGAATAAAAACATTGCCAATGATGGTTTGGTTGACACTAAAGTGGCTCAAACTATTCAACTTACCATATGTATACCAACACCAAACAATTTTCAAACATCAAAAAATCTACATGATATCACATAGTGAGCACCTCTTGGACTCAACAACAAGGTCCCACAAGAAAATTCACTCCTTTAGGGGAACCCATTGAAAGTCTATGCTTTGAAAATAACTCCAAGAAAATGTAGTCAATCTTTTGAAAATCAATCAATATGAACCACGATTCAAACCAACATGGTGGAAGGACACTAATTTATGTGATTACCATAGAGTAAAAGGACAAAAAACTCCCAACTATTTCAAATTGAAGAAACTTATTTAAGACTTAATAGACAAAGGACATATAAGTGTTGAAAATGAGAAAATTTCCTCAAGAAACAATCATGTGATCTTCAAGGATCCCTTACACAATCATGGAAAAGAAAATACCTCTAACGAAGGTGGTAGCTCAAGCAATAGTACTAATTATATAGCTATCAACTATGACTATATAGTTATCCATATTGAGGAAGTTGAAAACCATGTATTGACTATCATTATAATGAAAAATAATCCTAAATTCAATGTTATAACATGCAAAGGAAAAATCGCTCTACAAGGAGCCACATCTAGAACATCAATTACACCTCAATAAAATCTAATGGATCAATTGAATAAAACACTAGCCTAAATATCCATTCTTGAGCTTTTATGTATATCATTGATTCATAATGATATATTAAAAAAATCTCTTAGGGAATTAATCATCAGTACCAAAAAATCTTAATATCAACCAGTTTCAAGCTATGCTTGGTCATATCATCTGTTCAAATCATTTGAGATTTTCTAATAAATACATGGCATCCCATTTGCCTATTCATAATTATGCCCTCTGATGAGGAAAAGATTATAAATTCTTGAATATTTATGGGTGGAAAATTTTGCACATTTATAATCTTTACTATTTTGGAAAGTTATTGAGAGTTCATGCCAAAAAAGGAATATTGATTGGTTTGACTCCAAATTTCCTTGTGAGTATTTTAAACCTAAATCATAAATGAGGTTCAAGGATTACTCTGGTAGAAAACTATATGTATGTTAATAATGTTAGAGAGTAGGTATTAATATGCAAATGAAATATAATTTCCAAAAATTGAAATATTCAAGCATATAGATTTAAAACATAAAGCAATGCAACTGATTTTTTTTCATTTTGAAATATTCAAGCAATCAAGATTTAAAACACAAAGCAATGCAAATTAAACCCTAAAACATTTATTGGTTTTTAAAGGCAATTTCTTTTATTTGATTTCAATTTAGGGTTGAAAGGTAAGTTTTTTGGTTTTGAAAGGTAATTTTTTTTGTTTGATTAGGGTTTAGGGTTGATTTTAATGTTTGATTTCAATTTGAGGTCAATTTTTTTGTTTGATTTCAATTCGTCAGGGTTTCATTGATGTTTTTTTTTTTCAATTCAACTAATGAGGGTTTCAATTCTTTGCAGGTGGATTGAAATAGAAAAACACAATACAAATACAGAAAATGCAAAAGAACCCTAGATTCATAACTAATAAAAAAATGAAAAGAAAAAAACGTAGACAATGGTGGAATCACTTACCTAGAGGTCATTGTCACACGAGCTCAACCGAGATCCTCAACTGACACAGTGAAAAATAAGGTTGCATTGGTCTTTTTTAAAAAAAAAAAAACCTCTAGGAAACAAGATCTTGATTTTTAGAAAACGAGATTGCGATTCATAGAAATCGAGATCCCATTTTCTAAAAATTGGGATGGTTTGACACACCAAAACTAAACGAGGTCCTAATTTTAAAAATCAAGATCTCATTTTAATTTCAGGCTCGAGACCCGAAGCTAAATAGGATCTCGATTATTAAAAGTTAGGATCTTGTTTCATTGAGCCCAATTTTGACAATTTTTCTAAGGCTGAAACTTCTACCTTAAGTGGACTTAACTTTGTGCTTTTACCTAGACAAGATTTTAGAGAATTTTATGTAGATAAATTATCGTATAAACAAGTGAAAGATGAAAAAATTACAAAATTTAGCTTGTGTTCCCTATTCAAAAACCCTAGACCAAATCAATCTTTGCATCCTTTAGGAAAGATGTTCCCTATCCATTCGTGTAACCACCAAGGGATAAATAACCATTTTTGGTGAAGATGGTGGATGGGTTTTGACCATCCTCCATGCAACAACTGTTGTCACATGAAATTGTACCTATTGAACATGAGGTTCAACATTTCAATGGCACAATGGAAACAACCTCAAGGTGTGGGACATTTACGCATATGAGGTCAAGTTTTTGAAGAAGTCTAGCTTCCTCTTTCAATCCAAGTGCAATGTTTTGGTCCAACCCAACATAGGAAAACCTACCACTATCCTACTTTAATAGCTCATAAGGGAAAATGAGAAGAAGGAAAGCATGGAAGGGAAATGGAGGTGGTACACTAAGATGGAAAGTTGTTTCTCCTTGGCTAAGATTGCACAATGACATGTTGAAGAAGGGACAAGGGAATCACACAAATATCTATTTGGTCGATTCCCAAAGGCAAGCATGGAGGTTAGGGTTTGACAAGGTGTTGGAAGGAAAATGATATTCTCAAGCAGCAACTATAAACGATTTAACTCAAATATACATGCATGGAAAGAGAGAAAAAACACATAGATACATGTAGGTAATGAACTTACAGAAACATAAAAATTTGAGAGAGGAAAACCTGATTGATTTCATTGATGTAGAGGCAAAAATCCAATATTTACAATTACAGAGTGCAAAATGCAAGTCTACCAAAGAAAAACCCTAGAGAAGCTAGATGAAGAACCCTTGAAATGAATACATTGTTTTACTTTATAGATCAAGCATAACTTAGAACCATAAACTGAACCCTAACCCTAACCAAGGTTAACAATGAAGTATGTGCATGAAAGAAAGAATCTCTTTTACGAAAATCCTGATTAGGGAATGGATTCATTAGGAAAGTAAACAAAAAATAATAAATGAGCATGGGCACCCATAAAATTCACTTGTAGAAGTTAGGGGGAGCAATAAATGTCATCCTTAAAGCCTAGAAATTAAAACAAGACACTTAGATGTTTGATTGAGCATTAATGGCATCGCCTAGAAAACACGTCAAATCTACTGAAGGGTCAGGGCATTAGGTCTAAAAGAAAACCTTTCATATGCATTAAATGGTTTGAAGCCAATAAAAAGAGCACCTTCATCAGGAATTGGGCTTTGGGATTTCTTCATACTTTATTCTTCATTGGCATCAAACCATCGAGGATTGGGCTTCAGGGGTATCGCTTACCACATGCTAGAAGAGGGAAGAAAGAAAAAAGAGCGAACTGTAAAGTCTGAAAAAGATTTCCCTTTTCGGGCTTTGAAGGTTGACAAGGAGGATTACGCCTTATGAGGAGAAAGTGGTAAGGATAAAGAGATAAGGCCAAAGGCCAACATATGAAGATTGATAGAAGAAAAGGTGAGAAGATGAAAGAGGTAAGAGGGAATCCCAAAAAATCAAGACTTAGAAAAATCATGAAAAGGCTCTTCGAGACTCTGGTGATCAGAGGTAAGGATTATGTCTTACTAGAAGGAAGTGATTAGGGTTAAAGGGTAAGGGTGATGGCTGAAACCTGAAACACTTAGAAGGAAAGGAAAGACATAAGGGTGAAGAAGATAAAGGGTGGGAGCGATGGAGAAGGAATGTGGGTAGAGAGGAAAGTGAAAGCACAAAATCCCAAAACACCAAGATTTAGCCAATTTTAGGACCCTTCAAGGAGAATTCATGCAAGATGTCCCACATAGGATCTCTCAAATTGGTTATCAATGATGAGTCATCGAAGGGTGGCATGAAATGTTATCATTTATGGTGATTTTTATGGGAGGATTGCCTGCTAATCATGGAATCCAAAGGCCTTATCAATCCATTGGGCATAGAGTCATGAGGGTAAAACTTCATGACAAGACCTCCCAAAGGAAAAAAAAAACATGTGTAGGCCTACACTTGGAGAAAAGCATAGAAACTAGGAACATACATTCCCTTAAGGAGAATGTTGGGTGTGCAAAGGCACTTCATGGAAAGAAAGAAACTAACAATATGTATATTAAAATAATAGGAAGAAAAAAATGTAAATTTGCCTCTATCAAAGATGAACCTTTTGAAGGATCCAGTCTCCTTCAAACCATAGTTGCAGAGCTCACCCAGTTGTAACCAATGAAAAATACTACCAACATGCATGGAACTGCACAAAAATACTGCAAGGTGAAGGATCACTTCACTATAAAATTTTCCATTGTAGGGAAACCATATGATGCAAGTGTCAGATTCATCTGAAACTAGTGCCTCAAGTGAACATACAACAATAGGGGTGAACATTTTTGAAGATAGGCTATCATCTAAGAGAAAACCTTTTGTAGAGAGAAGAGAACTCACCTCACAAAAGGATAGGCAATTACCATGACCGTTGAACTCCTCATTGCATGAACTGAACCCAAAAGAGAAATTTTCTAGCTCACATAGTGATGTAAAATATGCCAAACCTATATTTTTATTTGCACAAGGAATCTCTTCTTCATGAGCCTCAAATAAAAAGATTTGAAGCTCATGCATACTATCAAATTGAGAAATAGGAGCATCACTCTCCCAAAAAATACGTGGCTGCTCAATAATTACTTAATTACATGTATTGATGCACACTTCATCAATACAAACCTCATATTTTTGACACTTTGGGTGAAGAACTGAATTCTTTAGATTTCCTCTCTATTTTGATTTCTTCTTAACAATAGGTTGTAACAAAATTAGACTCTTTCATGTAATGGCTGCCACATCCTCTTTTATTTCCTCACTCTTATGTTGTTTCCCTCTTTGCTCCTATTTTGGAGGTGAAGTATTAACATCCAAGATTGAGCAAAAATATTCAAAATCATCCCAAAAGAGGTCCTCCACCTCAGAACTACAAACCTCAAAAGATTGGGGATCTTCATCCATAATAACAAGGGATAAACATGTATGTTACTACTAATCCAAAAGCATGGAGTTGTCTTCATCCATCAAGCCAAGAGCAAGCTTCTCAAAGGCTTCTGATGATGAAAGTATATGTGATCTATCCTCCTCATCTTCAATAAAACTAGGGAGGACATCAAATGAGAGGACTGATTCCACTACTATATCAATTTTTTCTACCCTTTTAATGCCTTGCTGCTACAACTTATTATCTTCAATTGTTTCTTGCAATAAATTAAGACACTCATTGTTAAGAGCACATTTAGGCTCTTCAAAAACAAACTTCACTTCTAGCCCGAAACTGCTCCTTCCTCTATTCTTCTGACCAATTAGGATCATATACCATAGGTCCACCCTTAAGGAGTGAAATAGAAATAGGGGGAGAAAAATGATCAAAAGGGCATTGAAGTATTCTAGACATCATGTACAGTACTACAACGGATCACTTTGAAAAACACTGAGCTAGACAATCCACAAAGAATAACTTGCTTTACCTTTAAATTTTTCTCATAGTCTTTCTTTCCTACATCATTAGTAGGAGCAGTAGCAGGAGGTGTATATCCATTTTTAACAAACATCCACACATAAAAAATATAACATGATGCCAAATATGTCTCCATATTAATGCTTTAGAAAGCATAATCTAATCCATCAAACAAAGATGCCTTGTTTGTAGATGAACCCTCTTGGGTAGCCATTGTGCTCACTTATCTAAGGTCTACCCAAGTTGATTGAGCTTCTCCAAGGGAACCAAGGCACTGGCACCAATTTTTCTAGAAAAAAAAAATCTACTAAGAGGGTGGTAAAATCAATAGATCAATTAAAATTTACCCCTTAAGGCTTTATGCATACAAGTAGAGAAATAAACACACACACAATTGCACATAACACAAGATATACATGGAAAACCCAAGATGGGGAAAACCATGGTGAGAATAGCTGCTAGGATCTACAATCCTAATCCAACCTCACAATAAAAATATTATGATTATAATTGTTTAAGGGAACCAACCCTAAGGAGACACCAATCCCCTGGTTTTAGGAGCACCCACTCCCTACAATGAGCACCTACCCATTTATCTAATGACACATACCAATCAGATTTATAATGAAACTATTATATTTTAATTCATTTGAATCTAGTCCAATGTTGCAACTCTATTTTGCAACTACTCACACTTTCCTGCAATCTCTACTCCAAACCTCTCTCTTTTTTATCTGCACCTTTTTCTCTTTCATCTTTGCACCTTGAATCTAAACTCTAGATGATGATTTGTATTTAATTTTGGTTCTAATCTATCTCATCATATGAATTCTCTATTTAGTACACTTCTCACACTTATCCAAATTTATGATTGTCTTCTTTTTTCAAATCTCCACCAACAATCAATAGTTCCTTGAGCCATGCACCACCACCAAAATTAATTGTATATTCAAATTTTTAATTTGGAAAATTCTATTAAGGTTTTGTCACCTTCTTTCTTCTTCAACAAGCTTCCTCTACATTGATCCATACACCATCATCATCAATTTTTGTATAGATCTGATTAAATTTCTAAACTTAGCAACCTGTTAAACCCTAATCTAGATATGTTTTTAATGCAACCCCAATACATGATCGATCTGATCTTGATTTCAATCACCTTTACAATTTGTGCCACCACTCTTCATATCATATCACCAATCAAAATTTTTTGCTAAAGAAATTGAACCAATTAATTTTGTTCACTGTGTCACCTTATAGTCGAAGGCCTTGTTCATACTGTCATAGCCATTTGAGTGGTTCATTTTTAAATTTTGACCATTGATCTACAGCCTTCGTGCCATAATCCATTGATCCTTCATTAATATCTTACCTTTAAAAAAAAACCATCAGATTGATCTTCTTTTAACCGGTGCCATAAATATCTATCACTTTATTTTAGCCTGTTGCAACTTCACTTAGGGAATCAAACATTATTTCTATGATGCGACTTGGTGAAGTGTGATCACCATCTGATCTACATCTCTTAACCTCTTTCATTGATATTCATCATGTTGTATATTACTCTCGATATCCAACTTCACACTCCAAAATAAAATTCACAATGTAAAAGAGCCATGTGATGCAATAGAACATTGCCACTTGTCTCACCGAATATGTTTCCACCTTATTACTCCATCGCTCTTATGAGAAGGGACCCACCAATTCTTCATCACAACCCTTTTAGCTATCACTCTTTGTTTGGCATTTTTTTATTCACAACAATGATGTGAATAATTAGAGTGATGCAATTATATGTTGCCACCTATCCATACAAATGTCAAACTCCACTAACCTTCTTCCCATCGCATATTGTAGAAAGATTTATAACTTGAAAGATGCTAAATTTAATGCATAATTACTCTATGACACATCCTTGAACTGCCACGTGTCCATGCATACATCATAATCCACTAACTATCACATATCACAAATAGTTTAACTTCCTTTTTCTTCACAACAGTGATGTGAAGTAATGATGCATTGACCGTTAGATCTCCTCCATTTATTCTCAGTCATTGATTTGTCTCTATCACATATCACACATAGCTCATGTCGATGCAAACTTCAAAATGTGATGCACAGGACTTTTGTGATAGCCATCCAATATTAAAAGCTTCAAACTTCATCATTGATCATCTTCATTGCATATCACAAATAGACTTGGCCACAATAAACTCAAGTAGCAATGTGAAGGAGTGTGGCGATGCAATCAAAAACTACCATGTAGCCATCAATGAGAAGGAAAGAGGTTTTGATAACCACTTCAATGACTGACAAAGGTTTTATAACCTTTGTAAAATGTTGACACTCTTAACATAAACTTGGGTAGAATATATAAAAGTTATAACCACCAAGGCAGGGATTGACAAGGTTCTAAAAACCACCAAAAATATTGACATTGTTTTGTAATCTGGAGTTGAAGAAATGCAATGCCACCAAATGAAGACATGTACTCATCGGTAGAAAAAGGAGTTCTTTTAACTTTTTTGGTATCTGATAGAGGTTTCATAACTTTGTAAAATACCAAAAACCTTTGGAATTAGAAAAATTTTAAGTCTAAATTATTTTTTCGAACTAATAGGTAATTGCTAAGTAAGGGGGTCAGTTCCCAAATGAGTTCAAAGGCTTAATTTGTAACTTAAGAAACCTACAACTGCCAACATCTAGTCAACTTAAAAATATAAAACCTAATCATTTCTGTGACTACAACACCTTAGGGTTTAATTGTAAAACCATAATATGACCAGAGAGTAGAATTAAATCTTTTTTTAGCACATTTCATGCCTTTTGATCATGCAAACCACACCAATTATTTTGGGCACTAATCCATTGTCACTAATGACACTCAATCTTCCACTAAACTCCCCTTTGACATCAATGACAACATTATGCCAACATATGCAAGGCTTTCTATAGTCATTTCAATTAATTTTTCAATGCTAAATATAAGCTACTATTTTTTGCAATCTTCCATCCATTTGTACCCATATATTGTCGGGTTTTTATTAGAGCACCCATATTTTACCATTACAATCAAGTACACACATTTAGAGCATGTGCATGAATTGTAATGAATGTATAAGTGTTATTTTTATTATTTATTTGCATACATTATTATTTGTTCTCTTCACTATTTTCTCTATTTTATGTGTGATTGATTGTTTGGGTTTTTGGATTTTATTCTATACTAGCTCAATGTTTGTAGCTTAGAAAAGGGTTCAATATCTCCATCACCACACTTCTATCATCCAAATTTTTTCATAACCTACCTCCCGCTCTATTTTTCTTACCACTACCATGGGATAAGTCAACCTATTAATCATCAAAGATCACAAATGGAATCCATTGAGCATAGCACTAGCAACTTGATTTACTTGAAATGAACATGCATAATGAGATAATATAGAAATATAGCAGAAGAAGACACTTGATTTTAGAAATACCAAAAAAATATAAAATAAAAATTATAAGAAAAAGAGAAAAAAATAGTAAAGGGAAAAATAATCTTCTTTTTTAAAATCCATTTCTATGGTACCTTTGGGAAGTCACCATGATGGAATCCTATTCATAAGAATCATGTCTAGCAACCAAAAAATAATACCTTTTTAAAACTAAAAAAACTAAAAAATCTAATGGTAAAAACCATTCATATGGACCTTGGGCAAGTACCAAATGTTATGTAAACCCATTTATGGAAATCATGTGTAAATATTCCACCTATGTGTACCCTACTCTTGGGGGCCAAGCTTCTTTGACCCTATTATCCCATTCATCCATTGAAATCATTATCTAGTTGTGCATATCATACTATTATATCATTCCATACATTTGTACATGTTATAATTTTGTAGTTTTGACCTTGATAAAAAAGTGGACATGATCTTGAAAAATGTCTTGCTATTCCTTTAATGTGTCCATACATAGTGGCATACTTTTTGAGTAGGATCATATTGTTTCTATGCAATGTAGCCCTTGAAAATTACATACAACATCTGCTCCCCTTAAATATGCAATTAAATTCTTTAATATATTATCACCATTCTAATAACATCATAACTCATAGTAAAACACTCTCATTTAATAACTCTAGGACCCTCACCTAATTTGCAAATATGCACCCCTCTACCAATTTTGATTTCACCTATTTCAAGTGAATTCCCATGTTCTTCAAAATCATCCACCCTCTTGAGGAGGCATCTCACCATTCATTCAAATATTGAATATATTCAATCCTAAATGTTTTATTCGCATGCATATAATCTTTAAAACATAACTTTTGGCCTAGCAAGAGTCCAATCAATATGGAACTATATCGAGAAATGATATAAAAGGATAAAGACCAATCAAAGGTATATGGGATTGAATCTATTTAATCTTTAATACTAGTGAAACTATAGAAACTTAATATTGTTTTCATCTTTATTTTATATTATTATTGTGTGGTCTCACAACACACCCCATTTTGCTGCTTGGAAAAATGTGGACCCCCTTTTCTTCCACTTTTCTTTCCCTTCCTTGCTTTTTCCATCTTTGGCGTGATGATTTTGGAGGAAACAGTAAAATGGAAGTCTTTAATTCAACTTGCCTTTTCCCTGCCTAAGTTCTTGTCTTAACCAGACTTGAGGTGTTGCAAGCTCTTTTCCCTAGTCTTATCGATTTATTGGACTCTTGGGTCACAAAGTTGATGTTGTTGCACTAAGAACATTATATCTTCGACAAGTTTTCGCTTTTCACCCGGTTGGTATGTTAAGTCTAGTGAGTCATCACTTGAATAAATCATCTTGGTGTGTCCCCTTTTCTTTGTTGGTTAGCTTGGTGATGGCTTTTTCTTTTCTTTTACTAGAGACTAGAAACTAGAGGTTTTGTTGCGAATATGTTTTAAATCAATCTTGTCCCATTTGAACCTAGTTTTGGGTCTCTCTTTGCACCTGGTTCTCATGAACCTAGTAAGTCAAGTCCCGATTCCTAATAACCTTTTCAAGGTCTCGTCTCAAATGTTTAAATCCTCTTTTGATCAAAATTATTAAGTATCCAAAGTGGCTTTTCTTATAAAGCCATTTCCTCATAAGAATTAAGTGACACATAAGTGTGCCACGTAAGCCTTATGCATCATCTTCTTCTCTAATGGTGGGCCTTGTGTAGAATAATGATTTTTTTAGTGGCTAATATTCAGCTAATAGTTGAAATTTGGGAATCCAAAATTGGCTAATAGTTCGAGCTACAACATGACTTGAATCACCACATTTTTATAAAATTTTATTATAGTCTTATTTGAATCGCCAAATAACTTATTTTATTAAAAAAATTAACTCAAAATTTTTCCACAATATTCAATACATGATTAGATTAGATCCACCTAAATTTTATAAATTATAGTAGAAATCTATATTAATTTTCCAATAGTATATCATAATTATTAGTTTCTTTAGGACCATATTTCTAATCTTTAGTTTCCACCATTAATTTATAATATAATCTAATGGCCCTTGTTGTATTCCAGAAGGTAAAATGTACCCATGATCTATAATGCTCATGGGCCCCACAATTTTGGGTCTCATGAGCATTATATATTGTGGGTAAATTTTACCTTACAAAGTACAAAAATTAAACAATATATTCCATGCACCATCCAAAAATATCCTTGAATACTACAGCAACAAAAATGTAACTGAAACCCCATTTTTGTGCACTCAAGAACAACTACCACTGAATCCAACGGAAAGAATAATATATGTTGCAGAAAGCATGATTACCCACCAACTGAAACATAATCCCTTAAGGCAGGAGCAATAATGGATATAATAATTTAACTGGACTATATCTATTTGAGACAAGAGTAACTGAAATGCAACATTTTTTACCACAAATAAATAAACCCATTTGAGCATTTTCTAGAAAAGAGCAAACAACTTTCTTCTATTTTTGTGCCATGAGAAGTAATGGTTCCTCAAATTTTAGAAGATAAGGTGAATACCTAAAGTGAGTGTGAGAGAACTTTCATGGAGAAATTTACCAACCCGGTTGAAAGACAAAACAACAAAGCTTCTTCCTATTTCGATCCTTCACCCAAAGACAAAAGGATGACAAAGACACTAACCATGGCATGAATCTTGCAGAGAGCTCCATTCACTGTCAAAGAGTTGCAGTAAGCCTAAAAATACTATGTAACGGCTGAGAGCTAATCTCCATGGTGGCGGCCAAGCTAGGGTTCCAAACCATCAAGCTTGTGAAACACATTAGGAATGACCTAATTTCACTTTTCAAAGCAATCGATGACTTTTCAAGTAATAATACCATTTCAAGTCCATGGCACATGCAATTTGACTTAATCAAATTCATCCATGCAAAATACCGACACCATGATTAAAACATTACCAAGTGATTTCCTTGTCTTACCAACATGCCGAATACCTTAGAAATCTAGGAATTATTACAAGAGTCGATGTTAGTCACTTTCCAAGTGACTTGAAAAGTAATTCCTCATACCTAATGTCGGCCTTAAGGCCTAGTGAATTATCAAACATAAGACCCGATACATATATGACCTTTATTCAAAGCCGTTTGCCATGTTATAAAGCCCGATTTATTCATTGCCTTTTGTAATGTAATAAAGTCTAATTCCATGCTAAGAGACGTTCAACTTATTGAATTTTCAAGATATCCATATTAATACCTGAAACATATGACTCCCTTTAAAGTCATTTGCAAATAAATGTAAGTCACAAATAATGCATCAAATCAGCATTACAAAGATTTCCTTGATATTGCCATGTTCATACCTTTTCCAAAAGAAGATGCCAATTGATATCAATGTATCATATACCTATGCAAATATCAATTGTTTAAGGAAACCCGATAGGGTTTTCTTAAAAAATAAATGCCAATTCCAATGATGATTCCAAAAGCTAGGTTAACTATAAGCATTGCCAGAATGAGGCTGAAAAGAAAAACACACAACTTTGATGTTGTTCAAAACATTATCAATGCCACGTAACCACAAAAATATGAACATGCCAATACCTTATAAACCTGTACATCACTGTAGCACAACATAGCTCAAAATGTCAATCCAAAATTATAGCACCTAAACATAGAATCATTATCCCGTAAACAAGATTCCTTGTAATCTGCACATGGAGTCAAGAAATCAATACCACCAAAACCAATATCATAATGCTAAATTCAGAACTAAGTATGCCAAGAAAAAATATAAATAAGAGTTCCATCCAACATAAAGTAAATTTTGCAACAGATAATTAATCAAAAAGATGCCAATCTGAAACACAATATTATCATCAAGGACAAATACTAAAAGAGATTCTCAACAGATGTTATATGTTGGTTGTTCCCTTATACCTTGAGTGATGAAGTTTATGAGTGGTACATCAACCTACCTCATAATTCAATTAGATCATGACAAGATATGGAAAGTCAATTTTTAGCTAGGTTTAGAACATTGATTGATCCTCCCTTGTTATATCATCAGTTCGCTCAAATCAAAAGGTTTGATTATGAACCTATAACCACTTTCAATGACAAGTTTCAAAAGTCTTATTCTAGGTTACAAGCACCCTATGTAGTGGATAATTTGTCCGCCATTGCATTTTATTATACAGTAGTAGATCCTTTAACTGCTATGTTTGTGAAACAAAGGGAAAATCCTCCTATTACTTTACCTGAAGCATACACTGAAGTGGTAACTGTAAATCTAGAAACGAAACACCTCAGAAGTGGATCATCTGTAAATGGAAGAAATGGATTGAATAACTATCCTATTCTGAGTGTGAATGGATTTTCATTAAATCATCCAATGAATACTAATTATTTTCCTTCAGTGGTCTAGAATGTGATATTTCCTCAAAATAGTTTCTTCCAACTAGGAAATAATCAAGATTTAGTCACAAACCCTAGTCTAGCTAGCACAAAGATACATCCCAATGGGAATTATTTCTTCTCACATAATCAAGAGATTCAAAGAACTAAAACCTCAAAAGATAAAGAAGTGAATTGTTGACAATTGTTGCTCTATGTTTTGGGAGATAGAACCACCAATTTCCTTCAAGTTTCATGAAAGGAAACCCTAGAAATCTCAATCCAAGGATGGAATTAGGAAAAGAGATCTGAAATAGAGTATCCTAGGGGTGTGATTCAAATTCAAAAGTGGATTCACCACTAAGCTATTGCTTAGAAAGAAAGAGATGAAAGTATTGTGCAAATCTAGCTATATGACCTAGAAAATGGAATTTGAAAGCATGTAATTAGACCGATAAGTTGAATAAAATATAGAAGTACCTAGAGAAATGAAGATGACAAAGCAAGGCCTGAAAACCATCAAAATTGTTGATTTTAAGGTGTACTAGGACTCATATTCTAGTCTAGGCAATATATTCCTAGTATAATGTTTTTGGATAGGGTCTGCAACCTCCTGGTGACTGATCTGGATCTTCTAAAGACTTGTAAAAATAGTGTATTGGGACTCATATGCCTAGACTATTGCAAAGTGTCCTAGGAGTAGAATTTCAAAGCGAAACCTTGTGAGCCTCCGAAGATGGATTAAATAAGCACTTTCCCACTAGTTTCGTGTGAATAGGTTGGATATCTTACTCTAGATTTGAGTTTATGTGAGCCTTGACAACTTTTCATTACAAATTTTGTAACTTTTTTATTTTGGTACTTTTGAGGGCTTCAAACCCACTTTTTCTTCAACCTATAAACCTACAATCACACAAAAAGAGAGAAAAAGTGTTGTTTTGTTAGGAAATAGGGGTTTACCTTTGTCAAACATAGTTTAAGTAATTAAACCTTATGATAAAACAATGAAACATCAATATGAAACATGAACAATGATACATTGAATAATGTCTTGAAATGTAAATCTACAATCTAACATTAAGTGGCCATGAAGAATGTAGATCTTGATCTTAAATTAGATGTGGAAGAATGCTTAACTTGGATCTTGAATGCTACATCATAATGCTAGCTCAACAACATGCTTGATGCTTTATGCCTTTGACATGATGATGGATCTTGAATTAATGCAAGAATATTCTTCAAATCTTCCTTTGAATTCTCTTGAAATGCTCTTGAATGTTTTTGAATGCTCCTATGAACTCTTGTGAAAGTGCTCTTGATTTCTCATGAAAATATAGGATTACTTAGGATGAAACTATGTGAAATAACCTTGTATTTATACTTGTTTATGTCAATTTTTCTGAAACTACAATACTACAAGCAGACATCAGATCTAGGAGAATAAAATCCTTCCAAGAATTGAATTAAAAATAGGTCCTAGTTAAAGTGGGACTCATATGCCAATTATGGCATATGAGTCCTAGTGGCTTAAACATGGGATACAAACTCTCAAAAGTAGAAGAATACATGAGAGGTTATTCATAAAGCCCTATGCCAAGTCATATGTTTCCAAATGAAACTAAATCATGGATAAGGGGTTGCCCCCAATACTTAGTACATCGCATGCAAACCAACTTTAAGGCATGTCATCCACATCCTGAGATTTCTCTTATATATAGATGGATGACGGTCAACTAGCCAAAAGATACAATGAAAATTTTCATACGAGGACAAGGCTAACGTAACCCCTTGCCCCCACTTAATACAAGACAAGGATGAGTCGAGATGATTGATGGAAACCTTGAAAATCAATATCAATTAGAGGAACTAGGTGCTTCAACACAAGGAAGAGCACCACAATCCTTAATATGTTGAATTGTATCACTCAAAGCTTTACATTCATTCGTAGAATGACTATGAACTCTATGATATACACAAAATGAACTTTTATAGTAAAAGTTCTTTCATGTTCTTAGAGGAAGGGATATCAAATGATCTTGGAGGAGTCTCGACAAGATACTCTATTGATCAATAGTAGAAGATGCCATTTTATTTTTTGTCAAAGATATATCTTGCTTAGTACAAGATGTCATACTTACACAAGGCTCTTTAGATTGCAATATTTTGTACTCTTCTTTACAAGAGGTTGTAAAATATATCGAATTTGAATCATTAGTGTTTTGCATGATGACATTAATGTTAAGCAAGGATTTTGTTGTTTCTTTCATTTCTTTCGAAGGACAATAACCAAGACCACTAGTGTCTATCAGGTCAGGATGCACTAGTGTTAAAGTTGTCTTAGAAGAATCTTTTGTAAGAGTGTTGATATTAAGTAAAGGCTTGCTTTTTTATTTCAAAGGAAAATAAAAAATACCATTAGTCGTTCCTCAAGTGTTAGGCTCTATAGGAACACATATACCTTGTTCTCTAGCACCACATCCTTTTTCACTATGTCCAAGTTGTTTCATAAGTTCATAACCTTTTCCATAAAGCTTTTTCCTTTCCTTTGGAGTTGGTGTTTGTTTATAATCAATTTCATCAAAGTGTTTTGTATAATTTTCTTCTTCTTCTAAAATGTTTGAGGTGGATGCTTTTGAAGGGTCTTCCAAATTTTGTGATGACATCACCACTTTTTATGTTCCCTTTTTTAGAGTCTTTGTTTATAATATTGTATTCACCCATGAATGTTGTTAAATCTAAGGAACCCTAATAATTTTCTAATAGCTTCATGACTTTATCAATATGTTTTCTTTGTCTTTTTGTTGCACGAGTTCTACTTGTGGATTTTCCTTGTCTTTTTCAAGTTGTAAAATAATGTAAGTCTCATGATTAATGTCGAGTGTGTGCACTTTGTTGTTGTAGACATTTTAATTTACAATGAAGGGTAGAAGGCACCACATGCATCTCATGAATCCATGGTCTTCCTAAAAGGGGGTTGTATGAAAGATCATTAGGCATAACATGCATTGGGGTTTGTAATGTAACTTTATCAATTGTAATAGGTAATGTTATCACACCAAGCAGTCATTTTCCCATGTTATCAAACCCACTAATATATAAAGAGGTAGGTTGTATTTGGATTTTGTCTGCTTTAATCTTGTTCAAAAGGCTTATGCTACACATGTTAAGGGCATAACCATTTTCAACAAGGGTCCTCTTTATCCCAATCCGATTATGTATAGCTATTATCATGAAAGCTTCATTTTTTTTCACCTCTAGCGAGGGTAACTCATATTCATGGAAAGTAATGTCTAATATTTTTTGGTGTTATAGCTTGGATTTGGGCTGCCACATCATTTGATTACACATTAGGGGGTAGGAACTTGTTGTAGGGAAATTTGAATCATGTTATGATAATGAGGGAATGATTGAATAAGATCCCATAATGATATATTAGCAGGAGTATTCTTTATTTTTTCAATGAGATTATACTCCTTTTGATTATGTAGAGGGAAATAAGGAGGACTAGGCAAGATAGGGTTAGGAAATGGGAGGGATGTTGAAGGTGTTTGTCTTGGTTTTAGATTATTTCTATTGTTATGTGTATGAGCAATGGTATTGTAACTCGGTTGTTGTAACATATTATTCTTAGGTGGTTCAAGGATGAAAATGGGTTTGTTTTGAGTTGGAGGTTTGTTTGAGGGTGGGTAAAGGATAAGTTCAGGTTTGTTTTGAGTTTGTGGTTTGTGTGAAGGTGGGTAAAGAATTATAGGATTCTTAAGATGTCCCACAAGGTATTTAGGAGGTCCAATAATCAATGGGGATCTAATGGACACTTGTGCATTCATAAACTCAATGGTTTCGGTTTGATGTTTTTCTAATGAAGGAGAGTCTAGTGTCATCTTTTCACCATCATCCAAGGAAATCACATCACTATTGTTTAAAATAAATGTGTCAATGTTCTCATTTTATTCTACCATGATATCTTCCCTAATAGGAGAGTTTTTAGGAGAACTAAAAACTAGATGTTCATGACATTCAAAGGTTGGCTCTTCTAAAATGACTTCATTGCAAGTAAGGGAGTTATCAATGGCTGGATTTTCTATTTGTTACCTATTTTTACCTTTCAAGATAAAATAATGCATTAAAAGGTCAATAGGTCCTCTTCTAGGTTTCACAACGTCTCCATTAGAAAAGACTTTATCAAAAAAAGAAGAGAAAGGAGTCTTATTAGCCTTTAATACATTGATAGAATAGGCTTAAGGGGATTTTATTTCATATTCAAAACATTACGAAAAGCATTTTAATACATTCTTTGGCCTATTTTCTTGAAAATACATGGGCAAGGATGATAAAGAGATAAGATTTCAACTTTGACTCTGGTTTGAGAGGGAAAGCCTACATTGGCTCCTTTCATACAAGTTTCCTTATTTTTTGACAAGGAAAAAAGAAAGAAAAATCAGGTTTTGAAAGCAACTGCAACGTTGCAAAGGGAAGGAAACTAGTTTTTAGGTGACATTCATGTTATGAATAGGTTTGAAGCATCTCACACTCCCATTTTTTCATGGATCTACCTTCTTGAGAGATGTTTAATTTTATGCCTGGAAAGATAGAATTTTTTTCCTTTCCTTCAAAATTTTCATTTTTTTAGGATGGTTTCATATGTTGAAGGGTTCATGTTGCCATGGGTTATGGTTTTGAGACATGTGTTTTGAGATTGCATATTCTTATTGAAGGTTTCCTTTATAATCACTGTGTTGAATGATAATCCAACTATAAGCATAAGAGAGACTTCATGCTTTTAACCCATGAAGTTTGAGTCATTTAGTGGTGTGTTATCATGAAGCTTTTTTAACCCTAGATCATGAAGCCATGAAAGAAGATCATGTTTTGATTGCACAGTCACATTTTAAGGCTCTATTATAGTCAAATGTGAAGGATTGTTATCTAGTGAAGAAAGATCATCAAGACTTGAAGATCATTTTTTTGAGAATGCATGGTTTGGTAGTGGCTTTGATTGGTGGAAATTCTCTAAGCATTGAGATGACAGGGTTTTGTGACAAAGTTTCAAAGGTGGATTCACTGTTCAAGGTAGTATGGTGTAGTCATCACGTCTAAGGGTGTTGGAGATGAATTTAATTTCTTTAGATGTATGTGTGAACCCTAATCCTATACCTACACAATCATGGAAAACAAGCACAATATTAGATCAATATGCAAGCAAGAACAAGGATTCCCCATGAAATCCATTTACAATGCTCAATAATAGGAAAAATGAAGAACAAACATAAAAGATAAGTGAAATCCTATTTAAGCAATGCAAACTCTTGATCCCATGGGGGAGTTGGTGCCAATTGGTGTGTCGAAATTGGCCCTTTCCCAACTCCTTTGTAAGCTTGGTGACGAATTGTGGATGATTGAAGCTCCTTGATGAAATTTTGGCATACCCTTGCTATGAAATCATAAAAATAATGAACACTTGATATGAATTGATAAAATTAGCTCTCAAAGCTCTCAATGTGAAGAGAGTAAATTTTCTCTAGATTGTGGATCCTATTGCAATAGAGGAGGTCTCTATTTATAGATTTCCAATTTGGAAGAAAGATTGAAATTGAGCAATGTGGGATCATTCAAAATCCAATAGCCAAGTGCCATTTGTCAAGATGTGAATGGTTGAAGGTTGTGCACATTTTGGTCAATGTGCATGATAAATGTCATTAGGTGGAATTTGGAATTGAGGAAATGACATGTGAGAGGGAAAAAAGAATGAAATAAATGCCACTTGGATCAATGCACAAGGGCATGTAAGAGGAGTGAATGCTTTGTTGGATTTACAAATCCACTTGGATTTGAATTCAACTTTGAGGGAATATTCCCCTTTTATGCCATGCAAGGAAAAATACAAGATTTAATAAATTAATTAAATCTATTTTCATGTGCAAGTTGCATTCTCTAGAGGATATGACAGATTAAGATTAAATTAATCAAGATTAATTAATGTAATGAGAGTTTAGGATATGTGACAATTTTGACTCAAATTTATGAGTTGATTTAAATCAGAATTGAGAGGAAAGGTTTAATTAAATAAATGTTTTGATTTATTTAACTAAATGGGATAATGTTAGATTAAATCAAATAAGGTTTAATTTATTCAATTTAATAAGAAGACTTTAAAGACTTTTTTTAAATAAAATGAATTTTTTATTTAAACAGAGAAATAGGGTTAATTAAATTAAATTGATTAATTTAATCAACAGAGGAGAAAGACTTAATTAAATAACGATTTATTTAATTAAGAGATGAAAAGTGTTGATAAGCTGAGAGTATGATTTAGGACAAAGCAATGTTAGTAATCAGGATCAAGTGTGTCGGTATATTTTCCATGTCTACATTTTGCCCCTCTTTGAAGCAATGCACTTGTTGTATTGGTTCAAAGAATAAACTGTTGTGATCAAAGTTCAAAATTTTTCTAATTTTTCAGATGCCCCACTGTTGCCCCAGTGGAAGGATTATGTTGATATATTTCCCCCTCGAGAGATCAGACAAAAATTTTGATTTTTGGATCTCACGGAAAAAGAGTACAAGGTACCTGACGGGTCTCGCAATGCTCCGGGATGCCAAAAAAAGTGCATTAAAACACCAAAAAGATGCAAAATGGCCCTCGGTTGGGCAAAAACAGAATTGGGGGACCATAACCCTAGCTATATGGTTAAATTAGGTCAAAAAACCCTAATTTGCAGGCTTAAATTGACCTTGAGAGGTCACTTTCAATTCATTTGCACATTTAGCCTTTACAATTTTTTTTTGCACTTTTAGCTCCAAGTTCCAATCAAGATGGTGCAACAATAGTTTCCCCGACACGTGTCAAAGAGGGTACGAGTGCACCAGTGGCCAGCTGATGTAGGACCCATGGTATGTACCCCTATACCGACTTTTAATTTTTTTGTTTTGCATGCATTTAATAGGGTCAAAGTCAATTATATGCTAAGCGGCACTATATAGCATCGTTGCAAATGCTCAGTCAGCACCGTGCAGTCCTAAATTGTGTCATATTTAAAAATATCACCACTGCGGGCTAGTTAGGAGATTAGGGTTTTTGGTCAAACTCAGCTACATGCGCAAATAGCGCCACATGGCTCACTTAGGGACTTAGGATTTGTCAAACTTTGTCGCGACAACATAGTTTAGAACTTTACAAACTGTGTCGCATTTGCAAACAACACTGCATTTTTTGTTTCAAATGCAAAAAGCTGACACGAGAGGCGTATTTTTTTACGAGACTTGACGCGATGGTTTCTCTTGTGTAGGAGGACCTTGATATAATTCACTCGAGGGAGCACAGATGGTTGGTGCTCAACAGATTGTAGGGTATGCACGTGCACCTTCAGGAGAAGCATGGTATTCTTGGCCTTTGGTTCATTGTGTACATTCCTCCTGTTCGGATGCACTTGGGTATGATGACAGCCTTGACCGAGAGATGGCACAGTGAGACCTCCTCTTTCCATCTTCGCATCAGCGAGGCCACTATCACACTTGAGGATGTCTGGAACATCCTTCACTGCCTATTCATGGATCTAGATTCATTTATGATCCAGATACTGGTAGGGATGCTTGCTATGATGTGATGGGTGTTGATGAGATCCATTTCTTCGATGGACAGATTGACTTGGAGAGATACCGAGGTATACCGCCCACTTACAGGTTGATCGTTACAACCATCATTTCTGGTCTTGTAACACTAGATCTGATGGCACTCTCAAATTTTTCAAATTTGAGATGCCTATTGCAAATTTTGCTTTTGCACTTTCAGAAGTGCACCTGATGAATCAATCCAGGGAACCCACTTTGGAGGCTTATAATTTGAAGCTTGTTGATTGTCGTGCAAACCCCATTTGCAGACATACTCAATTGACCTATGTGAGCATGCATGTCAAATTTTCGCTTCCCATGATAAGTTTTGACAGAGTTTCAAAAAGTGAAGCTAGAGGGTTTTGACACTGTTCTACAATTTGCAGACTGTTTGTTTTGCAAAACAACTTCCTGTTTGTGCTTGGTTTTCACAACCAGTTGACTGTCTGGAGAAAATGAATCCTATTTTGTGTTATCCATACCTAAATGATATCGGGTGTTAGTTTTCAAAGCCTCATGATCTAATTTGCTATTTTTAGCAGATCAAAACCGAATGCAGTTTGTTCAGTTTCACATCTACATTCCTGACAGCTTTTCTGTGAGGCCAACTTTGATCGTTAATAAATTTTGATCAACAATGTTTCAAAGAAATTCCTTTTGCACACATGCTCAGGGTACCTAAATGAACTTATGTGTCTGATGGAAACTCACCAGGATTTTTTTTGTTATTTTTTCAAAATAACAATGGGGTCAGTTTTAATTGGTGCAGAACAACTGTTGTTTCAGAAAAGCCTGACTGGACAAATTTGTCGATTAATATCCAGTTCCTCGTAATCTGTTTCTCTAAGCCTTCTTTTGCACTATATTATTGGATCAAATGTCTAAACACTTGCAAGTTTTGATGTCTCCTGGAGGTCGTTTGACCAGTTTCCCAAGACAATTCTAGAGCCCACTCGGTCAGTTTTCCCATTTTCCAAATGTGCCAGAAAGCAGATTTTAATGGCAACCTAGTTTAAAATTTTACTTCAAATACACTCAGGAGTTGTCTTTGATCATTTCAAGGTGAAATTTTTTTGAAAACGATTTTTTTTTTAGGCGGACCCACATGGGGCCCAACATGCTTTGCATGGTCATGAACCTATAATGGTTCCAATGTTACAATCCCATCAAGAGAATTTATTTGTAATGGGTAACAAGAATGAAGATGTCAATGACAATATTGTGAAATGGCTAAAAGTGACATCTCCTCCAGTCCAAGAATTGAGTAAGCACCATGATACACCAACAAATGGTAATTTGGAAGAAGTACTTGAGGATACATTTACAGGAACAAAATCCTGAATTTTGAATTTCCAAATCCTCCTACATAGATGGTGCACACCAAATATCCAGTTAAAGTCACAACACTTTTTTATTTGGCTAGGTTCAGGTGGGAATCATTTGGAAGGCCAACATGGTTAAGATTTCTTGATATGTGGCTATATACTTCAAGGTTATTGAAGAGTGCTCTCAAGGTGAATAAAGAACATCAAATATTTTTCTGCATAAAGAAGCCAGATGGGAGAGTGTTGAATCATCATTGTTGACATTGAAGAATCACATCCAAATTTTAAAGGAACACAGAGAAAAAGAGGATAGAACGCATTGTATGGGGTGCCATAAATTGTAAAATGAATCCGTTGAAGAAGCCCCAAAAACGTCTAAATGAATGCTGAAAATGGGAGCAGCTGAATTGCTTGTGGGGGCTCGAGCTTCTCAAAATAAAAGTATGGAGAAACCAGTGCATAGACAAGACATTTGACCAGTTTGAACGCCCAAATCACTGTGGTCTCATACAATGCCATGATTGTTGGGTACATACAAAATGGAAATTACAGGGTTGTGGATATCCATCGAAGCATGGGGAGAATGGGGGCATGCATCTTTAGGACTCTAAATATGGTCTCATGGATCGCTATGATTGTAGTATGGCACACAAAGTGATTGCATTCAAAATGCATTAGAAACTTCCAAATAAATGCATCAGTTGAAAATGTTTTAGAAACTTGTAGGCAAAGGCAATTAGCAGGGGCCAGCGCAACAAGAAGAATTGGGATAAACCAACACTAGAGAGGGAAGACACAACCCACGCCAAGCATGGAAAATGAAGAGTGTGGGGTGTGGCAAAATAAAGAAACTCAAGAAAATGGAATTATATGGGGCACGAGTAGTAGGGAGATGAGAGGAGAAGACCATGGGTGCAACCAGTTAAAGAAGAGGCCCGCGCCTAGAAGAGCTCTAGGTAAAACATGAATGGCTAGATGAAGGGTATACGAGCCTAAGAAAATCCACCATAAGTTGCAGAAGTAAATGCAATAAAACATAGAGTACTGAATGAAATGCCATGTGAGGGAAACCCACGCCTGAGGTTGAAGATCTATGGAAAATCTCGTGGACCTCGCAGGGGAATGGTGACACAAGCGAAATTCCTACGAGGCTAGCGAGATCTTACCACGTGCAATGGTGGGCCCGAGTTTGGGAGTTAAGTATGTCGAAGGGTTAAAATAGCAAAGCATTTAAAACAAGTATTTTTCCAATGCAAGGTAAATATGCACTTTTAAACAAAAGTAAAATATTTCAAGTGTGAAATATAGAGTAAAGCACAGGTAAGGTATTCATTTTCCGGAATAATTGTTTTAAATAGTTTTCACTTTTGAGAGTGAAATAAAGTATTATGTGAAGATAGTTTATTCAAATATGAGGCCGAGTGAAATTTTACACTATCTCCAAGTATTGTGGCCAAGTATTTTAAAATGAGTGATGAGGGTGAAATGTGCTGTGGATAAATATTTTATTTACCCAGGCAAATTTTATAATACAAATAGCTCTTTGCATTTAAAATGCAAGTATTTTAAATATAAGGGGTAAGCATTTTAAATGCAAATATATGTCACGGGTATTTTATTTTATCTGGTGGAGATAATAAAGTTATTCACTGTGTAAGTGAGTATTATTTTGCTAAAGAGGGTAAATGGTTAATGGTCTGGGCATGTGGAGAACTTATAAAATGGATTCTTTATTCATTTTATGCAAAAGACTTTGTGTTGGGCACATAGATAAAATGTGAATATAAAATAAAGTGCATCCAAAACAATTAAAATGCAAAGTGAGGAAATATTTCAAGGTGCAACATTTGAAATTAAAAGAGAGCTAAAACAGATTTGCACGGGAAAGAGGTTTTTAGAGGAGCTAGATAAAATAATGAGATTCTCCACATGGGCATATTTTATGTTGTTGGGCAATGATGAGAAAATATTGTTTTTGAGGGAATATGTTTGTTGTTGTAGAGGAAGAATGTGGAGATATTCTTTTTAGTTTGATCAATGGTGAATGAAGCTTCCAGATGGCATTTGTAGATCAAGTTTAGGGCTGCTCTTGTTTGCTTCTATTTTCTATATCTTCTTTTCTTTTCTCAATTGTAATGGTTCCGATTTCTAAAAGCTCTGCAAGTTAGGCAAAAGCTATGGGTAGATTGTAAAGCTAGGGGGAAATATGACTGTTAGTCATTTTTAATCTGAAAGTGTGTGTTCTGAATTGTTCACTTATGTTTATTTAGCTGATAATTGTCTCCATGTTTGAATTGTAATGCTATTTTGGATTCAATAATAAAATTATTTGAGTTTGTTCATGCACATTTGATGCATTTGAGCTACATTTTTTGTTGCCTTCTGTTCTATGAATGGTGTAATTTCTTTAATAAAGCACAAGCTGCTTTTATTATTGCCTATTGTTCAGGGATAGTATAATTGTTTTGACAAATGTGATAGGAATGTTATGTTTCAAGTGGATTTATAAGCAAAATTATCAGAGAAAGCTGCAGTGGTCTGGTTATCATAATGTGACAACATTTGTAAGACCTTCAAAGCATGTTCAACACTGAAAGATGAATGCTAGTTATATGACTCCATAGCCCATTTTTATGGCACTGAACCATTATCATGTTTCTACTATTTTCAATTTGGTCTGAACTCTTTCAATCAAAAACCATTTCAAATATATTTTTGCTGAGTTTTGTTTGTCATGTTCTCCATGGTAGTTACTGAAATTAACTCAAGGTGTTAGCCAATTTTGAGTGATATTTTAGGTTTCTCAACAATTCTGTGAGAGCATTATATGCTAAGCAATATCCTGTTACTTATATGTCCAAATTTTTATATTTTACTAAAGGGTCACCCCCCTAGGTTTTACAGAGCCTGAAGTGTAGGGGAATGTGTGTCAATTCCATTTCCTGTTAGTTGGCCACTAGCCTTTGTGGTTATTTATAATGGAGGTTGGCTACCTCTTAGAAAATTACAAATCCTAGCTGGGTTGTATTTTTAAACACCAACAAAATTGCGACTCTGCTGGGGAGAATTTGAGAAAATTATAATTGTAAAATCTAGCCTTAAGATTCATTGCATAGAGTCAAGTGATTTTTCATTCTGATTTTAGTTCAAAGTTTGAAGGATTTCAACCCTGGAGAAGAATTTGTTGTAGTGAACCTGAATAGTTTTGTAATTTGTGGTGCTCTGCTCGTGGAAAGGAACTTAGAAATAAGTTTAAATGTGGAGAAACTTCATACTGCTTGAAGTTTAGTTCAAAATTGCAACTCTGCTGGGGAGAATTTGAGAAAATTCTAATTGCAAAATCTAGCCTTAAGATTCATTGCATAGAGTCAAGTGATTTGTCATTCTGATTTTAGTTCAAAGTTTGAAGGATTTCAACCCTGGAGAAGAATTTGTTGCAGTGAACCTGAACAGTTTTGTAATTTGTGGTGCTTTGCTCGTGGAAAGGAACTTAGAAATAAGATTAAATGTGGAGAAACTTCATACTACTTGAAGTTTAGTTCTCTTTGAAAAGAAGTGGTGACTCTATTGATAGAATCTGTTAAAATTTGAAGAAATTTCCAGATCTACAAATGTTACCAGTCAGGAAGATAATTTGTAGTAGCTAAAATGTTCCCAGGTATTCTTCACTTTTGGTTTTCAATAAATTTCTGTATGAAAACCATATTTGAACATCTTAGGCAAAAATTTGGTTCCCTATTGAGTGATTAGCACTAAAAGAGGGAAAGGACAATAATATTTAGTTTGCATACTTATGAACTGTAATTTGGAGCCTATGTATCTTGTTGGAGAAGTATGCGTGTTCTTGAAATTTGCACAATAAATAGATATTATGTGTAAATGCATTTGAATCATGCATTATGGTATTCTAAGATTGTTATGAAAGGTAGAAATAGGGCAATGAATGATCAACTGTAGAGTTGATATGTGAAATTTGAAAGAGGTATATCAAGATGCCTCAATACATGCATCCTAGTATGTTTTCAGATGGAACTGTGGTTTGTTATCAGTCCCAGCCAGATTGTCAAAGAGGTTTTAGCACTGAAAGGTACATAGCTATCAATTTCAGTAGCCTTAGTGGTTACCCAAATGACATTCCAGCTAAACTCATAAATAAGTTACCAAGGTTCATTGGTGATAAGTTAGAATCAACAAACAAGCATTTGCAAGAGTTCAATAATGTGATGGATGATTATGAGATTGATCATGAGGATGTGATCATGAGATTATTTGTTCAGTCCTTGAGAGGAGATGCAAGAGAGTGGTTATCTTATTTACCAACCTCTTCCGTTCATTCATGGGAAGAGCTCAAGGTAGTGTTCATGGAACAGTTTGGAGAGAGGATTAACCCTGTCTTGATAAGGAAAAGGTTCATGAACATGGAGAATGGAAAAGATGAGCTTGTCCCATCTTTTAATCTCAAATTTTCAATGATCATTAGAGAGATCCCAGAGAACATAAGGCTAAATGATGTTGAATGTTTGGTCGTATATTTAGGAGCATTTGACAAAAAGATGAGTTATATGTTGAGGGATAAAGACCCTACAACCTTGCATCAAGCATATCAAATGGCTATCGACATTGAGAAAAAATTGAGATACTCAATGCTGAAAGGACATAGGGCTATGAGTGTTGGTCATCCTAACTCAAGAAAATATAACTCATGGATCATATAATAAAATTTCTTGCCAAAAGGGTAGTGATGTTTCTGCTCCAATTTTTCCATCATCACTATCTGTAGATCTTAATGAACTTCATGTTAAACATCATCAAAATGTGGTGTCTCAAAATGAAGGTAGTAGTTGTCTTATTGAAGAAAATAAGAACATGATACACAAGGGTGAAAAGAGTGTATCAAAAAATGAAGATATCTGTTGTATGAATGAGGGCACTAATTGTAATCAGCTCACAATCAACACATGTGCAGATCTTTGCAACAGTAATGAAAAGGAAGATACATGGTTTGATGAACAAATAAATATGTATGAATTTTTTTCTTGTAATACCTTGAATGATGAAGAAATGAAAGAGATACAAGACATATTTCCATGTCATGTTTTGGTTCGTGAAGATAATACAAATTTTGAAAATATCTCCTCACAAATAAGTGATCAAGACATTGAAGATGGAAGTTCAAGAACCTACTCTAAGGAATCTGAGCATGGTTTATGCAGTGATAAGTTGCCTTGTGATGAGGATGCTAATGAAGGCCAAACTAATTTCTCTCCTGATGATTATGAAAGCTCTTATGAGAATGACTTAGAGGTATGTTCTTCACACAATGGATATAATGATATGAACATTGATGAAGCCATTTATTCACAAGTGAATGATCCACTTACACTTGAGACAAACTTGGAATGTAGTCCGAGTTTGACATCAATGGAACCTATTGATTCTGCTAATAATCAAGAGTTTGAGGATGAACATATATGTGTTCAATTTTTTGATCATGAGCATAGTACTGCTAGCAGTGATGAAGATGTTGATGAACCTGTTTATATCTTTACTGTCCATGATTGTTTATATGAGACAGAGATGGAAATGTCAGTAGTACATAAGAATAATGATAATGTGCACAGTGATAATGGAAGTAATTTAATTTTGAATTATCAAGTTGTGCATAGTGATAGTCACATGAATCTAGAATCAACATTATCATCCATAGATAATGTGAAACAGTTTGATGGATTTGCAGATTGTGTTGACATTACAAGATTTTTTGATCAATGTGTAGAGAAGCCATATGATGCAGATAGTAATGGGTGTGATGTCACTCAGTATTGGATTGAATGTGGACCTTGCTTTAATGACCTCTCTCTTCTTTATAGTTTGAAAATGGATGTGTTTCCTTTGAATAAGGAATGCATTGCTGAGACAGAGAATGAAGGTGTTAATTTCATTACTAATGAGCAATTTTTTGATAACAGTG
The DNA here is from genome assembly GCA_007115665.2 of Sequoiadendron giganteum. Lineage (NCBI taxonomy): Eukaryota > Viridiplantae > Streptophyta > Pinopsida > Cupressales > Cupressaceae > Sequoiadendron > Sequoiadendron giganteum. The sequence goes on from VCHN02000014.1 coordinate 36,288,915, forward strand.
AGTCTCTTGTTCATAGATCAGTATGCCTATTACATGAAAGTGCATATGAAAGTTTCTTTGTTGACCCTATTACTCCTGAGAATGATAGCATTGAAAATGTTGTGAAGAATCAATGTAAAGACCTTGATTTAGGGTCAAATTTTGAATGGTTTGAATCTGTGTCTGAAGCATGCTTTATGGAATTGCGTGATGGTTTAAAGAATGAAACTAACATGTATGAACCTGAGATAGAGGACATTTCTCATGCTTTCGAGGTTGATTTTTTTGATGAGTGTCATGAGTTGAATGAAGTTGAAAGTACTTTTAGTGTTGACAAATCTGATTTTCAGAATCTTGAAACACATAATAATGTGTTTGGGCTGTGGTGTTTGAGTGATGACAATCCAACATGTGATGTTTTTTAGTTGGAGGAGATACAAATTTATGAGAAATTTTTTCTCAACACATAAGATGATTGCATGTTTCTTTTTAGCCATGATGTTTCCTTCAAGCATGATCATTCTGAAGGGTTTAATGAATGTGATAAGACCATATTTTCATGTGATATTGATCACCAGTTTCAAGTGTTGTTGCCTAATATAAAATCAGAAAATGAAATGATGGACAGTGATATGGCCTATCTGATTTGGTTGCCACTTGATGACAGAGTTGAACAGGGAACAAGTTTTCACTTGCACAAGGGCAGTTTGGTATTGTTGTTTGCAAAAATGCAGTCACCAGTGTTGTTATGGTTTGCCAGAGACAAGGATGAGTTGAGGGGGATCAACTCTTTTACAGATTGGAATTTGACAGAGGTAAATGTTGAGCCTGATTTTTTCATTTGGTGACCCGAGGTCATCAGATGAAGTTGAAAAACAATGTTAGATGAAGGAACAATTTAAGGACACCTAATGGACTCAACTTTTGGTCTACTCTCCAAAGATCTGGAATCTTGCTATGCCCACAGGGGGCATACATCCCCATTTGGAGCCACTGATGGCACTCTCAAAATTTTCAAATTTGAGATGCCTATTCCAAATTTTTCTTCTGCACTTTTAGAAGTGCACCTGATGAATCAATCCGAGGGACCCACTTTGGAGGCTTATAATTTAAAGCATGTTGATTGTCATGCAAAAACCATTTTCAGACATACTCAATTGACCTATGTGAGAAGGCATGTTAAATTTTAGCTTCCCATGATAAGTTTTGACAAAGTTTCAAAGAGTGAAGCTGGAGGGTTTTGACACTGTTATGTTGTTTGTAGACTGTTTGAATTGCAAAACAACTTCCTGTTTAAGCTTGGTTTTCACAACAAGTTGACTGTCTAGAGAAAATGAATGATGTTCTATGTTCTCCATACCTAAATTATATCGAGTGTTAGTTTTCAAAGCCTCGTGATCTGATTTGCTATTTTTAGCAGATCGAAACTGAATGCAGTTTGTTCAGTTTCACATTTGCATTCCTAAAAACTTTTTTGTGAGGTCAACTTTGATCATTAATAACTTTTGATCAATGATGTTTCAAAGAAATTCCTTTTGCACATGTGCTCAGGGTACCTAAATGAACTTATGTGTCTAATAGAAAATCTCCAGAAGTTGTTTTGTTATTTTTTTAAAATAACAATGGGGTTAGTTTTAATTGCTGCAGAATAACTGCTGTTTCAGAAAAGCCTGACTGGAAAAATTTGTCGATTAATATCCGGTTCCTTGTAATCTATTTCTCTAAGCTGTCTTTTGCACTATATTCTTGGATCAAATGTCTAAACACTTGCAAGTTTTGATGTCTCTCGGAGGTCATTTGACCAGTTTCCCAGGACAATTCCAGAGCCCACTGGCTCAGTTTTCCCATTTTCCAAATGTGCCAGAAAGAAGATTTTAATGGCAACCCACTTTATAATTTTACTTCAAATACACTCAAGAGTTGTCTCTGATCATTTCAAGGTGAATTTTTTTTTCAAATGAATTTTTTTTAGTCGGACCCACATGGGGCCCGACATGCTTTGCATGGTCATGAACCTATAATGGTTCCAATGTTACAATCCCATCAAGAGAATTGATTTGTAATGGGTAAAAAGAATGAAGATGTCAATGACAATATTGTGAAATATCTAAAAGTGACATCTCCTCTAGTCCAAGAATTGAGTAAGCACCATGATACACCCACAAATGGTAATTTGGAAGAAGTACTTGAGGATGCATCTATAGGAACAAAATATTGAATTTTGAATTTCCAAATCCTCCTACATGGATGGTGCACACCAAATATCCAGTTAAAGTCATAACACTTTTTAATTTGGCTAGGTTCGGGTAGGAATCATTTGGCAGGCCAACATGGTTAAGATTTCTTGATATGTGGCTATATACTTCAAGGTTATTGAAGAGTGCTCTCAAGGTGAATAAAGAACATGAAATATTTTTTTGCATAAAGAAGCCAGATGTGAGAGTGTTGAATCATCATTGTTGACATTGAAGAATCACATCCAAATTTTAAAGGAACACAGAGAAAAAGAGGATAGAATGCATTATATGGGGTGCCATATATTGTAAAATGAATCCATTGAAGAAGCCCCAAAAATGTCTAAATAAATGCTTAAAATGGGAGCAATTGAATTGCTTGTGGGGGCTCGAGCTTCTCAAAAGAAAATTATGGAGAGACCAATGCATAGAAAAGACATTTGAATAGTTTAAACGCCCAAATGAGTGTGGTCTCATACAATGCCATGATTGTTGGATACATACAAAATGGAAATTGCATTGTTGTGGAGATCCATCGAAGCATGGGGAGAATGGGAGTGCACATCTTGAGGACTGTAAATATGGTCTGATGGCTCGCTATGATTGCAGTATGGTGCACAAAGTGAATGTATTCAAAATGCATTAGAAACTTCCAAATAAATGCATCCGTTGAAAATGTTTTAGAAACTTTCAGGCAAAGGCAATCAGCAAGGACCAACACAACAAGAAGAATTGGGATAAACCAGTGCAAGAGAGGGAAGACACAAGCCACACCAAGCATTGAAAATGAAGAGTGTGGGGCGTGGCCAAATAAAGAAACTCAAGCAAATGGAATGGTATGGGGCTCAAGCAGTAGGGAGATGAGAGGAGAAGACCACAGGTGCAGCCAACCAAAGAAGAGGCCCATGCCTGGAAGAGCTCTAGCTAAAACATGAATGGCCAGATGAAGGGTATACGAGCCTAAGAAAATCCACCATAAGTTGCATAACTAAATGCAATAAAACATAGAGTCCTGAATGAAATGTCATGTGAGGGAAACCCACGCTGGAGGTTGAAGATTTAGGGCAAATCTCGTAGACTTCACAGGGGAATGGTGACACAAGCAAAATTCCTACGAGGCCAGCGAGATCTTGCCACGTGCAATGGTAGGCCTGAGTTTGGGAGTTAAGTATGTTGAAGGGTTAAAATAGAAAAGCATTTTTAACAAGTATTTTTCCAATGCAAGGTAAATATGCACTTTTAAACAAAACTAAAATATTTCAAGTGTGAAATACAGAGTAAAGCATAGGTAAGGTATTCATCTGCCGGAATAATTGTTTTAAATAGTTTTCACTTTTGAGAGTGAAATAAAGTATTATGTGAAGATACTTTATTCAAATATGAGGCCCGTTGAAATTTTAGAATATCTCCAAGTATTGTGGCCAAGTATTTTGAAATGAGCAATGAGGGTCAAATGTGTTGTGGGTAAATATTTTATTTACCTAGGAAAATTTTATAATACAAACAACTCTTTGCATTTAAAATGCAAGTATTTTAAATATAAGGGGTAAGCATTTTAAATGCAAATATATGGCACGGGTATTTTATTTTATCTAGTGGAGTGATTAAAGTTATTCACTGTGTAACTGAGTATTACTTTGTTGAAGAGGGTAAATGGTAAATGGTTTGGGCATGTGGAGAACTTATAAAATGGATTCTTTATTCATTTTATGCAAAAGACTTTTTGTTGGGCACATAGATAAAATGTGAATATAAAATAAAGTGCATCCAAAACAATTAAAATGCAAAGTGGGGAAACATTTCAAGGTGCAACATTTAAAATTAAAAGAGAGCTAAAACATATATGCATGGGAAAGAGGTTTTTAGAGCAGCTAGATAAAATAATGAGATTCTCCACATGGGCATATTTTCTGTTGCTAGGCAGTGATGAGCAAATGTTGTTTTTGAGGGAATATGTTTGTTGCTGCAGAGGAAGAATGTGGAGATATTCTTTTCAGTTTGATCAATAATAAAACTATTTGAGTTTGTTCATGCACATTTTCTGCATTTGAGGTACATTTGTTGTTGCCTTATGTTCTATGAATGGTGTAATTGCTTTAATAAAGCACAAGCTGCTTTTATTATTGCATATTGTTCAAGGATAGTATAATTGCTTTGAAAAATGTGACAGGGGTGTTATGTTTCAGGTGGATTTATAAATAGAATTATCAGAGAAAGTTGTAGTGGCCTGGTTGTCTTAATGTGACAACATTTCCAAGACCTTTAGAGCATGTTCAACACTGAAAGATGAATGCTAGTTATATGAGTCCATAGCCCATTTTTATGGAACTGGTCCATTATCATGTTTCTGTTGTTTTCAGTTTGGTTCCAACTCTTTAAATGAAAAACCATTTCAAATATATTTTGTTGAGTTGTGTTTGTCATGTTCTCCATGTTGGTTAACTAAATTAACTCAAGGTGTTAGCCAATTTTGAGTTATATTTTAGGTTTCTCAGCAATTCTGTGAGAGCATTATCTACTAAGCAATATCCTGTTACTTATATGTCCAAATTTTTAGATGTTGCTAAAGGGTCACTCCGCTAGGTTTTACATAGCCTGAAGTGCAGGGGAAATGTGTGTCAATTCCATTTCCTGTTAGTTGGCCACTAGCCTTTGTGGTTCTTTATAATGGAGGTTGGCTACCTCTTAGAGAATTACAAATCCTAGCTGGGTTGTATTTTTAAACACCAACAAGATCAACGGTGAAGATACTTCAATCCAGGTTGGGGATTGGCATGGGAGCGGATGGTTGTCCGCAGGGAGTGCTTTGCTTGGGGGCCAGTGATGTTGGCTTCCCTATACAGGGATCTACATGAGTTCGCATACCTCGACAGTAGGGCCCTTTGCATTAGAGTCACTTTGCTACACATCTGGGCATGGGAATGGATTCCAGTGCTTTGTCCAGATGTCACACCATTTTTTCTTATTATTGATGACCCTGTTGTTTGGTAGTATGGCAAGGCATAGATCCACTTTACTCATACTGGCATAGGTGGCATCATCCATTGGCGATGGGCTCTTGATGAGATGAGAGAGTTCATTTGGAGGCCTTGGATGGGCATAGGCCCATGGTACAATGATATAAAAAAATTGTTCTTCGCTCGATAAGATAGATGGATGCAGGGCCGAGAGCATACCATGATAGAGTGCTACCTTCCAAATAGGGTGACCTAAAAATTCAGTGAGATTCAAGACATGCCAGGTGATCAGTACGGGGCGATTTTCGCATGTAGCATGTGAGAGACAACATAGGGCCAGCCCATCCCGTCAGCTGAGGCAATGTCCTCATTTAGATAGCTAGTGGTCATGTCATGGCCATATGATCAGGGGCCGACAGATGCAAGAGTGACCTAGGCATACAGAGCTTGGTTTACACCTCCTCTGAGATTGATAGTTCTAGGTGCGACACTCCCATGATAGAGGCCTAGAGGTAGGTTAGCTGGCAGGGGCAGAGGTCAGGGAGTTAGAGGTGATGGTGATGAGGATGGGGATAGAGGAGGTGGTGGACCACCTCCTTGTTAGACACCGCCCAAGGATCAGGCACAACACACACATCCATGGGTAGGGATATAGGATGATCAACCCAAAGATGGAGATAGAGCGGTCCCCTAACAGCAGCCACCAGGGCAGCCAGATCACAAAGATGCACTGATCCAACAATTACATGGTCAGATTCTGATATTGACTATAGAGAGAGATCAAGCTCGACAGTAGCTTTTGACAGTCACTGCTGAGAGGGATTAGGAGGTTTGTCGGTAGAGGCAGCTAGAGAGCATGGCTTCCTCATCCCAGGGCCGATCAGTTTTTGTACTAGCTTATAGAGAGGTAGTCAAAGAGTCCGAGTATTATTGGCAGCATTACAGATAAGCAGTGCCAACAGTAGGCCGGGTGCTAGACTTCTCTCAGTAGACAAGGATGAGGCCACTAGAGCATCATGGTGATAGGCCAGAAGGTGAGGGGCACAGCTATTAGGGCTAGCCATTTGATCACAGCCAGTTTTCCATTTTTGATTTATGGGCTCTGATTATTGCCCCTATTGTATCATGTATTTTGATGTACACTTGATCCAATTTTGTACCATGACAGTTGTACATTTCGATGATATATATATGAGATGATTTGATTTATGATATGTCTTGCAATGTATGATGCATGGATTCATTTTAATTTCCTATGTGCCATGAGATGTTATGAAATTCTTCTATTTTATGCTCATACGAAATGATATATGCTTCTATATGATGCGATGATGATTATGGATCCATTTGTTTTTGTGTTTTTCTATGCATTTGATGTTAATGATATGCAAGTGATTTATGTGATGATTATGGATGTAAATGATATGCTCATGATGACCTTAATGATTTGTGCAATGTATGTGTTTCTTTTCCTTATGCAAAATCATGATGATGTATGATATGAGATGAATGCAATGCAATGATTTCTTAAGATGCTTAGAATAACAAATCTATATTATTCCTCATAAGTTAAGATGGTAATGCGAGATGATGTGATACAACATGTTCTATATGATATGATATGCATTTATGCTGATGATTTGTGGATGCAGGGTGTATGCATTGGTGATGTATATGTATTGGAAATGTTCTGATTAACTGTCATGGTACCATGTTAGTGTGGAAAGAAGATGGCAAAAAAGAGATCCAAGAAGTCGTTATTATGCTAATGATGATGGTTTTCTTACCAGGAGTTAGGATTTTCAAAGGGTCAATTACTTTATGTTTGATAACACACGTAGGTACGATGCATCAAGGTATAAAGAACTAGGATGGCATTGCACCTATTGTGATGGAATTTGACTTGACAACTAGATAGGAGTCTTCTTGTTCACACTTGTCATACAAAACTTTATTGAGGATGCAGTTCAGATATTCTAAACATCTCAGACCAAAACATAGAAAATCAAGCCTTCCTATGTGGTCAACAAGACATCTAAAATACTCTCCCTACAAACTAAACAAAGAATGCATGACCAAGTTATTTTACAAGAATATCCAACAAGCACAATAGATAAAAAGATAATGATCATTGCCTCATTCCTTTCTCTCTAAACCTATTTTGTTTAGGCATCCTTGAGAGGTCCTTGGAGTGGACGCAAAATAAGATAAGTCATCAAAGACTAAGAAAAAGTGAACAAACAAGCTAATGTTCTTCATACCACTAGCCAAGAATAAACTACAGGGTTACCTGATGGTAATGTCCATTGCAGGAAGGTCGCGTTCCTAGGACATGTTGTGATTAGGGTTTTTATGAGATTGATTGGGTGATAAGCTATTGATACTCTGAGTTGATCAACTTGCTTGCTTACTGACTTAGACTTGAAACTTTTGACAATTAGGGTGTTCACTTTTGAACTTGCTAGACTTGCTTCTGACTGACTCACCAAAGGATGAAGGCGACGACTAATTTATTAGGAATGATGATTATCGTAGGTGAAAGTGAGATGAGATGGGTGCACCATTTTAGGTTTTTCAGATATTTGGATGTTTTTGAAATTTTTGAAATATTTTGAGGCTATTTTGATTTTGGATTTTGTCAAAAAAAAATTGTATTTTCTAGATTTTAACCAAGAGACTGACTTGAAGACCTATCCTAGGGGTCTCAGGAGCCGATCCATAGATTAGCCTTGCCTACTTTATACATGCAAAGACCACGTAGTATGACTGACGACAGACAAAACTTAATGACAAGATAGATGGGCAAACAGATTGCTAGATTATTGCGACGAACACCTAAAGGATTGATCTAGGGTGTCTCGGGGGATGATCCAAGATCAACCTTTCCTACGTTCAAGCTCAAAGATGATGTAGTTTGACAAGGAAATAGACTAACAAGACTCAATGATGAATTTTTGAAGAATTTTGAGATTTTTTTGATGTTTTTTGATTTTTTGAGAGTTTTCTAAATGTTTTTGATTTTTTGAAGGATTTTAGGACGATCATGAGAATATACATGAATCTGATCTGATGCAGGTATAGGAACATGCCCCCAACATGATGCAATAGACTATTTTGATAAAGGTAGGACAAACTAACCTTAGGATTGTGCCAAGTAGTACTATGGTGGAGCGTGATATGAACACAAGATCAAGCTATGGTATGGATGTGAACAGATGGATGGTAGGAAGATTAATTAAATGTAATGGGATGGTGGATGAGTGAGTCATGCAGATCCTGGTGGATAGAGAGTGTTTTATTTATGCTTGACGCCTATTTTCCAAGTTTTCACCAAGGTACTTGTCCAAAGCGCCACCGAAGTGCTTTTCACTAGAGGATGATTTTTTCCTTTACTTTTTTTCAATCCTTTTTCTAATTTTTTTTTTTTTTTAAAAAATTTTTGTATTTTTTTTTCGTTGTCACCAAGATGCCTATTTGCTAGGCTTTCATTAGGGCAACCCTTTTTTCAATACATTTTCTGATTTTTTTATATTTTTTCGGTTCTATACCTTGCAATATTTTAGGCATAAAACTTTTTGAGATGGGAGTTGTTCAAGGGCTCCTGCAGAGGCTCATCTTCTGGTGTTGACAACTGATATGCCCTTGATTTATAGCTTGCTATGATAAAAAAGGTCCCAACCAGTTGGGCTCAAATTTTCCTTTTCTTTCTAGATTTGGCAAGTTCTTTTGATTTTATTTTAGCACAAGTTTTCTTACTTGGAAGGTTTGTCTCCTAATCTTCTTGTTGTAGCTGTGCTTTAGGCAGTTCTGATAGACCTATAGATGGTTGAGGAAATCCATGTGCTGTTCATCTAATAACTCCAGCTCATTTAACCTTGAAACCCGATATTCCTCATCTATAATAAGGTTTTGTAGTGATATCCTTAATGATGGGAGCTCGATCTCAATTGGGAGGATGGCTCCTGATCTGTAGACCAGGGAGGATGGGGTGGCACCTATTGGTGTTCAGATGCTGGTACGATAGGCCCATAAGGTGGGGTTTAGTTGTAGATGCCAGTCACAACCAGAGTCATTGACTATTTTCTTAAGGATTTTCAAGATATTTTTATTGGTGGCTTTTGCTTGGCCATTGCCTTGGGGATAGTAAGGAGTGGAAAAGCGATTTTGGATTTTGAAATTTTCATATAAGTCACAAACATCCTGGTTTTTGAAAGGTGTCCCATTATCTGAGATAATAGCTTGGGGAACACCATATCGGCAAATGAGGTAGTTAAGGATGAATTTTGACATCTGCTTTCCTATTATGTAGGTCATGGGAATTGCTTCAACCCACTTTGTGAAGTACTCTGTGGTAGTGATGATGAATTTGTGGCCATTGGATGAGGTGGGTGTGATTTTTCCAATGAGATCGAGTGCCCACTCCGAAAAGAGCCAAGGTGTAACAATAGGATGAAGCTCTTGAGTTGGTGCATGAATAAGGTCTCCATATTGCTAGCACTGTAAACACCTTCTGACAAAGTCATGTGCCTCTCTTTCCATTGTTGACCAATAGTACCCGATTCTCAACAACTTCTTGGCCAAGGTCATACCACTCGAGTGCAAACTGCAAGTGCCATTGTGTACCGATTAAAGCAGTCAGGGCTTCCTCAAGATTTAAGCAATGCAATAGGGTTCCCTCAATGCTCCTACAATAGAGGGTTTCTCCTAGGATGACAAAATGTAAGGACCTTTTAACAAAGGCTCATTTAAGGTTTGGGGTTATGTCAGCTAGGAGGACTCCTATTCTTAGGTAGGTATAGATGTCGTGATACTAGGGATCACCAGGACCAACCATTTCACACACAAATTCACACTCTAGTGCCTCGAATGTGGGTATGAGAAGTTTCTCTATGAAAAATTCATATTTTCGGACATTGCGAGGAATATCCAGTAAGGATCCAATTGTTGTGATGGTGTCAGTTGCTTTGTTGTTAGCCCTTGGTATCTACTCAAACATGATATCAATGAATGATTCTTTGAGGCTCTCTACTAACTTCTTGTATGGTGTCAGTTTATCATCCTTAGTTTGGTACTCACCATTGACTTGGTTGATAATAAGCTACGAATCCCCATAAACCTTTAGTGCCATGATCCGCCACTATGCTGCAATCTTGAGACCTATGTTTAAAGCTTCATACTCTGCAATATTGTTAGTGCAGAGGAATTTCAATTTGTAGGATCTAGGTATACAATCCCATTGTGGGGTGATGAAGAAAACACTGGCTCCTAATCCATGTTGTTTGTATGAGCCGTCGAAGTAGAGTTTCCAGTGATTGGCTATGCTGAGATTAAAGATGGATTCATCTGGAAACTCTGATATGAGTGGATTCTTTGAATAGATTGGAGCCTCTGCCAGTTGGTCTGCAATTGCCTGCCCCTTGATAGCCTTGCACTCTACATATTCAATATCATATTTTGTCAATATCATGACCCACTTGGCTGTTCATCCCGTGAGAGTGGCTTTAGAGAGTATGTACTTTAGCGGATCTATCTTTGCAATCAACTTGATCTAATGAGCCAACATGTAGTGTCTGAACTTCTGGGTTACAAACACAACTGTTAGGCAAGATTTTTCTATTGGTGCGTAGTTGAGCTCATACCCTACCATTGTCCTACTGATGTAGTATATTTCTCTCTCTCTTACATTTTCATCGTGTTGAGCTAGTAAAGCACTGAGAGCTGCCATGGTTGCTGAAATGTATAGAATCAGTGGTTTTCTTGGAATAGGTGACATTACTACTGGTGGCATAAGTAGATATTCGTTGATTTTACTAAACGCTTGATCATAATTTTCATCCCACTTATATGTTACTCCCTTGTGGAGTAGATGAGAATATGGTATCTGTTTATCTACCAGTTGTGCTATGAATCTCCAGATGGATAGGAGTTTGCCTTGTAGGCCTCTAAGTTGTTTTAGTGTCCTGGGTGATTCCATGTCGAGGATCGCCTTGAATTTGGTGAGATCCATTTCTGTTCCTCTCATTGATACTATATATCCCAGGAGTTTTCCTAATTACACCCCAAAGACACATTTCTTGGGGTTAAGTCTAACCTTGTATTTCTCCAATCTATCAAAGATGGCACCTAGAGCTGCTATGTGATCCTATCATTTCCTTGACTTGGCCAATATATCATCCACATAATATTCCATAGTTTTGTGAATCATGTCATGAAAAAATAGTGTCATGTCCCTTTGATATGTCACTCCCGTATTCTTTAGCCCGAATGGCATCATGTTCTAGTAGTAGGTGCCCCATGGACATGTAAACGTTGTCTTATGTTGGTATTCATTTGCTATCATAATCTAGTTGTACCCCGAGAAGCCATCCATTAGTGATAGCATCTCATGTTCAACCATCATGTCCACTATCATATCAATTTTGGGTAGTGGAAAATCATCCTTAGGACACACTTTTTTGAGGTCTCTAAAGCCAGTGCAGATACAAATGCCCACATTTGGCTTTGAAACTGGCACAAGATTGGATACCCATTCTGGATAATCAATTAGGAATATAAATCCAAGTTCCAGGAGTTTCTATAATTCCACCTTGACTAGCAAGGCTATATGAGGGTGCATCTTTCTCAACTTTTGTCTTACCATCTTTGCCCCTGAGTAGATAGCTAGATGATGAACCATGACTTCCATATCGAGACCAGGCATGTCAGCATAGGTCCATGCAAAGTTCACCTTTCTTTCTCTTAGAAATGTAGCCAAAAATTCTTGTTCTTCTGTCAGAAGTGATTCAACATGGAAGGTGATGTGTGGCATTGCTTCCATTCCTAGATTGATGGGATTGCACTATTCTGCTAAGACCACCGATTTCTCTTGATGAAGTGTAGTAGGGGGGAGATGGAATCCTTCATCCTCTGGCACCTTATAGAGGTTTTCACCATTGGATGCATCCTTTATTTTTACTATTCTATGGTTAGAGAGTGCCACAATGTAGTTTTCACTCAATGACCTTGAGCTTATTCTCATTCTTTTGCTTTTGTGACTGAAGGACTCAATCATCTCCCCATAATAAACTTGTGTGTCTAGTGTGATGTCGAACCCAGCCTTGTGATCTTCATATGGTATTGTATCCCTTAGTCCCATAAATTTTGAGAGTGCCTCATCATTTTCGAATGTGTCTAGAACCGGTGGTCCTCGTTGGTCATAGTCGATGAGTTGTGGGTAAACTAGGTTTATTTTGTAAGTTTGGCGGTCTGACTCAACGTGAGGCACTAATCATTAGTAAGGAGGAATCTTCAAAAAGCATGGGTAGGCTAGTTATGGTATCCTCATCACCTCTACTACTACTACAGACATCCATTATGTCAAAGGTGAAATTATCTAGGGGAAAACCTATGGATACGGGTAGTTGAAGGGCGGCTATCGATAACTGAGGAGGAGACCTGACTACTCTACTAGGGGTACCTCTACCACGTATGGTTATACTCGGAGGGGTACATCCAAAGCCAATATTTCTCATTTGTCTTTCTACATTAATTGGCTCTAGTCATCCATTATTGTTTTTTCCAAGCCTTTCATTTCTGTTGTAGCCCATACCAAGCATCATTTGCAATCGTCTACTAGCTTCATCCATGGGTAGGGTGGGAGTGGGCCTTTCATCTTGGTATAGGATGCTTGAATCTCTTTTTTATCCACATTTTCCTGACTTAGATCCCCCCAATGGCGGAATCTAGAAGGGCCTGCCCTAAAAGTGTGGACAGGTGTTTCAATTGATTGAGGTTTCCCATGTGACCTAGGAGATTGTGGTAACTCTCCTCCAACAAAATAATTTTTCTTCATTCTATAATCTTCACACCCATTGTTTTGGATCATAAGCTTGATGTTGGATATATCGGGGATGGAGGGTGTCTCTGTCGCAAAAGTGGAGGTGAGGTTAGATGGATCTATATAGGGAGTGGATGGGCCTTCATCATTCTTTGGTACTTGGGGAATTTTGTAAAACTTGGCTTCCAAGTTTTTGCAATAGGCAAATGGCTTCGGATCACCATGTATTGTGACCTCCTCATTTTGGTATAAAATTTTTACACATTGGTGAAATGTTGAGGTGACCGCCTTCATCCCATGGATCCATGGGCATCCTAGGAGGATTTTGTAGGGAAAGTCAAGGTCAAGGACTTGACATGTGGTTTCCATGGTAGTTGGCCCCACTTGAATTGGGATCTTGATAGTGCCTTGAGACACTCTTTCCTAGTCATCATATGCTCTGATGGTGATGCATTTTTTTTTTTCGATGGAGTCCTCTAAGATTCCCAAGTTCTTTATAAGTTTAAGTGAACAAATATTGAGGCTAGCACCTCCATCCACCAGGACCCTTTTGACCTTTTTCTTGTGAATGAGCACTTGTAGGTGAAGTACACGATTGTGAGATGGTTGGATGGGAAAGTCTTGATCAGGGAAGGTGAGGAGATTTGGGGTGACTATGTTACCAACCATAGCCTAAAATTGTTCCATATCAAGGGTAGCAGAGATAGTGGATGCAACTAATGCTTCATCAAGGATTTTCCTATGGGCAGCAAAAAATTTCAGTAACTCCATGATGGAGATTTGAGTGGGGGTTCTTTTTAGCTGGTCAATGACGTTATAATCATAGGGAATGACTTTCGGATTTGAGATGGGGGTCTTAGATGGCTATGATGCCCCTGCAATAGCAACCTTTCCATTAGATATGGTGACTCCATAATCAACATTGGCTCCTTTGACACTAATGACAATGACCATTTCATCTATGCATGCGACGATGTCTTCATATACAAGGTTCACAATGGCATACTTTTGTTTCCCTTTATTGTTCCCTTGGTTATCTCCTTGATTATTTTCCTGATTATGATTAGGCATCGGATTTGTGTATATTTTGAGGTCTTGATTTCCAATGAGTTGTTCAACATTTATGATATTTTCCTCAATAAGGTCTTGGATGATGTTTTTCAATCTCATGCAATTTTTGGTTGTATGCCCTTTGATTTTATGAAAATCATAAAGGATATTTTCATCGTACCGTGGCGGTTTTGTCATGGGTTCCACATAGTGCTCAGAAGTGGAGATTTTGATAAGGTTCTCTTTAACCAGATTTTTATTATAGATTCAATTGGCTCCCCGAGGGCCATGAACTTCCACTTGGGGGGAAACTTGTTTCAAGGAGGTGGCCCTCCTTGATTGTTCAAATTACTGATTTTATTGTTTTGTGGTGGTTGCTGTTGTGCCACTATATTAGTTTCCACATTGTTGTAGTTGTGATGCTATGGTTGATGATGGGTTTGAGTATTTTTCTTGGGAGCACTAATGACGACCTTCGCGTCAACTACTCCATCATTTATGACATTTATGTTCCTTGCCCATGTGCGAGGTTTATCGTTATAACTAGTGGATGGGTGGTTATCTTGATGTGAAGGAAACATAGATGCGCCCCCTCACATAGTAAGGGCTCGTTCGATGTTGAGTGCCTTAGGGATCAATTGATCATATGTTATGATGCATTGCATTACTAGGTAAAATGCCATGTTTTCGTCTAGATTAGCTATGATAGTGCAAACTTGTTGCTCTTTTGGCATGGTCCACTTGCTTTGGTTGGCCTTAGATCACCATATTTGCAAGGAGGTGAATGAATCTCCTTTTCCTTGTTTGAGTGCTGATATTTCCTCCAAACTAACATCCATGCCCATGTTGAATGCATAGTTTTTGAGAAATGTGTCCACAATTTCCTAGAATCTTTTGATTCCTATAGGTAGGTGCAAGAACCATTCCAAGGCAGGACCAGTCAGATTCTGAGGAAATAGTCACATTAGATACATGTCATCATATGCAACTTCCATGCAATGCACTTGAAACTCCCTGATGTGATTTTTCAGGGTTTCCCGTCCCATTATACTTATCGAATTTGGGGACTTCAAATCCCTTCAGGAATAGTACCATTGTAAGTCTTCTATCGAAAGGGTAGGGGCACAAATTACCTAGCATTTTGGTTGTTTTTCCTGATTGAAGGTCCAATACTTGTTGCGAGAGTAGTTTGATTTGTGCTGTAACATTATTTTGTGGATCAGGAGGTGGGATGAATGTGTTTTGAGGCATTGGTGGCATTTGATTGACAGGTGGAGTATTGATGGGTTTTGTTGCAAGATTTGTTGTGCATTCAAGGCCTATTGATATGCCTACATTTGTGCCACCAATGCTTGTTGTTGGTCATCTTGTTTTTGGTCTTGCTACTATTGTTCCCACAAAGCTTGTTATTGCTCTAGCTTTTGTTGCACCAACAAAGCTTGTTGTTGGTCTAGGTGCTATTGCACCAACAAATCTTGTTGTTGGTCTATCTGTTGTTGCACCAACAAAGCTTGTTATTGGTCTAGTTGTTGTTGCGTCAACAAATCTTTTTATTTAGCTTGCTCTTGTGCCTAAAAATCTTACAGGGCTTGTTGGTATGCTTGTTAGTGGATTACTTGCAGTTTTGCATGATATTGTGCTTGTGCTTGTTGAGCTTGGTGTTGGGCTTGAGCTTGAGTCTGCGCTTGTTGGGCTTCTTACGTAGCTTGTGCGACTTGTTGGGTGGCTAATTACGTTTGGGCTTGCTATGAAACTTGTTGATTTTGTTGAAGTACCTTTTGA
The DNA here is from genome assembly GCA_007115665.2 of Sequoiadendron giganteum. NCBI lineage: Eukaryota > Viridiplantae > Streptophyta > Pinopsida > Cupressales > Cupressaceae > Sequoiadendron > Sequoiadendron giganteum. The sequence continues at coordinate 36,304,733 of VCHN02000014.1, forward strand.
TGGGTGGCTTTTTGAACTACCTGAATCATGGTCATGAATGAGTTAGGCATGTTGACTTTTGGTGGAACCGGTGGCGGATTGGGAATGGTGTTAACCGTTGTGATGATCAGAATGGTTGTGTTGGTGATTGGGATTTGAGTTGTGGATGGTGTGATCGAGATGCTTGGTCCCTCAGAAACCATGCTTTGAGTGATTTGGGGAATGGTGGATGTGTTGACCATTGGGGTAGCTTGGATGGTTTCCATTTGCGATGTTGATGGAAAGATGAGAGGGCTTGATACAATGCTCTGATTGCTTTGGTTTGATAAATTGGTGACTGGTAGGGGGGAAGACCCAACCCAAGAGGTGATACAGATGTGAACAGTAATGGAGGGAATGATGGTGTGTTCCCTTGAAAAAGTGATGATGAGGAGGGTTCAAAGACTCCCCCTATCCAAAACAATCCACCCTCTCCTTGCGAAATCATGGGGAGATAATTTTGCATATCCAACAGCATTTCATGAAATGAGGATGAATTCACATGATTATGGAATGTGAGCAGAACATAATGATGTAACTGCTCACAATGATGTAATGGATTTACCAGGATAGATTGAATCGATGCAATGCTTGTACCCAACCTTCGATTGTTCACAAGGCGATGTTCTTAGAGTTCTTGAAACATGGCGCTTCCCTTGTTAACAACTGGTAGGGTTGAAGAAATTGATGATATGATTTGGGGAATCTCTTGAGAAATATTTGGGAGTGATACTGGGGGTATCTTCACAAGAGGCCTTTCCATATTGGTACTTGTGTCAATGTCAGAAGGGATTTTGGCCCCTTCTTTTGTTAACGCATTTATATATAGAGAGGGATTAAGTTTCAACATGGTGTTGACAATTCTATGATTCTTAGGATTCCAAACCATTTCAGTTATTTCCTCTTGTGTCATTCCCAATTCATTGTTGGTGATGTCCTCTACATAGCCTTCCTCTTGAGGGTTTTTTGATGGTAGAGAAGAGTTGCTTGGAGGATTTCTTGATCCCGTAGGGTTTATTTTGGGGGCCGTTTGACTTAGGTCACTGGAAGTTGATGTTTCTTTAGTGATTTCCATATTCTTCTTGTATTGAGATCTCGTTTGAACCATAAAATAAAGATCGTTTGATCTTAATCCTAGGCACAAAAGAGAAGAACTTGGGAAGTCTAAGGATCGAAAGTGATGATGGGGATGATATAAATGGAAGATGGATGATGTGGATGAGTGAAACTCTTGAAGAGCCTTGGGGGGGGGATGCTGAAATTTTTAGGGCGTGAATTCATTTGATTTTGATTTAAGGATAGTTTGACTAGGTGTGTTAAGCCAAACAAGATGATGATGAACTTGATGAACTTGCAAACCCTAGGAAGTTGTGTTATTCCAGAGAAAACTCATATAAGAGAATGAATTGAATAAGTGTGTTAAGCCAACCAAAGTGATCATGAACTCATAGACCTTAGGAAGTTGCATTATACTAAAGGTAAATTCGTTCAAGAGGATTGATAATTTGACTAAGTGTATTAATTCAAACAAGGCTATGCTAATTTTTCCTAATAGTTTAGCATGAATGATGTTTCAAAGTTCTTAAGAGTTTTTTGGTGAGATGAGATTTGATTTTGATGATTGAGGAATGGATGACAGTGATGATTTTGATCCTAGACTTGACCTAGACAAGACTCTTTCTTACAAGACCTCGGTATTGAAGAACATGCCATAATTCCTATGTGAGAAAACAAAACCTTTGAAAAAGAGTTGGATTTTGTTGATAATAAAACTCATACAAACTTGGGTTGTTCTTTGAAGCCTTCTTGTAGAAGTTATATACCAATCTTTCTCTAACCTCAAGAAGCATAGAAAGACGCTCTTAATGAGCCTTTGGACTAAGCTTCTTGAAGCTTGGTTTTTGGATTTTGATTTTAGGGGAAATCATTTGAGAGAACACGTGTGAGGTCCAATTGTCTTTATCTTTGCTTAATGAGTTCCTTTTATCAAAAAAAAATTCTTGATTATGATCTCAAACTAAATGTCTATGTCTCAATTCCTTTTCATTCGACAAGGTCCATTATGTGAAAATAAAGGTTTCAAGAGCATAGATTCTTAGTTTGACTCTAGTGAAAACAAATGATGATTAAACCCAAGCACTTAGAAACCTCTAAGGATTGAATCCCTAGGGTAAGCAAGAGCACATGGATTCGTCAAGGGTATTTGTTTCCTCCAAAGGGTTTGAAATTTTGAAGCTTTTGTGAATGTTCATTTCTCAATGTTTTAGATCCAATCAAAGTGTTTCAATTCCAATAACATGTACAATCCCTAGGCTAAAAAAAATAAAAATTTTGGGTTCCCACTTGGATAAATCCAGCTGCGCATATTCAGTGCAGATGATTAGATGCTTGATCACACATGCTCCCCCTTAAAATGCACTCGCTTCTCAGGTCAATCAAGCATTAGTACCCATGAATCTCCCATGGCATACTTTTCATCTCTACAACAAAACCACATGTATATGTGGGGTGGCTTCAAAGGACATGACCTTTTGCACCAACAAATAGATAGGATTTTGGTCTTGCTAAACAAGGGGTTTTAATGCGGGCATTCCATTCATGGGGGACTATCCATGTGGCGAGAGACCATTTCTGCCCTTCTTGTCAGAATAATCCTTGTGATATTGGCCTTTGTTCCAATATCCTCACTTATATCCCAGGTGGAAGTCGCTTGGCTTTAGCATGTTCTCAGTTGGGTCACTCCCTTGGGTGATTAATTTTTCGCACAAGGCAAGCCTGCTAAGATAAACAAAAGCAAGCAAGCATATCTTGTAGTTCAATCGACCTTCATTGAAAAACAAAGGGAGAACACTCGCAAGATTGGTTCAATTTTAATTCCAAAATGAAATGTGGAGGCAATAACCTTACTCAACTTAAGATCACCAAAAGAGATTTTGATTCTCAAGATCTCCATGAGGCACGAGAGAAGCACATACGTCCTTTTGATGACATTACTTTGAGTAAATAATTACAAAAATAAAACAACACTTATTCATTTTTAGCCCACAAAGGAAAAGTGAATTCTTTTTAGAGCCCCAAATCAAATGTGGAATTTACCTTGTTCAATTAATAAACCTTAAACCAAATCTAGTAAGTTGTTTCTAAGGTTCATTTTAAGCCCTTTGTTTGCAAAATTTGAGAGAAAATTTGTATTGTTCTTTTTATGGCCCAAAAGGAAATTTATTGTTCCCTAAAGCATGAAAGATAACAAATTTCTTAAAAGAGATTGAAAATTCTCTAAAAGTGTTAAACAACACTATAGTGTTCAGAAACACTTAGTACAAGATAAGAATTATGTCATAACGTATCATCCCTTTTCTTTCCTTCTTGTCCTAACCTGCAAAATGATTAAAACTAGAAGATACAAAAACAAAAAATAGGTTAATAGCTCAAAAAGCTGAAACAAAAAGGCACATGTTAAAAGAAAAAATATATTTGAAATTTTACTATCATCCAGCGGTGCAATCAGCAAATGTAGCACAGTTTAGAAATCCAGTGGTGCAATATAGCGCCACATTTTGACTGAGTGCGCCACTCTGTAGCAGACAAAGAGTGCAAAGGCGACACTATATTAGAATGCAACGTAGTTTGGAGTTTGGAGACCCGTGACACAATTTGCAAATTTGAAATTTCTGGGCGGGAAGGCAAGTGCGACGAAGTTTGAGGTTGGAGCAGTGCAATTTCCTTTAAGCACAAAAAACATAAAAAAACCACAGAATTTTGGAAAAATGTGATAAATTTCTCCAAATTTTCCCTCCCTCTAATGCCAAAATGTGAACCCTAATCCTATACTTGCACAATCATGGCAAACAAGCACAATATTAGATCAATATGGAAGCAAGAACAAGGATTCCCCATGAAATCCATTTACAATGCTCAATAATAGGAAAAATGAAGAACACACATAAAAGATAAGTGAAATCCTATTTAAGCAATGCAAAATCTTGATCCCATGGGGGAGTTGGTGCCAATTGGTGTGTCGAAATTGGCCCTTTCCCAATTCCTTTGTAAGATTGGTAACAATTTTTAGATGATTGAAGCTCCTTGATGAAATTTTGGAATAACCTTTCTATGAAATCATAAAAATAATGAACACTTGATATGAAATGGATAAAATTAGCTCTCAATGTGAAGAGAGTAACTTTTCTCTAGATTGTGGATCCTATTGCAATAGAGGAGGTCTCTATTTATAGATTTCCAATTTGGAAGAAAGATTGAAATTGAGCAATGTGGGATCATTCAACATCCAATGGCCAAGTGCCACTTGTCAAGATGTGAATGGTTGAAGGTTGTGCACATTCTGGTCAATGTGCATGATAAATGTCATTAGGTGTAATTTGAAATTGAGAAAATGAGTTGTGAGAGGGAAAAAAGAATGAAATAAATGCCACTTGGCTCAATGCACAAGGACATGTAAGAGGATTGAATGCTTTGTTGGATGTACAAATCCACTTGGATTTGAATTCAAATTTGAGGGAATATTCCCCTTTTATGCCATGTGAGGGAAAATAGAAGATTTAATAAATCAATTAAATCTATTTTCATGTGCAAGTTGCATTCTCTAGAGGATGTGACATAGATTAAGATTAAATTAATCAGGATTAATTAATTTAATGAGAGTTTAGGAGATGTAACAATTTTGACTCAAATTTATGAGTTGATTTAAATTAGAATTGAGAGGAAAGGTTTAACTAAATAAATGTTTTAATTTATTTAACTAAAAGGGGTAGTGTTAGATTAAATCAAATAAGGTTTAATTTATTCAATTTAATAAGAAGACTTTAGAGACTTAGTTTAAATAAAATGAATTATTTAAATAAAGAGAGAAACAGGGTTAATTAAATTAAATTGATTAATTTAATCAATAGAGGAGAAAAACCTAATTAAATAATGATTTATTTAATTAAGAGATGAAAAGTGTTGATAAGCTGAGAGTATGATTTAGGACAAAGCGATGTTAGTAATCTGGATCAAGTGTGTCGGTATATTTTCCATGTCTACAGTATGGTTATAAGTAATATTAAGCATTATTGAGAACACAATGCAGTGACCTTGAATGCTTGGTGATAATGTTTAATCATTGTAATATGAATTTGTGGTGAGGTTATAGGTATTGGTAGTCATCATGCATAAAGTATCACCTTTTTAGATCAAATCATAGAGGTTTCATAGCAACTAAGACTTGGACAATGCCATGACTAGCTCAATATGGTCTCCAAGGAAATAATCAATTCAATATAGCAATACTTAAGGTGGAAAATGGACGATCTCAAAACCCTAGTATGATTCATTTGCAAACCTCTGAGAAATTAGATGTAGTTATAGCAATAAAATAGGGTACTCTTTATGGTGAAAAATACAATACACAATTGATGATAATCCAAAATCCTTGGATGATTTATCACTACCCAGGAGGGAGAGTGCAATCTGATATTTTCAATAAAATGAAGACACAAGACAATATTCATATCAAGCTTGAGAAATGAAAGGCAGTGTGGAGAATTCCTCCTAAGGATTCATGAAGTGTATACCCTAAGAGTACTTGTCAATTGACATGTGAAGGTCAACATGGGGGTAGTCCCTATGACCATTAGGACAAGGTTGTCATCATCGGATCACCAAAGGATAGTAATCATCGATGAAAGGTAGAGCTATGAGAAGGAGGTATCCAATGTTAAGGTTGGATAGTGAAGATAATAGCCAAAAGTATGCAAGTTGAATCTCAGGTTTAGAGGGGAGTCTTGAAAAGGTGCATGATGAAGTTAATCTAGATGATAGCCATACTAAAAGCATAGTTATCAATTTAAAAGGAGTCATGGTATTCATCAAATGTCACATGCTTGACTAAAAGCATAGTGGCAAGATTTTTATAGTGGTTAAGAGACAACCTTCACATTGTATTCATTTCATGGTGGCATTCTAAGCCATGATAGTTCATGCAAAAAAAAATCATCTTGCAATAAGAATAGTGAAATCCATAGTTATTTTGGTCATTGTGCCATTCAATCCCATGTTTTTCCACTACTATCTGTGAAATCCTTCCACATTTTTGTGGTGAAAAAATGATGACAGTGGTATGAGTGTGCTCTTCTCAACAAGGCACAATGAACATACATGATTTCTATGGTTTGTGCCATGAACCGTGTAGAAGTTAAGAGTTTTGGTATAGTTTTTATTTGATCCTTTACATAGCATGGTAGTTATGGATGTAAAAGGGAAGTGGCAATGACAATAAGAGATAAGAGCGAGAGGATAATTCCCTAGCAAGTAGAAGTAAGTCTTTATCAAATGATGTGACAACTCTCATATGCAATGATCTTAGACACAAAGCACAATGCATGGTGAATGTGTGAAGACCACCTTATGGCAGAGTACTAAGAAGTGGAAGTCATTATGGAATGCTAGTCAATGCAAAGGGATCAAACACAAGGAAATGATACCCTTGAGATTCATACAAGGATAGTGAATGACCATAATGAAAGGCTCAATGATAGTGACTCTAAAAATTCATCCAAGATTAGAGTATATTTCGAGAAGCCAAACATAGAAAACCTGAGAGTAGATAAGCTTGACAATGATGTATTTCCTTTTATTGGTTCAAACTTATATAGTGGGGACATATTAACTGGAAAGGTGAGTTCACATCCTTCGAATGCAAACTTCAGCCTCAAGTAAATGCATACTAAATGAGAAAGGGTTGATCAAGTTTTAATGTTAAATAATGATGATGGAAGAAGGTTTGCAAGGGTAGGGTTAAGAGAATCAAGATCTCCAACACTTGAAGATAAGTTTTTGATCTTGCATGGTCAAAAAGGATTTATAGAGTTTATAGAAGAGCAATAAAATATGCCTTTTACAATAGAAATCATTGCTATAGTTTTGATCATAGATCCACATACATTTCCTTCAAGACAAACACCCATATAGTTTTTTGAATGTGCCTTCTCAAAGATAATTGTGTCAAGTGGCATTGTTGAATCCATTATTGAACAACTTCATAGGTATGGTTATGGACAGTGACATCTTGTGAAGAATACAACCATGTTGGAAATGTAATGCATCCTTCATGATGTTCAAATGAAATCATGTTGCAAGGTAGTGCTTTGTTCACAAGTACTATGTTTAGGATCAGTAAGCTTGTTGGGTATTGCAATGATGTTCAAGATTGCAAAGCTGTAGATTTGAGGAGATTTTCAAGGTATAATTGCTTGTTTTGAGGAGCATATTTCAGAGGTTTGATAGCAAGAATTGATTTTCATGATAGATTTAATCATGCCAAGATGGAAACATTGAATAGATTGTGTAATTTTAAGGGATTTCAGCAGTAAATTTTTGCACTAATGAGCTTCCTTGTTTTATTGAAGATGATGAAAATGTTTTAGTATTTATCTCAAAATATCAACCAAGACAACAGGATGAAAAGGTAGAAGAGGCTAATCATGAAGATAATTCCTTAGTTTGGTTTGTGTTGGTGAGTTACGTTATTTCATTGAAAATGATGAAGAAGCTATGGTTTTGAACTCATCAATAGTATTTTTAGAGCAGCAAGAGGAGGTAAAACAAAGTGATGAGTTGTTGATTAAAGACAATCGGTGTGATGATGGAGTCTTGGATCAGGAAGAGGAGTGTAATGGTGAACTTTTTTTGGAGTCCAGAAAGCATGATGAGTGATACTATGAGGTAAAAAAATAGTCCTCTTTCATCAAAAATTCAAGAATAATGTAATGAAGATTCATTTTGGAATAATCTTGAAGTTTTTGTTGTAAACTTAGGTAATGTGAAAGAGGTTTTAGTTGATATTTTTGATGAAATCACTAGTTTTGTGGATGAAAATGAAAAGAACATGTCTATACTGAGGTCAATGCCATGTTTTGAGCACCAAAGTGATGAAAAACATTTGGACAAAGTGTTGATTAATGAACATATGAGTGAGAGAAGCCTTGATTTTAATAATCAAGAAGTTGAGACACATGCAAATATTATGGAAGCTGAATAAGAAAAAATGCAAGACATTTCTTTCCAAGGTATGAGTTTTGATGTCTCTTTGAATCCTCAAGAAATCACTCATGAAAATATTTTAGAGCATGTTATGAATGAAGAAACTAATGATGTGTTTGATGAATATTTGTGCACAAACATAATATAAGAGTTTTGTTCAAAGCTTGATGACATGTTTTCAAGTGATTTCAATCAGAAAGATGAGGTGAAAACAACATATAACCAACAAAAATCTAGCAATAAATGTTCAAGATTCATCCTTTCAAGAGGATGTCCCATTAGAGATTTAGCTAGGAAGGATACCAGTAAGATACAACATGTTATTAGTACACCAAAAAATAATATTACAATTGAGGAGCAGAAAAACCATTCTTTACAAATCAGTGGTATGTTTGGTCAGATTCAAAGGGTGAGTGGGTTTGGTTATGTTCTTCAAGGTGCATTGCAATAGTTTTTGCAGTGTATTTTTGTTCCTCACCTCTTATCAGAAGGTTATGAACATGCAAAACATACCTTATTGGCTAGAAAAGGGATTTATTTCTCAAAGCCAGTTAATGCGATTGTTTGACCATCATCCTTTTATGGTTAGAGTAGGTTAGAGTAGGCGTTTCTTTCAAATAAGGTGTTGTTGCACCAATGTTCTCATTTAGTTTTATTTTCCCTAAGTACTGGTGCACAGGTCTATTGTTTTGTGAAGAGGTTTTGTTGTTGTTTATGCTCATAACAATTGGGTTACAAGTTTATTTTAAGTTGTTGCCAGTCCTCCTTAGACTCCTATGCCCAATGGATATAATAAGCTATTGGTCCTTATTGTTTAGCAAGCAAAAACCACTGAGATGTCACCAAAATGTTACCTATTTTTATCTTTTAGGTTAAAATAATGCATTAAAAGGTCAATATGTCCTCTTCTAGGTTTCACAAGGTCTCCATTATAAAATAATTTATCAAAAAAAAAGAGAAAGGAGTCTTATAAGCCTTTAATACATTGATAAAATAGGCTTAAGGGGATTTTATTTCATATTTAGAACATTAGGAAAAACATTTTAATACATTCTTTGGCCTATTTTCTTGAAAATCCATGGGAAAGGATGATAAAGAGATAAGATGTCAACTTTGACTTTAGTTTGAGAGGGAACGCCTATGTTGGCTCCTTTCATGTAGGTTTACTTATTTTTTGATAAGGAAAAAATAAAGAAAAATTGGGTTTTGAAAGAAAATACAACCTTGCAAAGGGAAGGAAACTAGATTTTAGGCAACATTCATGTTATGAACAGGTTTGCAACATCTCACCCACATTTTTCATAGATCTTCATTCCTGAGAGATGTTCTTGTTTCCTTTTATGCTTGGAAAGATAGAAAATGTTTTATTTCCTTCATTATTTTCATTTTTGAGGATGGTTTCATATGTTGGAGGCTTCATGTTGCCATGGGTTAGGGTTTTGATACATGTGTTTTGAGATTGCATATTATTATTGAAGGTTTCCTTTAAAATCACTGTGTTGAATGATAATCCAACAAAGCATAAGAGAGCCTTCATGCTTTTAACCCATGAAGTTTGAGTCATTGAGTGGTGTTCTATCATGAAGTTTTTAAACCCTATATCATGAAGCCATGAAATAATAAGATCACATTTTTATTGCACGGTCCCATCTTTAAGGCTCTATTATAGTCAAATGTGGAGGACTATTATCTAGTGAAGCAAGATCCTCAACACTTGGAGATAATTTTTTGAGCATGTGTTGTTTGGAAGTTGCTTTTCTTGGTGGTAGTGCTTGGAGCATTAAGATGAAAGGGTTTTGTGACAAAGTTTCAAAGGTAGATTCACTGTGCAAGGTAGTGTGGTGCAATCATCACATCTAAGGGTGTTGGAGACACAATTTCATTTCTTTAGATGTATGGGTATGAGAAATGTTAAGCATTGTTGAGAGAATAATGTAGTGACCTCGAATGCTTGGTGATAGTGTTTTATCATTGTAATCAAAATATGTGGTGAGGTTATAGGGAATGGTAGTCATCATGTATAAAGTCTCACCTTTTTAGATCAAACCATAGAGGTTTCATAGCAACTAAGCCTTGGATGTTGCCTTGACTAGCTCAATATGGTCTCCAAGGTAATAATCAATGCAAGATGGTAATACGTAAGGTGGAAAATGGAGGCTTTCAAAACCATCATATGATTCATCTATAGACCTCTAAGAAATTAAATGCAATTATAGCAGAAAAATAGGGTATTATTTATGATGAAAAATATAATACACAATTGATGATAGTCCAAAAGGCTTGGATGATTTATCATTGTCATGGAGGGAGAGTGCAATATGATATTGCAACTCAAAGGAAGACTCAAGACAATCTTCATATTAGGATTGAGAAATGAAAGGAAGTGTGGAGAAGTCCTTCTAAGGATTCATGAAGTGTAGACCCTAAGAGTACTTGTCAATTGACATGTGGAGGTCAACATGGGGGTAGTCCCTATGACCTTTAGGAAAAGGTTGTCATCATTAGATCAGTAAAGGACAATAATAATTGATGAAAGGTAGAGCTATGAGGAGGTAGCTAATGTTAAGGTTGGACAATCAAGATGATAGCCAAAAGTATGCAAGTTGAATCTCAGGTTTAGAGGGCAGTCTTAAAAAGGTGCATGATGAAGTTAATATAAATTATAGTTATACTAGAAAGCATAGTTATCATTTTAAAAGGAGTCGGGGTATTCATAAAATTTCACATGCTTGACTGAAAGCACAGTGACAAACTTTTTACAGTGTTAAGAGACAACCTTCAAATTGCAATCATTTCATGGTGGTAGTCTAGGCCATGACAGTTCATGCACAAAACAATCATTATGCAATAAGAATAGTGAAATCCATATTGAGTTTGATCATTGTTCCATTCAATCCCATGTTTTTCCACTACTATTTTTGAATTCCTTCCACATTTCTATGGTGACAAAATGATGACAGTGGTATGTTGCTCTTTGAGTGTGCTCAGCTCAACAAGGTATAGTGAATAAACATGATTTCTATGGTTTGTTCCATAAACCATCTAGCAGTTAAGAGTTTTGGTATAGTTGTTATCTGATCCTTTACATAGAATGGTAATTATGGATGTAAAAGAGTAGTGGAAATGACAATAGGAGATAATAGAAAGAGTGTAAGGCCCTAGCAAGTATCAAATGATATGAAAACTCTCATATGCAGAGATCTTAGACATAAAGCATAATGCATGGTGAATGTGTGAAGACAACCTTGTGGCAGAGTACTAAGAAGTGGAAGGAATTGTGGCATGCTAGTCAATACAATGGGATCAAACACAAGGAAATGATAACCTTGAGCTTCATACAAGGACACTGAATCACCATAATGAAAGGTTCAATGATAGTGACTCTAAAAATTCATCCAAGATTAGAGTAGATTTTGAGAAGCCAAACACATAAACCTTGAGATTAGATAAGGTTAGCAATGATGGATTTCTTTTTATTGGTTCAAACTTATATGGTGGGGACATATTAATTGGAAAGATGAGTTCACATCCTTATAATGCAAACTTTAGCCTCAAGTTAAGGCATACTAAATGAGGAAGGGTTGATCAAATTTTAATGTCAAATAATGATGATGGAAGAAGGTTTGGAAGGGTAGGGTTAAGAGAAGCAAGATCTCTAGCACTTGAAGATAAGTTTTTGAGCTTGCATGGTCAAAAAGGAGTCAGAGGGTTTGTAGAAGAGTAAGAAAATATGCCTTTTATAATAGAAGGCATAGTTACAGTCTTGATCATAGATCCACATACATTTCCTTCAAGACAAACACCTAGATAGTTTTTTGAATGTGCCTTCATAAAGATAATTGTGTCAAGTGGCATTGTTGAATCCATTATAGAACAACTTCATAGGTATGGTTATGGACTGTGGCATATTTTGAAGAATGCAACCATGTTTGCAATGTAATGCATCCTTCATGATGTTAAAATGTAGGCATGTTGCAAGGTAGTGATTTCTTCACAAGTAATGTGTTTAGGATCAGTAAGCTTGCTAGGTATTGCAGTTTTGTTCAATATTACAAAGTTGCACATTTGAGGAGATTTTTAGGGTATAATTACTTGTTTTGAGGGGTATATTTTAGAGGTTTGATAGAAAGAATTGATTTCCATGATAGAGCTAATCATGCCAATATGGAAACATTGAATAGATTGCCCAATCTTAAGGGATTTTGGCAATAGTTTTTGGCAGGGGAAGATATCAGTTTGCAATAAGGAAGGTTTCAATATGCAGCCCTGATTTCAAGGAGATTTTAGTCATCAACCAATCCTCATTTGGTGGAGTTTGCAGCAATCAAGGGTCAACAATCAACTTCAACCAAGCTGAGTAATTGATCCTCTTTCCAAATCAATTATGGGCGAATTTAGGAGTTTAATTTCTTTATAAAGTCATCTCTAGGCCTTTCTTTTTTTTAGTTCTTGCTTTCCATGCTTACAACAAAAAATCTTATTTTGTAACTCAATTCTGAAATCCATTATAAAACAATCCCTTTGATTCAATGAATAATGACAGTAGTTCCTTCTTATTTTTCTTTTGTCTCATATTGCGGATGAATTGGTAGATGAGTTTGTTGTGATTTGAGTTTTCAATCCTTCATTTTTTCCCTTTTCAAGTAATGTTTTGGAAAAGGATACATGTTTAAGTGCAGGTTATATGCTGTGTGTCTATTTCAGCATATTGTAGTTATGATAACCTATCCCTCCTTCATGCAATAGGTTGAAAAAAACACCTTCATATGAAACATTTATGTGCTTCATGTTTTGATTTGAGTTGTGAACAAGTTAGAACCTCATTGAGTCATATTTTGATATGGTTAAAATAGTTCTTTATAAATATTTTGGTGCATCACCTCCTAGGAATTACTTTTTAATTTCAAAAAAATCCTTATATCCCTTTTCCTTGTCAATTTGGTAGTTTTAGGATGTTCACCAAAGGGAACCAGCCTACTTTGGAGATTCATCCCCATTATAAGATACCCACATCTTGAGGATGTTTCTATGCTACACATGATGGTTGAGTGTAGAATCAACGAGGGTTCAATCTTAAGTGATAACACTAGCATCAAAATATATTCTTTATGAATAGTGGAGATGTTAGGATAAGGCCCAATTTGATTTTTATGATTGTCCATGACATCATCCCTTTTCTCTAAGGTTTCATTCTCTTGTGCCATACTATCTACCCTAGTAGGAGATCTTTTTTGAGAGGAGAAAACAAGGGGTTCATCACATTCCTTGGTTAGATTTTGTAAAGTAGCTTCATCACATCTAGGGGAGGCATCAAGAAAACTATGATTTTCATGCTTACCAAATAGATCCTTCCAAATGGTAGGAGAATTAGGGAAGGGAGGAACAAGATTCTCATGAATCTTAATAAGTGCATCTTCTAACACCAAGCTATCTTCTTTGCATCGAGGAATGATATTAGGAGAAGGAAAAAAAATATTGTCATGGTTAGGATGAATGGAAACTAGGTAAGGTGATGTTTAGAAATGTGTCTATGATCTCATCTTCTTGTGTCATAATATCTTCCCAAGAGGGAGGAGAGAGACAATCAAGACTTTCATGATTCTTAATGATTGTATCTTCTTGTAGACACTTAAAAATGTCCTGAATGATATCATGCACTTAAATTAGACATGCTAACATAATTTCCTCCAAAAATCCATCCTCTTTTCACTTAATTAATTAAATTAGCCTAGCTATTTAATTCATGGCATCATTTTCATCTATTAACCTAATTAATCTAATCGGGTTAATTCACCCCCTTTCATGCTAGCATTTCATTTTATTAAATTAAATAAATCAAATTATTTAATTTAAATCCCTAAGTCCTCTTATTTAATTAAATAACCCTAATTTATTTAATTAAATATCATTTCATCTTCCCCTTTCCATTAAATAAATAAATAATTTAATGAATACCCCAATTCCCCTAATTTGCATAATTTAAACCCTATTTAATTATCAATTTACCTAATTAAATCTAAATCCCCCACTTTTAAGGGAATATTCTAATGGAATATTCCTCCTTTGCACATTCCTCCAAAAAGAATATTCTCATGGAATATTCCCTTCCTTTTTGAAGATTAAAACCTTGTTTATTTTGATAAATATATATATTCCTCACGCATGATAATATTCCAAAGAATATTCTCTTTTCTCACTCATTTGAAAAAAGGAATATTCTTCTTTATAACAAATGTACTAGACTTCTTGTGCAAGTTAACGTACAAGAATTTTTTTCCAAGTTAACGTACAAGACTTCTTGTGCAAGTTGAAAATGTGTTTGTTTGGAAGAATATGGGCCCTTGATTCTTTGCTTGATCCATTTGATCATTGATTCTCATTTTTTGATGAGAATCCATGATCCATGTTTCATTTTCCCTCCATCCTTGACCATTGATTAACCTTTTTAATCTCAACCCTTCATTTCTCATTTGTCATCCTATAAATAGGTCACTATTTGGAGACAAATGGATCAATATTTTAAAGAGAAAAATTATTCTATTAAAATCACCTTCACTTTCAGTCACATTTAGCACTTATTTAGCATCATTTTAGCTTAATTTCCTTTCATATTCTCTTAGCTTCCATTAATGTCTTCCATGATAATATAGATGCGCCCATTTATCTTATTTGGTAATTAGGGTTTGAATCTTTTTAGCTTAAAATATATTTAGATTAGCTTTGCACTCACCCATATCAATCAATTTAGCATAGATCATGTTAAAATAGCTTTCATCATACGAATTTAGCATTTAAATCATGTTTCATCACACATCTATCAATGGTTTCATCGATTCTCTTCAATAGAATCGATCAAAATAGGCTCATTTATCCATGAGATTGGGAAAGGGTCGCCAATCCACATCAATTTGACACCACTCCCCCAATAGCATAAGATTTAATGGATTATAATAGGCATTTTTAAAGCTTTCATAGTTTAATATATTAGTTTTAATGGAATCCTAGTTTACTCTTTATTGATTGATCTCTATTGGGATTAATGTTTAGTGGCTTCAATAAGCTTTGTATCCTCATGGATCAAGTTTAGTCAGCCCATACTAATCTATTGGTCACATTTTGGTGCTAGAAGGAGGGCTTGAACTAACTAATCTGACGAATTTCTTGTTAAAGCTCCATTTTTCTTATGTTTTTAGGTACATCAATGCTATTGATTATTCATCGATGCTATTGATTATTTAGCGATGCTATTGATTATATAGTGACACATAATTAAGAAAGAAACACATAATTAATTTCATCACTATATTTTAATATATCGACAATAATTGGATTTTTCAATGTAGAATGGATTCTTTTTTAGCAACACAATTGATATGGCGACACAATTTACCTCCCCATTTACTGCAGAGGGCTACTATTGATTTTTCAATATGGTGATGCATATCCTATACAATGACACTATTGATGAATTTCATCAACATAGTTGATCTCAATGTCATGAATTATTGGTAAGCAAAGTTGAACTTTATTTTTGACATGTGTTTGAATTTTTTGGCTTTATTTGATCACTAACATGTCTCTGACTTCTTGTTTTGGTATTTTAGACTAATTGGTTTTGTAGGTTTGGGTGATAAAATTCAAAGTGAAGGAGCATTTTGTCATTAATTGTATAATTGTAACTTGGTGTTTTGACACTTTTGGGTTAATTATAACGCCTTTATGATGCTTTTTTATTTCATTCTTTAGGAGCAAACTAAATTTATTTTGGGATTTGAAATGAATGTTCAAAGTGGTTAAAACTAAACACTCGCATCATTTTTCTTGTTGGATTAAAATTGAACACAACTTTCACACTTCAAATTGGTTTTTAAAATGAACTCATTTTTCTATGATGGATTAAAATTAACATGTGTTTGATTTGTTTACCTATTCTTTTTGTGCGTATCCAGTCCCCTTGCACTTCATGTGACCTTGGGTGAAGAGAAACACACAAGTATATTTTTCTGTTTGAAAGCACTTATCCTCTCCCCTTGTACCTATTAGCAATCTTGGGTGAAGAAAATATTTTTACACTTCAAACATGTGTTACCTTTAGAGGGTCTTCCTCCCAACTTGTGAGAGGGAACGACCAAAGTGGTGCTTTCATTCTAGTTCGGGATATAAATACTTGGCATGATGAAATTCATCGACCAGGTAGTGTAGTTACACTATATTGATGATCATCTTCTCTAGTATCCATGTGATATCTCAAAACCCATAGATGTTTCTATGGCCTAGGAGTTCTCTTTATTGAGTGAACTCACCACATGTATAGCACTAGTTTATCCCAATAGTGTGAATTATGAACCTTGTCATTAGTGGTTCACCATTTCCCTCAAAGTGTATTTACAGGTAGTGCATGGGAGTAGCACTGCGCCTAGAAATTACCTACCATGTATGGTTTTTGATTGAGGCAATAAAGAAAATAGGGAAGGGACTCCTTTGCTTGGTGTGTCAAGACATTACATTTCCTTGAAATAACCTATTTTTCCATTCATCTTCATTTATTAATCATCTCTTAGGGTATTATGTTAAGCCTACTAAGAAATAAACACCTATCTAGGATAGTTTATGCTTGTGACTCAGTTTAACACTTGCTTGGTTCCAAACAAATTGCAAACAAACATCAACAAGTCTTTTCAAAATTTCAAACCCTTTGGTCTATGTATGGATACCCTTTGACAAATCATTGATATTGATGCTTGTCCTATGGAATTATTATTAGAGACTTCTAAATATTTTGGTTTGCATCTCAATCCATACTTCCCAAAGTTAACCTAGGTAACTATTCCTTTAACTTCATCTTTTTCATGAAATGGAATTTTTGGAATTTATGATGTTTTTGACATAGACATTTAATTTGAACTTGAAAGAAAAAAATTTTTGGTAAAAAGGAAACTCATTTAAGCAAGATAACTTGACAAAATTGAACCCCACATGACCATTTAGCATCTAATCATTATGGTTGAATAGCCTAACCTTACACTTGCTATACAAGGAAACCATTGCAAAAAATTGAGTCCAAATTCTATTGTCAAAATTATTGGGTCCTATTTCCAAAATCATTGAGTCCTTAGGGTTTTATCACTTTAGACGTATAGCATGTTTCTCACTACCTTGGTCTTGGAAAAAAAATGTTCATTCTAGGTCAACATTGGGTCAAACATTTCAACCCTCCATATTTCATCCTTCACTTCACCAAAATTTACAAAATTTTGAACACACAATCACTTTGGACTTGGACATGAATGAACCTAAACCCTAACTTAGCTACTTTATATGTAAAATGAATTCTTTTCCTTGCATGTAGTTAAGTTATTCATCATCTTTGGACTAGTTTATCTTTAAGGTCACAAGTCTACCTTAAAGATTTACAAGCTCATTAACATTCTTTATCCAAACATCAAAACAATCAAATCTTTAAGTCAAAAGTGTTGTCCCAAAATGTTTGCAAAGACCACTCCCCATATCATTCACCTTTTCATCTCCCATTATCACCATTGCTCCAAAATGACATAGAATGTCCCTTCTACCTAAATTAGAGTCAACTAGAGAGTTGAAACATTAAAAATCTCAACACAACTCTCCCATAGGTGACTGACAATTTATGGTAACCACAAGATCACAACATAAGAGAATCATGGAGAAAACCAAAGTATCATCTACCATCAGTGATACCAACCCTCAAGAATTCAATCCATGGGGTCATTCTACCCCTGCACAACAAATCCAAGATCCGATTGGACCATATGAGGTAGAAGATGTCAAAAACAACCCACTTCAACTTACTAAAGTTTAACTCCTTGAATATGAACAAAATCATCAAAATTTTCTCGTGCAAAATTTGACACTAGGGTTAACCCAATGTATGATTGAACCAACTCCATCCGTTGTGCCAAGTCAACCCTAAACATATAGTCTTGCAACTAAGATAAAACCAACCTTGGTCTCACTTCATGTCTAGGAACAAACACAGTTGTGGGTATTCAAAACACGACCATTTTATTAAACATCGACCTTCCCCAAAACACAAGTTAGAATAAAAATTTGAAAAACCACTTACATTCCATGATTCCACAGCAACCTTGACATTTCAAGTGCAACCATATTCATCCATCACCACAAATACCCCAAGTGTGTTTAATGTTGTGTAGGGTAATGTGAACCAGGTACCTCAAATATGACAATAAGGGCAAGTTAACACTCTCATGCAAAGTCAACCCTTGAAAAGTGGTTTCAACAACCCCATTGACACATCAAAACAAGTGGTTACTCAAGCTACTCAAGTCAATCGACCATCCAAATCAAACCCATCTATCATCGACCCAAATCAAAACAACACCTTTGTTATGAATCCCATCAACCAAGGTAATACCTTGATCCCACGTCAAATACAACAAGGGAAACCTCTACCCATTAGTCAAGGGAACCCTTTCAATCAATTATAAGGTTTGAATGTACCATTACCATTAGAATACCAAATGGCACCAAAATCATCTTTCCCCTTGGTCCCCCACGTCATGCAAAATAAAATGGGACCTTAATATTTCATTCCTCCACCTCAATCCACTATCCTATAAGGAATGTTGAACCAAGGGAACCCCCAACCTCTCATCAACAACCCACAACCCACACAAAATATAAGCACCCAAAACCCATCGTAAATGTCCCAACAATAAAAAGATCCTACATTGCAAGCACATGCCTTAGCTTTACAACAAGCACAACAGATTTATCTACAATCCATTCAAAAATAGCAACAATAGTAAAAAAAACTAGCAGCACAACAACAACAACAACAACAAGCCTTAGCAGCACAACAAAAATAGCAGCAACAACAAGCAACCTTAGCAACACAACAACAAAAACAACAACAATAGAAAGAAACCTTAGTAGCAAAACAACAAGCTCAACATCAAGCCCTAGTTTCCCAACAACAACAACAACAAGCACACCAAGCATCCTTAGCAGCACAACAAGCAACCCTAGTAGCCCAACTACTAAAAAAAGAACAATATCAAGCTCAACAGTATGCCCACCAGTAGTAATTACTCACACAACAACAACAATAGTAGGGTTTGTACTATAACCATCAACAAAACATCAAAAATAGAAAAATCTTAGGAACATATACGCCTCCACCACCATAACCTTTGTAATATCCCACACCACCATACACACCATACAACACCTCATCATATTAAAATCCCACGTACAACCCATCTGCCATCCCACAATACGTAAGATATGCTCCTCCAATAAATCTACAAGATGATATAGCATAACACCTTAAGGCATTAACACAAGAAATGAAGGATATCAAGATGGTAAAAATGAAGAATCTCCATACACAACAAAACCTTTGTCCAAATCTATTTGATCGAGACATTGGAATGGTACCATTCCCTCTCGGATTTGGGGTTCCCAAATTTGATAAATACAAGGGGAGAGGAAATCCTATGGATCACGTCAAGGAATTAAATGTCATGTGCATGGAGGTGGCCTATAATTATTTCTACCTAATGCACCTCTTCCCACGAAGTTTAACATGTCCTCCCATGGATTGGTTTTCACAATTACCTCTAGGCATCAAAATCTTCCAATAAATCACTGATAAATTCATAGATCACTTCTCCTTTAATCAATTATCCTCTTCCCTTGTGCTACATATGATTCTTGGGTGGTGAGAAATATTGACACAATATAGTTTTGAGTATCCTCTCCCCTTGAACTACGTGTGATTCTTGTGTTATGAGAAAGAGCAATACATAAGCTTTCCCTTTTTTATTTTGAGTACATTTGACTTACCTATGGAGTTTCACCATAGGAAATGAACCCTAGCATATATACCTCCAGTACGTTATATAAAAGTACAAAAACCAAACGCTGAGCTCAATCCACTTGTTCCTTAGGGGGTGTGCCTTAAGGTCCTAGGTGATTTAGGACACGGGTTAGAGACTTCACTCTCCCATCACTACTAAGCCATGGTGTTCTTTGAAGTTCCTCCACTATGAACCATTGTTTAGAAGCCAGAGACCTTTTGGATATCTACTAGTGTGGTGCATTGTGATAGCATTGTCACGATAAGCTACTTACAATGTATAGTGCTTGGTTGAGGTGATTCACTTCCTTGTTGGGATTCATCCTTTCAAGGTGAGGGGTTTTAAGGTGGTACATGGACTTGGCATACCCTAGTTACCAACTCCTTGTACTCATATTTAAAAAAAAATGAAAGGTGTGGTAAAACCGCTTTAGTAGATAACCCTATTACTACTAGCTAGGTTATGCTTGCTTATATTGTTTGTGAACCAAGTGCTAGCAATTTTTTTGAAGAAAACTTGAAAATACTTCATTTTCCAAAGAGTCAAAAGATCTAAAACAACCAAATCTATCTTCTAAATGTTTTATGATCAAATATAGAGACTATACAAAATAGAAAACCACTTAGAAAACATCAATTTTAGATTAAAAAAACTAGAACACCAAAATTAAGATTTAAAATACTGCAACTGCCTAATACTACACTACAATTTTTAGTTAAAACACTACAATTATTAAAGAAAACACCACAACTGTCAAAAAATAACATTTTCCTATGCACCACATCTGACTGGTATTGCACTTTAAGTGTATGATTTTATAACACATCTGTGGTATTGTATATTTCATGTATCATTTTCAAAATTTTGGGGAAATATTTGTGCATCCAACATTCAATTTCCTTCTAGATAGTAACTATATAGTCAAACTTGAGACTTGTTTAGGTTATCTAGTCCTTCCATTGCATTTTAGCATTTTACTTAGCTTATTTTGCATTGGTCATCTTAGTTCATCCATCATTACCTTTGAGTCTTGAAATTAGGAAGTGTATCAGACCTTTGATCATACCATACTCACATATTTGAGTTTCTTGACCTTGTTATATTTCGTCTATCTTATCCTCAAGTTGGGCCTAAAACTCATGTGTCTAGTTTAGGTTCACCTTTTATCTAATCATCATCATCATCTTGGTTATTATGCTCTTGAGGTCTTGGAATTTAGATTTGTTACCTTGGGTCATCATAGTTTGCCTAGCATACCTTTCTAAGTTTCAAAATTGTACATCCAAAATCCCAAAGCATAGTCATAGTCTCATTTCCACTTTACATAGTCGTAGTTGCATTTTCATCTTGTATGTTTCTAGCCAAAAAAATCCAAAAAGAAAATCTTAGTGTCATTTTCATCTTGCATCTCCATCCATAGTTTGCATCCATACCCAAATCTTAAAATCCAAAAAAAAAAAAGAAAATCCAAAAATCCAAAAGTCACAAGTCTTATATGGTCCTTAGTAGGTTGCAAAGGAAATGAAATGATATGGATCCCTAAAATGAGCCCAAATTTAATCCTACTAACACCATGAATTTTGGGTAATATTCAAACTAAACACCTATGGCACAACCTCAAAATACAATTCCATTTTCCAATATTACATTGAATGAGGTGGAACAAGGTTTAACTCAAGAGGAAATTAACAATTCTTCTCAAGATCCTAGGATATTTTTTATCATACATGAGCTTGTTGTAGCAGATCCTAATAGATAATTTTTAGCACTTGCTGAAAATGGTGCCAAACTTCCTATTAGTTTTGAAATTTCCAAAATAGTAGATGGAACAACACAAACTCAAGGTCATGCCCATAGCACACTTCCACCAAACCATCCCACTTCACGACACATTCACACTAGTATGCCACTTGGGGGAACTACACATAACACAACAACTTTTAGCATCCCCATCCTCCAACATTTGGAATGAAAATTACAAATCCAACATCTCATGGACCAAGTCCCTCATCCTCAAATCCATTTTCTACAACATCTAACACCATGGGTACCTCATTTTCAAATCCATTTACCTCATCATCATCTCAAAATGTTGCACCATCAACCAATACCACATCCATGGGTCAAAAAATCACAAATACAAATCCACCAAATAAGACATGAAGGATTCATATTGTCACACCAATAACACAACCCCAAATGACCAACAATACACCGAACAAAAACATGTATTTTGGGTTAAATGTGAACATGAATCGACTTCCACCTCAACATAACATCAAATAAAATCCCAAATTCACACCATAATACATAAAAATGAGTCAAAATCCACCTCAATACAATACCAATACCAATGCCATGTTCACATATCACTCACAACAAGGCAATTAAAATCCTTCTCAACAAAACATCAATCCAAATCCAACATTCACATAACTTCCAAAACCAAAAGTCATCCTCATCATACAACCACCTCAACACATTAAACACAAATAAAAATTTGGGTCATCCAAATTCCAATCCATTTACACATCTTGCACAAAATCAACCAAACATGCCACCATCACCTAAGGACACTTTGGCACAAAAAATTCATACATTGTAACAATAAATCTCCAACATGCAAGTGAGCGGGATAAAGAAAGAATACTCCATTGAGGAACTATTTCCTTATCCCTTTGATTGAGTCATATACATGCCACCTTTCCCCCAACATTTTAATGTACCAAACTTAAATAAATACAAGGAAAAAGGAGATCTAGTAGAACATGTGAGATAGTTTCATACTACTTGCATGGATATCACATTTGACCACACATATTTGATGAGATTATTCTCATGTAGCTTCTCAGGGAAAGAAAATGTAATGGACTAGCCAATATGTTTTTCACACACTTCTCCTACATCATTGAAAGTTATATGACCCTTGTAAAATTATGTACAACCAAAAAAACCGGAGAATCATTTCCCTCTTTCTTCTAGAGATGGAGAAGTATGGCTAGTAAATATCCTTGTCACATACCTAAAAAATAGTTGGTACATATCTTTATAAGAAATCTTAACACAGAACTAATGCACAAACTTAAAATTAATTGTTGCAATACATTTGAGGATGTGGTTGAAAAATGTGTCTCCACTGAGAAAGCACTCCTTAATAAGGCTTGGTCAAGATCTTCAAAGAAAATCAAAACAATCCCAATGAAAAAAAAAAAAATCGGTCTTGAAACAAAAATGTCACAAATGATGGGGTAGTAGATGCAAAATTAATTAACAAAGATCATCCCACCATTCAATTTAAAGGTCCTTCTACATCAAACAATCAAACAAAAATTCAAGATCAATCTACAAATGAAATTCAAAACAATCGACAATGTCGAGGTCCTCCATGAACAAAAACACAAATATGTAAACACCCTTGGGGGAACCCATTGAATCATTTTTGAAGAAATTGTTACAATCCAATGTCATCCAACTCCTTGAAATCAAAAACTATGAACTAGGACCCTTTAAACTATCTTGGTGGAATAATAATGATTTTTTTGAGTACCATCACATGAAAGGATATAAGACATCTTCATGTTATAAACTTAAGAATATCATTCAAGATCTCATTGACCAAGGTGACATATCTATAGAAAATTCACAAGAGTATTCAAATGCATATCATACCATTTTAAAAAATCCCTTTCAAGTTCATGGGTCAGGAAAAGCCTCAAGTTTGGGGACTAATACAAATAACTAAGCCAATTATACCATCATTTCATATGAGTATACCATTAATAACATCCAAAAATTTGACAACAATATCTCCACAATCACCATCAAGAAAAGTCCAGAATTTGTTGTTATAACCCAGAGATATAAAGTGGCCTTGCAATGGGCCAAATTTCTAATCCATAGCCAAAATGTCAATACAATCTCTTAGATCATCTAGGGAAAAATCAAACATAGATATTCATTCTTGAGTTTATTCACATATCTCCTAAACATAAAGCCATTTTGGACAAATATTTTCAAGTGACTTGTATCCACACAAAACTAAATGTTTGTCAACTTTAGGCCATGGTAGAGTACTTGGCTACCACCCATCACATTATATTTTCTAAACAAGATCTTCCTGCACAAATACCTAACCATAATGATCTACTACACCTTGAGGTATTAATTAACAAACAAACAATCAGATGAGTCTTGGTAGACAATAGAGCAAGTCAAAATATATGTGTATTAAATTTGGTTACAACATTGGGATTCTCTAAAGCTTGTATAGATACATCCAAGATAATTATCATAAGGGCCTCTAATGACACAAAATAAGTTGGAAGAATGAAGGTGTTGTCATTGATCTCAATTGGTTGATTGGTTATCAACTAGTTGTTGTTATCATTGATGTCATGGATGCAGGTTATTGGCTGTATATGTTGAGTATATTGAGAAAATTGTAATAAAGAAAGGTTGTAGGTGTTTAGTGGTTGCTTTGAGTTTTTCTCCGAGATTTGATTCTATGTTTGTGTGGTTCAAATATGTTGATCATGGTTCTTGGAAGCTATTATATCCATATTTTTGGCATCTGAGTCATTGTACAATGCGAGTTATGTTCACCAGTTGTGAACTATGGTTTTCTATGTATCTAGATGAGGTCCAAGAGAAATTTTGTTGGTTCAAATTTATTTTTGGTTAAGTCTTATGACTTGCATTTATAGAGTTAAGATGTTATGACCGTGTTGAAGATAATTTTTCTGTTCAGAAGGATTTGATCATGCTAAGGGTTGTGTGTGCTTAATTTCTCTATGTTTTTTACACTAGTTTGGTCGACCTTGTGTTGAACACTAACTTCAAATTTAATGAATCATATTGGGACCTATTTGGGTCCTCATCAAGTGTGTTCTTGGGTCACCCTCATTCTAATTCTACCCTAGGATGTTTTTTGCACCAAACTAATTTGAATTTAATGATGGATGGCTGACTTTGGATATGTTTCCAAGTTGAAGATGACATAAATACATGATGAGTTAGTGGTGAAATTAGAAAAAATATATAAGTGCAAATAAATTAAGTAGATAGATGCAAATAAGATGAAAATCAGTGGGTGTATGTGATGCGAGTGTGGCAGATCAGTGTGAAGTCTAAATGCTAAGTTTCTAGATGCAGTGAGCTGAAGGGCATGTCTACAAGTGGTTGAGTCAATTCATGTGTTGGAAATATAAGTTTCATTGAGATTGTCTTCTATCTGTAGCATATATCTTCTATCTTCTTTGTATCTCTATGGTAGTGAGCCCTCTAAGTGATTAACCATGTTGGATGTCTAGTGAGTCCTGATTCAGACAATGAGTCCTTATTTTGGTAGTGAGCCTTTTTCTCAAGAAATGAGCCTTTGTAATCAATTTTTATATTCTCTATAGTGTGAGTTAATCCTCACTGTGGTTTTCCCCTCATTTGGTTTTCCATGTAAAGCTGGTGATACTGTGTTGTTTGATGATTTTTTAGTTTCTACACTTACACTTAATGTTTAATCATTTTAGCAGAGTTAAGAATTGTGATTGATCTAAGTTCTGGTGAATGTTTTAGAAAGTTTAAATTTGCTACAACTGATTCAACCCCCCTCTCAATTTTCTTGTTAAAAAATTGGTATTAGAGCTTGGTTCCTTGGAGAAGAGCTTAACTGCTTAAGGAAGGTCCAGGATGGCTAGCAAAGTTAGTCATAATTATCCAAGGTTTGATGGAACTAATTATGCTATCTGGAAAATACTGATTTGAAGAATATCTAGAGTATTGTGGATATGATGTGGATAAAGCTTACAAGAATCCTTATACTCCTCCTGCTAATGGTTCGAGTACGGATAATGAGATAAAGGCACATGAAGTGAACAATAAGGTGAAGTATATTTTGATGAATAGTCTTGTACATTCTAAGTTGATTAAAGTTCAAAATCTGAAGACTGCTAACGAATTTTGAGATGCTTTGGAAAAGGCACATGTAGGAGATGAAAGAGTCAAAGAGGTAAGGTTCCTAGATCTTGGAGACACTGTTTGAGCTCCTACATATGTCTAAAGATGAGAACGTTAAACCTTATGTATATAGATTGGATGAGGTAGTAGCTGGAATGTGAGGACTTTGTGTTACAATAGATGAATCCAAGATTGTAAAGAATATTCTTAGAACTCTCCCTAATTCTTACAATTAAAAGGTATGTGTTATAGAAGAAAATATAGATTATAAGACTTACACTAAAGATCAGTTGTTGGGAAATGTCACATCTTATGAGATGAGAAAGACGAATTTGAGAAATGGGTCCAAATTAGAGACTACTTTTAAGGCTACAAAAGCTGAAGATCTAGATGAAGAAAATCTTGATGAAGTAGAAGCTAACTTTGTGAGAAGGATGAAGAAATGCTCTGGAAATTATGAAAGTAAGTTACCCTTTATATTATTTCTTTGTGGAGGTATAGGACATTGTACTTTGGTGTGTTCAAATTGAGCTAAAAGGAATAAAGAAAGATATGAGAAAGAAAAGAAAGGAAAGAAAATCAATAGAGAATATTATGTGAATGAGGATGCTAGTATATCTAGTGAGGAAACTAATTATGGAGATCTTGATGACAATGAATGCTTGTTCTTGGCTATAAAAGATGAATCTACTTCTATTAATTCTAAAAAATAAGTGAAGGAATGCCCTCTAGAGAAGGAGAAAACTGAAGGTACTGTAATCTCTACCCTATATGATCAACATGAAAAGAACTATTGGGTTGTTAATAGTAGTTGTTCACATCACACGACTGGTGATAAGAGTAAGTTTTTTAAACTTGAAATGTATGATGGAGGCTTAGTTATGTTTGGAGATGATACTGGTGCTAAGATTTGTGGGATAGGTTCAGTAAGTTTTAATGGAAAGAATAATACTAATGATGTCTACTATGTTAAGGGTTTAAGGCATAATATTTTGAGTGTTGGACAGATGTGGAGTAAAGGATATAATATTGTATTTTAGGATAAGATATGTGAAACCAAGAAAGGACCCAAAAGAGTGACTGGTACAAGAAAGAAATCTATAGGAAATATCTATCAAATTAAGGGTGTTGATGGATGATGATTTATGACTCAGATTAATGATAGTTGGTTATGGCATCGAAGAATTTTTCATATAAATTTTGACAACTTGGCAAGGATTAGTGTAGTTCAGGCCATGAGAGATTTACCAAGATTACAAATCTTATTAATGCTATTTACAGGAATTGTTAGTTTGGAAAGTGTTGATGCCAAAAATTGGCAAGGTAATAGACCTTTCTAGGAAACTGAATAAAAGGGGGAACCTATTTCACTAAAATAAGTAACCTCCAAATTTTAAAGAAGTCAACTTCTTCTTTAACTAGGGTTTGAATGGGAAAAGGAAGCATATATAAAATAAAATATCTAACTAGGGAGATGCGCCAAGATTTAGATGTAAGGAATGATAGATCTATCTTGTTGATGTGGTCTAAGAGCCCATTTAGCAACATGCTATGTTCTAGAATGACAAAAAATAAAGGTAGAAGTCTGAATGATTCACCAAATGACATAAAATAATATTCATGCACATTTATTGAAAAGAAGAGTCAAAGACATGATCTAAACTAGCAAGCTTACATTAAATTTATAGAAGTTTTGCGAATGAAACATTCAATACCATGATGGCATAGTAAAAATTTATGAAAAATGTTTAAGAAAATAGAAAGTTCGAACAATGGCACAATCAGTAAGTATTTACATTAATCTAAAATCCTTAAAGGCCTAGTTCTTTTATCAAAATTTCTATCAAAATCAAAATTCTTACTTTGAAAGAAGAAGTAATATTTATTGTAAAATCACAGCCAGGTGAGCAAGTAATAGAAAAGATCATCTGATCATGAGCAATGATTTCCCTTGGCTGTTGCAACCAAAAATATTCGAGCCATGAATGAGGATGCCCTAGAGCTAGATTCATCCCCTGCGAATGATGGTAGTGGTCCTAGTAGACCAGAGTGTCGACATGTGTCATCCACTCATGATGGTAGTTAAAAAACATGACAATTGTTGTGAGGTTGTCGCTTGCTTCATCCTCATGTGCGATGAAGTCCTTAGAAGATCAATGTGGCAAGCAGTTAGGGGCTGATCATCTTTCTCTTGATGCGATGAAAAATTGCACTATAAAGACATGTGGAGGTCTCCGAGCATACTGCACTAAAGGTGGGGGCTGCCAAGAAATGTGCACAGATTGATGATATGTGGCATGTAGTCAGGGCCCAAAAGAGGAGCAATCAAAAGAAGCACTTAAGAGTGAACTATCGACACATGGAAGCATGGCAGCAACTTTTCAAAAGTGAGAGAAGGGAACCTTGCGAGGAGTGCTTGGTTGACAAGTGGAAACATTCACATACAACCTTGTGAAAAGAGCCTGATATTACTTTTAATAGGAGGGTGTGGTCAGTAATTGAGAAAAAATAAAATAACCCAAAGGGGAGCTTGGGGAAAATTAGAATCTCTGGCTTGCAGACCAGAGCCTTATCCATTTGGGTGACACAATCAGAGCTTAGAGTGTGGTTTGCAGAGGCAACCATTTGACATCAAATGAAGTCACATTGGTGTGCATATTTTATTGTGCTCCATGCAAATCAATAATTTATTTGTAAGGCAACATTGTCAATGTACCATTCCAAGACTCGAGTTGAAAAAGAAGTCGTGCAATTAGATGAGTGACGCTCTCAATATCTCCTACAATAAGGGGCTGACTAAAAATTTGAAAATTAGACGCATCCCATTGTTTCTCCTTGATCATTCCCACAATATGCTCCATCGTGGCCATCGATTCATGTTCAAGAAATAGGGATGGTAAGCCCATCTGAGTTAGGTGTGAGAACCTAGCCCACATGCTATTCATGGTCCAATCCCATGTGGTGGCACACTCACTGGTATGAACGATGGTTGTGTGGAAATGGATGAACCAATTAGCTATTTTAGCAGTGGCCTTTTTGTCTTCAACCCCTGCACTTGTCAAGACTTCGTATGGGACCATATATAGCATGTCCAATAATCTCCTAGCCTCTGAAACTCTCTCTCTCATGGACTGAGGGAACCACCTAATTGCTTTGTGAGCCTCTCTTCCCAAACTTGTTGCCTCCACCATAAATTGGAGCATTGGCTGTAGCATTAGGCAGAAAACCTTCACTCTTTCCTAGTATGAAAAAAATAACTATTGGGTTATTTGAAGGTCTGTTCGAATCATAAGAGGTTGGGTGGAATTATTTAATTGGACTATCTTTTCATCCCTTAATTCTATATCATGTGTGAGCTCCATAACCTTTTGGTAAACCATGTTGAGTTGTCCCTACAGGATCTGTGATTGTGTGATCTAGGTAGCCTCGATTCATTCCTTGTTTTTTGCCTCCTTTTCCAAGGAAGACTTGATTTTTGAAATCTCATTCTCTAATTGGGTCTAGCAAATTTCGAAATCCACATCTTTCTACTACATTTTTTGCTCTATTTAAGCATGTTGGCAATGAAACTCCTCATCCTTTTGTTGCACTTCTTGCCCCAACCTTGCCAATTGGTCTTGGTATTCTTGGTTCTTCTATTGCAGCTCAACAATCAAGTTAGGATCGAGGGATTGGAACCTTGCAAGTTCCTCTTGGAGCTTCACTTGCTTCATCTCTACCTATTGGGATAAGTGTTTAACTTCAACATCCTTAGCTTTTTCCTTGGTAAGCAAGAAATCCACTCTATCCTTGGTGCTTTTCAGCTCTTCTTCTCTCTTTTTTAGCTGGCAATTTTTTTTAAGAAAGCCAGTGGTTACCACCCGTTGCATTTCCTGCATGAGCTCAACCTTGTCTTGAGGTTAGTCTATGCTTAAATTGAACGCTACATCATACATGTTGTAGTCATCTGGCTGCATGTCTCCTTGTGGTTTTCCAATAGTCGGGTACATAGTCACAAAATGTAGCGACTGTTGAGCCTCATTAAAAATAGTCCAAACCTTTGGCTCTGCCGACCTCTTAGCATCTTTAGCTCTTTTCTTTTGGGCTATGATTTCTCATGCCTACTTATTTTTATCACCTTCTGATAAGAATTTTGAGGGCAACCTAATGAGTCTACCCATGAAAGGTGCACCAGGAGGAAGGGCGAAAGGGAATGAAAGGGTGGTGGTCTTGAGAGACTTCTTCTTTGGAACCCTATTTTTTTAAGGTGAGAAATGAGGGATATTCCAATACCTGAACTATGGACCAGTAGGTGGACTCAAAGGAAGCGGAGTCATGGTAGATTCCATTTTCTCAGAAGATAGGATTTGGGGTGACATGGCAATGGTAGGAGATGTATTAATGAAGGTAGCAGGGGTAGAGTGTGAGACACTTTGGGAAGTCAAATGGGCCAAGGAAAATGTTGTAAGGGTCTACAAAGGAGTAAGAGAAAATGGGTTTTCATGAGAGAACTATGCGAAACCCCCCACGACCATTGAAGCAGAGGTTGAAATGCAAGGGTCAGTGCATGAAACAAGAGGTGTTGCGAACAAAACATGGGAAACTAACGTTTGTGAAACAAGAGAAGAGAGATGAAAGATACCTGCAGTGCGGATGGTTGCAATCCTTGGCCCCTTGCTAGCTCCTCGCTTGCATCAGGGTCCTATGAAAACTCTCCGAAAGATGCCTCGATTTGCTACCACTTTGCTAGTGGCGAGTCATCTACTGTTATGGTTTCAAATTTTTGCGGTTGGGTTGCCCTAGTCCTCCATGTAGTCTAGGTGCAAGTTAGTGAAGATCTCACACTCGATATGTTAACCTATACATTAGAGGAGACCTTGCTAGGTTTTTTCATGACTTTTCCCTTTTGCTGCATCAAGGTGTTTTGTGTTTCTATGTCTAGTTCTGCTCCTTTGTCTGACTACGCTTTTGCCTCCTCTCAACTGGAGTCTTTCTCATCACTCTTGTCAGAATCTAGATGCTCGTTGTTCCATAATTTTTCAAAATTTTCATCCATCTCCTCGCTATCATATGGGGCCTCAGTGGACCGGGTCTCTTGATGATATATCCAAAAATCATTAACCTTCTCTTTTTTCCAGCTATAATTTTTTATCAGATTATTGTAAAGAGTAGTCCTTATCTGCCTTGTCTTATCATACTTCCCAAGCAGGTAGTAGAATCCAAGCTAGGGAGGTTGACCACCTTCGGTAGGGATATAAGCTAGGTCAACTATAAATTCATCCACATCCAACACTAGATTTCGATGCTTCTCTTAGTAAGGCTAGGGGTTGTGTGTTACTTTGACATACTTATTCAACAAATTATCATCGAGGTTGTAATTCCACTTATCGCAAATCCATACCAACCTCAGATGATCTATATTTTCTTCCAGTAAGTTGTGAGCCTTCCTCTTGGCCATGATTATGGTCTTGAAGCTCATCGTGTAGCTGAAATATCCCTTCTTTGATTTTCCACTACAAAAGGTGACATCGATAATTGATACCTGGTGGAATACTTCAAGCACCAGTATCTAGTTTGTAGGACATGCTGGAAGCTAGAAGCTCTCTCCAGTGAAGCTGTGCAATTGGAAAAATGTGAATTCTTCACCTAGAAACCAATCACACTTTGGAGTGAAGCTTTGCATGAACTCAATTTGGTCTGAGTTGAATTGTAAGACAATGTTGTCTCCTCTTAAATCTTGCAAAATCAGATTTAAGAAACAATCCAAAACTGCATAATAATCATATTTTGTAGAGAGGAGGGGATTCCATGTGGAATTTGGCTTCTTCCTCTAGTTTTCTTAAAAAATGGACAGCCCTAGATGCTTCTAAAAGAAGTTAGGATTTTGATGCAAAAACATGTGAGGGAGGAAAGATGGAAACCTGAACCTCCATTGAAGTTGGTACTCTACTATCTGGCAGAGCATCTCCTACACAATAGATTATGTGAAATCATACCAGAAAAAAAATGTTGCTTGCATAATTGAAAACCCAAACCTAGTTGAAACTCCTAGACCTCTCTATCAGTGTCTAGGCTACAAACAAATGCCATCATTGAGAAGGAATCCATCATATCATCTTTGAAGCTCTTATGTGTTGTTGGGATTGGCATTGGATTTCTTTGGGCTTCTTTGGGTCTTTGTGCCTTCGCATTATAAAATTTCAGTGCAAGGTCTCTTCTCCTCCAATAGGTTTCCCCCTTCTTTCAGAGTGAATGACTTCATTTGTTGTACTTTGGAGCTTCTCTCTGGGATACACAACATATCTTAGATAGCCTTCTTGTAGATAATAACACTCACCTCTTGGCCCTCAATGGTTTTGGTATTCAGGTTGAAGCATTTGATGGCCTCGTCGACCAATTCAGGGCAGTAGTGTATGGATGGGACCATATATTGTGGAAGCCCATTGAAACAAAATTTTTGCACCAAGGAATTTGGGTCGTTATTCCTTTTCATTCTTTCATAGGCTACCTCCCTAAGTGTTTTAGGGTTCCTTGCAAGGATAGGGTGATGAATATTATATCATTCATCTTTAATTCATTTCTGATTTTTGTGAGGACTCTTCTTTTTTGCAACCCGCGTATTCACCCATGTTGGATTTTTTGGTATTCCAAGCCAAGCATAAGAGATATCCTTGAAGATGTAGGTGGCTGGTGCTTTGTGCATTATATTAAATAAAATTTGGGCCCCTCCTTCTTGCATCTCTATTTGATAACTCTAAGCAGTCTCCATCCTTTGTAAAAATTTCACCTAGAAAGCACACTGAAGTGGTATGAATGGAACCCAAAACACAACGCAAGGCTATGAACTCAAAACCAAACAACCTTTCATTTTAGGTTTAATCCACACCTGGGTAGTGGATTTTCTACAATTACCTATGCATTCAGCTTCTTTCTTGGTAGATGCACCACACCTGGTTCCTTTAACAATTATATTCTTCCAAGTCCCTTTGCATACTCAAGAAGTTTTATGTTGTGTTTAGCCTTTGCATGTGACACTTAACTTTTTATTCAATTTCCTACCTTCAATCGGTAGACAACGGTTTTGTTTTTGCATTTAATTCAGCATGTACATTCAGCTCCTCTATCCATACAAAATTAACTACTTGCCTACTTTGAAAATACATGAATTCATAATTACATCCCTTCAATGTGATTTTCTTGGGAATTTGAGCTGTCGATGAAGTGTTTGCCATTCTCTCACATGCCTTTGCCATTAATATCTCTGAAAGCATAATTAAGATGAAAAAAAAATGAGTACTTTAGAAAGATTCATGCTCAACCTTGGAGCTTGAAATGACCTGCCTCATGACACCTTAGCACCTATTTGTATGAGCCATTGCTTGGGCTTGCCACCAATTTTTCACTAATCAATGTCCGCTCCTTAATCTTGCATGCAACAATTCATACCTATGGATGTAATTGGATTGGAATATCGAGCTAGTCTTTTGGTGGGTTTTTGAGTTAACACTCGATTATCACCATGCTTGGTAGGTAGGCTACCTCAGATATTTCTATAAATAGGCCCTAATACAGTAGCAAAATTACACTTCAACGATTAGCAAAAAGTAGCATTGGGCAATTTGGTAGGATTATCGTTTAGGTGATTGAGTAGGTTCTGAATTTGCATAGGGATTAGAATTAGGTGATTGAGCAGATATTGATATAATGAATACTCCAATTAGACTAGTGAGTAATAAGTCCCAAAAAACCTTTCTGGGAGAGATTTCCAATAGGCGCCTAAAACGTATGACCACAAACAAGCACTCACTGGCTATTATAGCCATGAAATGGGTTTTGGGTAGGGATTGTATTGAGTATGAAGATAAATATTGGGTGAACACGGATATATGCTCCCATTTTGTTGCCTCACTACTTGAAATTTAGGCTCCAAAAGTCATGATTCTTTGCTTGATGCTCCAGATTTCTTGAAAGAGGTACCTCAAAGGCCTTGGTGAACCGGTGAGTAACGTAGTGTATGGTCTAGGCCTTCCTATTACAAGTGACCTGCAAAGGCATGTTGAGGAATACACAGTTGTACCATGGGTGCCATTCCTAAGCGTGTTCTAGCTCCAATCACTTGTTGAGCATTGTGAGAGAGCCACCCATGTGTGCCACTTTCTTCTACACTGCTACAATGTCGTGCTATTTTATGACGTGGACTGGTACACCGACTTCAGGAACCTTGTGTTCCCTCCACCGCTCATTCTAGGTGTTGATGATGTTGCTCTAGGTCCCATTGCTGCTGGTGACAACCCTGCCGCTACTTCTAACAATGTTGTTGTAGATGGAGAAAATGCTCACACTGATGAAGATAATGCTTGTGTCCCAACAACTTGAAGTTTGAAAATATTTTTCCATTTTTGTTTCTATATGCCTGAAAAATGCCCACATACACATATATATAATGAATTCATATACATATAATCATACTTTTGAGTGCATGGCCACAAATTGCATTTTGAAAATGTCTTTATCAAAGTATATATATAATGAATATACTTTCTTATCTTCAACTCTTTGTCTTTATTCTTGTGTTTTCCACAATATGGATTGAATTCCTCACATATGAACTTAATTTCTGCAACATGAGAAGTATAATATTTCTCTGTTCCTATAATAATGAGTTTCATGAATTTTATTGCTTCCTGGATCTGTGAAAATGTTGAAAATACTGGCCGACAAAACACGAAAGGGAAATAATTACATTAATTACATATTTACACTTGTATGAACTAACTAAAGCTTAGTTGAACAATTTTAAGTGAATTCCCTTAACCAAAATTCCTAGTGCTTCCTATTCAATGTTCTCTAATTCAAATGTATTATTTTGAAAGGACCCTCCCACAATTTTTTGAATTTTCCATGTTGGTCAGGCTTTGCGGCCCTTTCGTTGAACTTTAGTACCAATTCTTCACATTTTAGACGTTGGTCTGACGCTTTCTTGTCGAACCACCTCCTAACCACCTATTGGTAGTTAGTCATTGCTATTAGGGATTTCTCCCTTTTTTCTTGTACCTCCATCAATTCGGCCAACCAAACCTTCATAGCTCCATTCTCTTCAATTTCTAGAGATTTGAGTAGCTGTAAAGCAGGTATCTCTATAGAGATAGGTAATAATGCCTCCTTCATACACACTAGCTCATATGGTGAATTATTCAGGGATTGCTTAGGAGTTATGCGATCTACCCATAATGTTGTTCAAATATTCTTGTGCCATTATTTCTCATGATCAACCTCGATCCTTTTAATGAGTCAAACTAGATTCTTGTTAGTCGACTCAGCCAGGTCATTGCCTTGTGGGTAGTAGTTTGATGATGTGTTTAAGAATATTCCATGCTCAAATGCAATTTGACATACCTTGGAGCCTAAGAAAGATTTGGCGTTGTCTAAGATGATAATCTTTGGTGCATTGAATCTCATTACTAGCCCCTCGAGAAAGTCCACAATTTTTTCCTTTGTCACGTTCTTCAAGAGTAGGGCTTCAGTCCATGTCATGGGGTAGTTTGTGGCTATGAGGACCCACTTTTGACTGATGCTAGAGGTGGGGCTAATCATTTTGATGAAATCTAGCCCCCATTCCACAAACAGTTCATCTACTACTATTGGATTGAGAGGCATGACATAATTTTTCCTTCTCCCTACATAGAATTGGCATTATTTGTAGGCCTTTATAATTTTGTAGGAGTCGTTGAATAACGTAGGCCAGAAGTACCTAACATGAAATTTTTTGTTGGCGGTGGTCTTCGCAAAGAAGTTTCTACCTTTTGAGCTGCTGTGGAAGGTGTTAAGAATCTTATTTGCTTGCTCTGTGGTGACACATCACAGTAAGACATTGAAATTCCTCTAAAAAAGGATCCCTTCAATAAGTGAGTACCCACTGTTTTGCAGTCAGTAGAATCTTCTTCTTTGAGAAATAAATCCTGATGGATACCTGTTGGTGTGCAAAAATCTTACCCTATTCCTCGGCTAGCAGTCTTTAGGTTCAAAATCATTTGTTAGGACTATCTCCGCTTGCTCTCCCTTAATTTCTATTTCTTCATCTTGTGCCAAATATTCACACAACCCTCTTCCTTTGACAATATTTTTTAGGCTTGACCTCAATGTCATATTCTAGGATCTTAGTGATCTAATTGGCCCTTTTTTTGGTGATTTCTCCTTCCATGATGTACTCATGCACACTGGAATGTGCGATATAAATGATCACCTTAGTGCAAGCTATAATATTTCATAACTTCTTGAGTCCCTTTACAATTGTGAATAGTCGACTTTTGATGAAGTTATATTTCATCTCATACTCCTTCAAGGTCCAGGAATGAAATGTTATAGGATGTTCTCCCTTTCCTTCATCATCCTTCTGAGTCAGAATAGTGGTGATGCTTGTCTTGCTACTAAAAACATAAATTATGAAGTCTTTTGAAAATTTTGGATTTACCAACATAGGAGATGAAGAAATAAAATCCTTCACCCTCTGGAAGGCTTCTCTCGCTTCTTTTGTCTATTTGAATGATTGGTATTTTTTTAGCATCAAGGTGATTGGTTTAATTAATCCTGTAAAATCAGAAATAAAATTACTTACAAAGTTAACCTTCCCCAAAAAATATTGGACTCCTTTCTTGTTTACTAGAAGGGGAAGTTATTTGATTGCTTTTACCCTTTCAGGATCAATAGCAATTCCTTCTTGGGACACTGCAGGCCCCAACAATTTTCCTTGTGATACTCTGAAAAAACATTTTTTCTAGTTCAGGGACACCCCAAACTCTTGGAATTTTTTGAAAACCATTTCTAGATGATCAAAATGGTCATCTTTAGATTTGAAAAATACAGTCAGATCATCTAAATAGATGAGGTTGATTTTGTTGATTAGTTCACTGAAGGCGATGTCCATTGCCCATTGGAAGGTGGTCCCCACATTTGAGAGGTCGAAAGGAATTTTGGCATATGCAAATGTTCCCCACTTGGTGGTGAACGTGGTCTTGTGTTGATCTTCTTCTTTAACCCAAACCTGATTGTAGCCCGAGAAGCCATCTAAGAGAGAAAACATCTTCGAACCTACCACAGTCCACAAGATTGATTCCATGGAAGGCAGTGGGTAGTGATCCTTCAATGATGCCCTATTTAGGTCATGAAAGTTGACGTAGAGATGAATGTCTCCATTTTTATTTCAGACCAGAATTAGGTTAGATACCCACTTATTGCACTTGATTAGAAAGACAATCCTGGACTAGATCAACTTCTCTAGCTCTTGTGCCATTAAGGCTTCAATCTTTGGATTGACGAACCTCTATTTTTGTCAAATGGGTTTAGCACCTTCTGTTAGCTCAATGGTGTGTTGAATGTTGTTAGGATCATATCCCCTGAGGTCATCATAAAACTAGGCCACAACCCCTTCGTATTTTTCATAGAAGTGTATGAGCCTCTCTTTGTCATGTTGTGGGACTTCTTTCTCAACCTTCAATTTTCTTTCATTCCTGACCTCTAGGTCGGCGTACCTACCTATTCTGCTACGAATTCCCTTCTATAAATACTTGCATCATCATAGTTGAATAGATTTTTGAGAGTGACCAACCCTTTTGGAAGCTTGTTTGATTTCAACTAGATGATCTGCCCTTCGTATGCTTCTTCAAATTTTGGCTGAAACTGATCGACAAACTCTCTCGACTATTGAATGAATGAGGTGATGTGTTCATCACTTTCGAATAATTTCTAGCTCTAGTCATTATTCAGAATGGAGGGTCGAATGACCACTCGCATAGAGTGTACATTCTCAATCAAGTTGGAGACAACATCAAATTGAGATCCTATGGTTGTCAAGCGATCCATATCTGAATTTTTCTCTCTCGACATCACATGGATGTTAAAATCTTTGAAAATTTCGATGAGGTCCCATACCCTATTCCTATAAGATTACATACAGACATTTTTTGTAGTGGAGATGTTTTTAACTTGATTGATTATAAGTTTGGAATGTCTAAACACCATTATTTGTTTGATACCCATGCACTCCACGAGGCTTAGTCCTTGCACTAGACCCTTATATTCCACTTCATTATTCGAGCAAGAAAAATGGAAGCAGAAAGATTTGAGAATCTTCTCATTGGATGGAGATGTTAGGCATATCCCGGTACCAGTGCCAACTTTTCATCTTGTAGCGTCAAAGTGAAATGTCTAGAGCTCTGAGGCTTGTTCGATTGTGAATTCCTTCAATACCCTTGGGAACTCTTGATCCTCATCATAGATGACATAGGTTCCCAAACCGGTAGCATGATAATTTTTGAAAGGATTAGCACCTATATACTTGGTCAAGAAGAATTCTTCTCGATCAACTTTATCTCTGGTTACCTTCTCATCTCCTAGTAGCTTGCTACCCCTGGATTCTTCAGTATGAGTGTCTTTGAAGTTGATCATGGCTTCATCAGCTACATGTTTTGCATGTAGAGGTTCTGATATTATCTTCATTTTAGCCCCATGCTTAGTCTTGAGAATTAGGTGGTACAAGTCCAAAGAAAGGTATCTGCCTATCTTTGAGGTGAATTCCTGGGATAGGTAGAGGCCGAACATGGGAGGGACATCAATGATCATGGCATCTTGTGGAATTGTGATGCTAGGATAGGAAAAAAAAGTTAAGGAGAGGTCTTTAATGAGGCCTATAGTTTTGGCCTTGTTCCCATCCAACTACATAACTCCTCTCTTGAAGGGCTCATAGCTAAGCCCCAAGGCTTCAACTATCTTCTTGGGCATGACTGTGGTGCTGGCACCCAAGTCAATCATGGAGTTGTGCAACAGTTTCTTTCCCATAATGAGAGTGAAGAAAAAGTGTTTCAGTTTTGATTTCCCTTCTTTGAATTCAGTCGAAACCTCTATAGTATTTGCAAGAAATTTAGCAGGAGGAAATGAGTCAGTAGCCCTTACAGAAGCTTGTTCAATTGACTACACAACTATATCTTTTTGCAGGGCCTTCTGTAGTAATGATTTTTTCTCTAGGATGGCTAAGATATCCCAAAGGGATACATTAGTGAAAGATTTCTTCAATTGTTCACCCATGTTGAAGGGTGGAAAATTTGGAGGCTTTTGTTCCTTGGACTTGGTGATAAAAATCTCCTTGCGTAGCTATGACTATGGAGCAATTATGGAAGGACCAAGGGGTTTGTCTTGGATGCTTCTAGAAGAAATGATTGATTCACCTATGAATCATCTCTTTGATTGAGTATTGTAGTCAGACTATACTTGCAAGGTTACCGATGTGGATACTTCATAAGTGAAAAATGCTTCCTCCCCTTCCATCCATGAGAGGAGGGCATTGTTGAGAGCTATGTCACTTTCTTGTTCTAGGGAAATTCCCTGAATCTATGTGGTAAGAACCATATTCTCTATTTTGGGAGAGGTGCATGTATATCCTCCTGAAATCAGTGCCACATCTTGGCTGTTTTGTTCCACTATTTTTTGCTATAAATTTCCACGCGGATAATTTCAAGGAATATGTGCATCACCACAGGGATAGCACTAGCGATTAAAATATTTGGTGAGATTGTTCTACCCTACGGTCAACTCTTTCTTGCACTTGTTTGCACAACTCCCAATGGATTCAATACATATACTATTTGGTTAATTTTCTGAGTTAGGAAATTTATGTGTGTGGCTCGTTGATATTGTTTTTGTTGGTAAGAGGGTCTTCCACCTTGATAAATTTGGTAAGAAGGTCTCATAGGAGTAGCTTGGTTGCACTTGATAGTGGTTACTTCACTTGTTAGGTTTTGTAACATCTCCCTTATGTCACTCATCTCATCCTTTAAAGCACTAGATGTAGAAGCAACATTATGTGGTGCACTTGGATATGTGTGCATAGATGGGGGCGGTGTGAGTGTGCAAGTAGATGGCACCTCCTTGGTAGAAGTTGATATTTTGAGGAATATCGGCATAACGGGCTGAGGTGGAAACTTTTTAGTGTTGATCAGGTTGTTCTCTGCCTTAACTATTATGTTGTATGCATCTAGTAATTTGGTTCTATCAAGTGACTAGATCATCATGGAGATGTCGGTGTTGATGGAATTTAAGTAGAAAATAAATGCTAACTCGGTCAGTGGTCGGATGGCATTTTGTATTCTCTGCCAAGTTGTATGGAATCGACGTTGAAATCAGTCATGGCTTTAGATGGGGCTTGATTTATTGTTGATAGCTAGTGATATAGTGAAGACCTATCTTTGTGATTAGAGAATCTCTCATAGAAAGGATCCCCAAGGTGATCCCAAGTACTGATAGTATTAGCCGACAAAGTGCAATACCAATCTAGTGCTCTTCCTCTGAAAGAAGCCGCAAGCAATCTCAATGCTATGTTTTGATTTGTCACTCTGTGTACCAAACACACATCTGCAACATCTTGTAGATGTTCGGATGGTGTTCTTGAGCCATCTGCAGTGAACTTTGGAATAGCTTGGAGAGAAGATACTGGGATAGGGGCCCAAATGACAAGTGCAACTAGTGCTACAAGGGTACTTCTGGCATCCCAAACGACATAATTTTAATACACAATGTGCAACATGTCTTGGATTCAAAAGTTCTACTGGGTGAGTTTGGTATGTGCTATTACTAGTGGAGGCACTAACAAGCCAGGATTATTTGCGGTTTGTAACCTAGCTAGAGGTCGATGGCTTATACACCCTTTTTGATTTGGTATATTTAAGTGGTCCCACTGAGCATGCTGGGAAAAAGAAAAACTATTGATGCCAAAAATTGACAAGGTAAAAACCCTTTGTGGGAAACTCAGTTAAAGGGGGGACCTATTGCGCTAAACTGAGTAACCTCCAAATTTTAAAGAAGTTGACTTCTTCTATAACTAGGGTTTTGAATGGTAAAAGGAAGCATATATAAAATAAAAGATCTAACTAGGGTGATGCACCAAGATTTAGATGTAAGGCATGATAGATCTATCTTGTGGAGGTGATCTAAGGGCCCGTTCAACAACCTTCTATGTTCTAGAGTGACATAAAATAAATATAGAAGTCTGAATGATTTACCAAATGACACAAAATAATATTCATGCACATTTATTGAAAATAAGAGTTAAAGACATGATCTAAACCAGAAAACTTGCATTAAATTTATACAAGTTCTATGAATGAACCACTCAATACCATGATGGTATAGTAAAACTTTATAAAAAATCTTTAAAAAAATAGAAAGGCCGAACAATGGCACAGTTTGTAAGTCTTTACAATAATCTAAAAGCAATAAAGACCTAGTTATTTTATCAAATTTTCTATGAAAATCTAAACTCTTGCTTCGAAAGAAGAAGCAATATTTATAATGAAATCATAGTCAGGTGAGCAGGTAATAGAAAATATCCTCTGATCATGAGCAATGATGTATTAACAATGATTTCCCTTGGTCGTTGCAACCAAAAAGATTTGAGCCTTGAACAAGGACGCCCTCGAGCTAGATGCATCCCCTACGAATGATGGCACTAGTCCCAGTAGGCCAGAGTGTCGACATGTGTCATCCACTCATGATGACAGTTACAAAACATGGTTACTGTTGTGAGGTTGTCGATTGTTGCATCCTCCTATGTGATGAAATCCTTAGAAGATCAATGTGGCAAGCGGTCAGGGGCCGATGTTCATCTTTCTCTTGATGTGATGAAAAATTGCATTGTGAAGACACATGGATGTCTCCAAGCATACTGCACTGAAGGTGGGGGCCACCAATAATTTTTTGTAGATTGATGCTACATGGCATGTGGTTGGGGCCCAAAATAGGAGCAACCAAAAGAAGCACTGAAGATTGTGAATTGTTGATAGATGGAAGCATGGTGGCGAATTTTGAAAAGAAAGAAAATGGAACCTTGTGAGGAGCGCTCAGTTGACAAGTGGCAACATTTACATATAGCCTTAAGAAAAGAGCCTAATATTTATTTTAATAGGAGCATGTGGCCTGTAATTAAGTAAAAATAAAATAACACGAAGGGGAGCTTAGGGAAATTTATATTCACGGAAAGCAAGCAAGAAAACATTATAGATCAAAGGAACAATATACTATTGGAATATTGGATTTAATTCATATAGATCTTTGTGGTCTGACAAGAGTGAGAATTCTACAGGGTGAAAGGTACTTTATGCTTTTGATCAATGACTATTCTAGATATACATGGGTTACATTTCTTAGAGAGAATTTTGATGCATTAGATAAATTCAAGACATTCAAAGCTATGATTGAAAATGAAGTAAATTTGAGGATAAAATTCTTATGGTTTTTATAGAGGTGGTGAATTCACCTCCCATGAATTAAATATGTTTTATGAAGTGCATGGAATAAAAATATAATTATTTGCTCTGAGAACTCCTCAGCAGAATGGAGTTGAGAGAAAGAACATAATAGTTCAAGAGGCCACTACATCAATGATTACTAAG
The DNA here is from genome assembly GCA_007115665.2 of Sequoiadendron giganteum. NCBI lineage: Eukaryota > Viridiplantae > Streptophyta > Pinopsida > Cupressales > Cupressaceae > Sequoiadendron > Sequoiadendron giganteum. The sequence continues at coordinate 36,347,016 of VCHN02000014.1, forward strand.
GTTGGTCTACCCAAAGTTTACTAGAGAGAAAATATTCACACTATTTTTTATGTAACTGTTGATGCCTAAAATTTCTAGGCACACAGCCTTATGGGAAACTCACTTAATGGGGGGACCTATTGCGCTAAAATGAGTAACATTCGGGTTTTAAAGAAGTTAAATCTTCATACATTATGGGGAGAAAATAGAAAAGGAAATAGATATACAAAAATGAAATCTAATGCTAAGGTGATACACCAATATTCCAAGTAAATAAGCACATGAAATCTTCCTTTCGAGTGATATTTGAAGGCCCGTACAACAATCTACATGCTTGAAAATAACAGAAAGTAGAAATGATATTCTGAAGAAGTTAATCAAATAGCATAATACAACTTCCATATGCATTCACTGAACATGAAGAGTACAAAACATGATCTGAACAACAAAATTATATTTAAATTATAGAATCTTTCTAGATAAAATACCCATTACAACAAACTATCATAGTGAAATATTTTATCAAATAACTAAGATATAGAGACACCAAACAGATTGGCACAATTTGGAAGTCTTAATACAAAATGTAAAGACAATTCAAATGCCAAGAATCTTCTTGTTCTTTTCTCTGTGTATTTTTGAACACTTTTTTAAAGAGACTAACATGTATATATAGATTTTTTCCACTGCCTGAATGTTGAATAATAGAAAATATTCACAGGCATGAGATGTGTCGCTCCTTGCAATGATTTCCTTGAAATAGATGTAACATAAGTTATGAAATGGCATGATGTTGCCTTGAACAAAACACACCCTCTTTCAAATGATGGTTGTTGCACGGTAGTGGAACTGGCCAAATTCTCTTGAAGACATGTGTCAAATGATGTGAGGAGTTGGTTACCTAACACATGGCATAGAGGTGGGGCCTATCATTATAATATCCTTCCCTTGTGACTACGGTTCCCACGGAGATGACATGTGGTGTGGTCTTCACTCTAAGATTTGATTGCGGGGTTCACTAAAAAGGTGCCTATGGAAGATGCAAAGTGGTGCCTGAGTGAAGCTTGGAGATGAAGCAAAGGAAAAAAAAAGAAAAAGTGCATGTTGTCGACACATGGTGCAAGCAAATGAAGACACCACCAAAAGGGATCTTGAAGAGGTGCAAACATATAACACATCGAATGAGGCCTATGCAAAATGAAACAAAATATATCCTAGAGGGAGCTTTAAAGATTATTTAAATCCACATCTTTTGGCAAATAACAAGAGGAATTTTGCCTACGGAATGAGAACCCAAAAATATTGGTAATAAGACCAAAGCCATATCCGTCAGACAACACTTAGAGCTTCGAAAGTGTGGTCTATAGACATAGAAAATTGACCTTAGATGGCATCGATAAGGTGCATAGATTCTCTTGCACCTCATGTAGATTGATAATTTCCTTGAATGGAAACTCCATGGAGATTTCGGTTCCAAAATCTAGTTGGAAAAGAAGCTATGTTAACAGATAGATGGTGCCTTCATTGTCCGCTATCATGGGAGGTTGATTGAATGACTTGAAAGAAAATACATCTTGCTTCTTTTCTTTGATCTTTGCTACAATATGCTCCATTGTGGCCATTGATTTGTCAAAGAGAAAAGGACAGGGAAAGCCCATATGAGTCAAATGAGAAAATTTTATCTGCATATGATTCATAGTTAGACTCAATGTGATCAAGCAATTGCTAGCTTGGAGGATGACTACATGATAATTGATGAACTCCTTTGCCTTTTTGGCAGCCGACCTCCAGTCATCTATTCTTGTCTTTTCCAAGTCTGCATTCATCACCGTGTACAATTTTTTTAGCAATTGATCGGCCTCAGGTACCTTTTTAGCAATAAATTATGGGACCTACTCAATTGTATCACACACCTCCATGCTTAAGTTCACCGCATCCATCATGAATTGTAGTGTTGGTTGTAGGGATAAACAAAAAGATTTAACTTTCTCCCAGTAGGAAACATATAATTGTTGCACCACCAAGAGAAGATCTGATCGAGGAACAAAGGGATGGGAAGGAATTTTTATAAGATTTATCTCAACCTCCTTTGACCTCATTTCATCCATCAACTCCTTGATCTTCTTGTTGGATGTGGTGAGTTATTCCTGTAGAGTTTTCAACTCTTTATATTTTATTTTCAATAGCTTCTCAGCTTGATTTTGGGATTTGCATTCTTTATCGAAAGAGAGATTTATCTCTTGGATCTCATTTTCAAATTGAGCCTACTGGTTTTGAAGCTCTTTATCATTCTACTATATTTCTTTCTCCAATTGAGCCAATCAATCTTGAAGTTCCTTGTTTTTCAGATTAGCAACCAAGTTTGGATCCTAGAACTGGAACTTTGCAAGTTTGTCCTAGAGCTTGGCCTTTTCTATTTGTGCTTGTTGAGACAAGCATGTGATTTCAACATCTTTAGCCTTTTCTTTCTTTCAAATTCTTGAGCTAGATTCTTCTCTCTTGGTCAATTGACAACTGTGCTTCAAAAAGTTTGTAGTTACAGCCCACTACGTTTCCTCCATTAGTTCAACCTTGTCCTATGGTTGGGCCTAGTGTAGATTGAGCCCTATGACATGGACTATGCAATCTTCAAGTTGCATCTACCCTTGAGGTTTGATGGTGTTCGGCGTCATGGATGCAAACATTATCTAACCTTGATCCTCATTAAATATGGTTTGCATGAATGGCTCGATGGGTTTCGTGACATCCTTTTCTTTTCTTTTTTGGGCTCTCCTAGCCTACACCATCTTAGACATGCTAATTTTCCCAAAGAATTTTGATGATGACTCAATCTGTTAGCTGGAAAAGGGTGCATCGGGAGGAAGAGAAATTAGGAAAGAAATCATCATGGATTTAGATAATGTTCACTTTGATCGAGTGACCATTAATGGAGAGAAAGGCGTAATGCTATGTGAGGCTTTGGTGAAAGAAATCACAAGGGGTGGTGGCATGGACTGTGGAGATGCATAGGTCATCATTTTTTGGGTAGGCTAGGTTGAAGCTGATGCTATGGAAGTGAAAGGGATTGCAAGAGAGGGCTCTGATTGGGCCCCAAGAAAAGATGGAAAAACGTGTAGGGAAGAAAAAACTACCTGATCAATTGGGTGGAAGGAAGACTGAGAGGAACCTTCCGTGGGTGCGGAAGCAAAAAATAATAGGCTGACACTTGAGGTAGTTGGAGAGGTGGACACAATTGGGTTAACTAAAGACTAAGATGTGAGAAGAGGTGGAGAGAAATTTACTTGTGTTGTTGAAGAATCTGACCCTTGGCTCATTATCGTAGGTACTTGTGAGCTTTCTCTTGGTGTGATATTGGTGTCCAACCTCTCCTCGAGTGGAGAATTTTCCATGTCCATGACTTCGTGAGATTGTTGAGTCACTTTGGGTCTCTTAGAAACTTGTGTACATGGTCACATGACTACCACATTGGATATAGTTACTTGTGTGCTTAGTAGATTTTCATAGGGCCCTTTTACTACTTGCCTCTTACCTTGTATTTGAGCCTTCTTTTCCTTTCTAGATCTTACTATTGAAGTTGCTTGCTCCTCTTCCATTTATTCATCTTCCGCTACATCAATGTCATCATACTCTTTGTTCTAGATATTGTCAAACTTGTCATCCATATTTGGATCCTAGTACTTGGCCTTAAGACATTTAGTCTCTTTCCAATAAACCCAAAATTCGACAATCTTCTTCTTGCTCCAATGGTTCCTAACCAATTCATTATAGAGGGTGGTACCGAGTTTGCAACTATCACTTGATTTTTTCAAAGGGTAATAAGAAGATAGCCATGGTATCCTTCTAATCTCTAAGGGAATATAGGCTAGGTCTACAAAGAGACTATGGTTTCCTCACAACAGATCTCATCGAGTCTCCCAGTAGGGCCAAGGGCTATGAGTCACCTTGATATTGAGATTTTCTAAGTCATACTCAGGATTGTATTTCCATTTTTCAAAGATCAACACTAGCCCTAGATGAGAAAGCTTCAAAAATAGTAGGCCTTATGTTTGTTTCTTCTCCATTATTACCATACCAAAGCTTAAGAGGCATCAAAAAAGTTTGTTTTATGCTTTCTTGAACAAAACCTGCAGTCTATAATGGCCAGTTTCCTAAATAATTCAAGAACCAACACCTTATTTTTTACATAGATCAGGAGCTGGAATGGTTCCTATATAAAACCACACATCTTGAAAAATGTAATGTCCTCTCTAAGCAACCAGTCATAGGGAGGGAAAAAACTTCTTATCCACTTCATTTGCTCAGCAGAGAACTAGAAACAGCCAACCTAACCCTCTATCAAAATCTTGCAATATTGGAGTAAAAAACAACTAGCAAAATGCATAATAATAACGAGTCACAGAAAGGAGATGGGTCCACATAGAAATCAGCTTCCTCTCCCCATTTTTATTGAAAATGGAAAACTCCATACTCTCTTTAATGAAATCAGGGTTTTGATGTAAAAATATATGAGCCAGAAAAGTGGAAAACCTAAATTTATACTACCTGTGATACTCCTTGAACTAATGCATCATCTCCCAAATAATGGCCTCTACAAAGTCATACCAAAACAAGGTATTTTTTTTTCTTAATTGGAAACCGATACCCATTTGAAACACCTACACCATATTGTCGTTGTCTGATCTGCAAAAAAAGGCCAACATTGAGAAGATGTCTTCTATGTTTGAATTGAAACTGTTGTTCCCAATAAAAAACGGAGTTGTGTGCTTCTCTTCCTTGGGCCTTTTTGCTTCGTAATTGTAAAAAATTTGGGCCTAGGTTGTATTCTTCCATAAACTATCCATTTTGTTTATGGAAAATCTCTCACACGCTTCTAAAAAATGGCTCGTAGGGATACATAACATATCTCGAATAGTATCAACACTAATTATTACTCTAAGGTTTTGAATTTATATGATTCCTATGTCTAATTTTAAATTTTGGGCGTAGTCATGAACTAGCTCTAGGTAGTGATGCACTAAGTGAACCATATACTATGGAAGATTGCAGAACTATAGCTTATACCCCAAAGATTCTTTTTCTTTAGTCTTGGCTCGTTTCATTCTTTCACAGGCTGCTTCCCTAAGAGTCTTAGGGTTGGTTTTGAGCTCAGGGTCATAAACATTATTCCAATCTTCTGCTATCTCGACTTTGTTTCTATGAGAAGTCTTCTGAATAATCTTTGTGTGAGGCCACATTAGATTTTTCGACATCCCTGTCGAGGCATAAGAGATATCACCAAAAACATGGGTCATTGGCACCACCATGATAGCATCTAATAAGCTTCTAACTATCTCTTCTCATGATGCCATCCTAGGATTTTGTGTCATCTTAGGACTTTGTGAAATTTTTTGCAAATGCTTATCCTCTCTCTACAACTCACACTTGAATTCCTTCACAACAAACTATATACTCAACCATCTTCATAGCGCTCTTCTTTTGCATGCAACATTACCCTTTCTAAAGAAAGAGTTGGAAATATCAGATTCTTTTTAGAAATAAATTTGGCATGTACTGCCAACTCATCTGTTCATGTGAAAGAATTCCTACCCTTTGGAAAAGACATTAATTCATAATGACGATTAGTCATCATGTCCTACGGCGCCGCCCTTTGTGAATTTGAGCTAGAAATTAAATGTGTATGAATCCTTTCACATGATTTTACATTACATAACTTTATGAGAATGATTAAGAAAAAGGTGTAATGATTACACAAAAATATTTTGATTTGATCTTTGTAGACTACATTGCATCCACAACTAGACACTTGGCACTTGACCATGTAGATTACCACTTGCACATGCTACAAGCTATAGATGATTGATTATGCCATCTTAATTCACATGCAAAAAGAACAACTTGGTTGGATTTTTAATTTTTCACCTCGATCAACTTCATTCTTATCACATGTATCTACTCCTAGCTACCTCTATAAATAAACCAAAGGATAGTATTAGAATTCATACTTGGTAATTGGGTTTATTAGTAGAGATAATGGATACTCCCATTAAATTGACTAGTAGTAGAGCACAAGTAGCTTTCTTAGGAGAAGTTTCAAATAGGAATTTGATGTGTATGACAAAGAATGTGCACACCTTAGCCATAATTGAAATTAAGTGGGTGTTGGAAAAAAAAATTGTAGAAAATGAGGACAAATATCAAGTGAATACTGATATTTGTTCCCACTTTTTTGCCTCTGCTGGATATTCAAGTATCAAAATTGAGGATATTAAGGCTTACTAGGGAGATTTTTCCCAAGTTTTATCTCAGAGGCCTCTGGGAGATTGTAATGACTGTAGTGCATGTCCTAGGTGTTATGACTGCAAGTGATCTCCATCAGCTCATTGAAGAGGGTGTGGTGGTGCCTTGGGTACCTTTCCTAAGCAGATTTTGTGCTATGACCATTAGGGAACACCGTCAAAGGGAATCTCATGCCCAAAAATTTCTACTGAGGTGCTTCAATGTAGAGCCTATCTATGGTGTGGAGTGGTACACTAATTTTAGAAACTTGGTGTATCCTACTCCACTTGCTGTTTTCATCACAACTCCTGCTACTCCTTAGATTCCAAATGAATGAAATCTTCTCATTTATCTCTTTCTATATATATATATTCTAAAAATTCTTGGACTAAGAGCCATTTTTTACTATAATATCTCAAAATAAATATTACCATACAATGAATATATATCACTCTTTTTTCTAGTTCTTGTCTCTTTTTCTTTTGGCTACTTTTTGGCTTTAAAGGGATCTGCATATAAAGATTCAACCTAAAAAAATGCACAAAATACTTACATATTTACATGGTTAATAAATATAATTGAAAAGTTTAAGGTGAATTCCATTGATAGGAATTCCCAGTGCTTCTTTTTCCATGTTTTCCAGTTCAAATGCATTGTGTTGTTTGCATTGAATTATATGATAAGGACCCTCCCATAGACTATCAAATTTACTATGTTGGTCAAGATTTGTGGCTCTCTCATTGTATTTCAGCACCAAATCTCTGCACTTAAGACCTTGGTTGGAAGCTTTCTTATCAAACCATTTCTTAACCACTTATTGTTGGTTGCACATGGTCGTTAGCACATTTTCCATTTTCTCTTGCACCTCTATCAATTAAGCTATCCAAACCTCCATGGCTCTCTTTTTCTAGACTTCCAAAGATTTAAGAAATTGTAGAGTGGGAATTTCCATGGATACAAGCAATAGTGTGTCCTTCCTATATACTAGCTCATACAATGAAATATTTAATACTTGTTTGGGATTTATGCGGTCTGTGAGAGTGTTGCTTTGAGGTTATTATGCCATTTTCTCTTGTGTTTCAACCCTATTCTTTTGATAATTTAGAATAATTTTTTGTTAGTTGACTCAACCAGACCATTTCCCTACGAGTAATAATTCAAAGATGTTTTTAGGAAACTTCCATGCCTTAGTGCAAATTAACATACCTTCAAACCTAGGAAGGATTTTTTGTTGTCGAAGATGATGGTCTTGGGCAAGCCAAACCTTGTTACCAAGTCTTCCAAGAAGTTTACAATCTTTGCCTCAGTCGCATTCTTTGAAGGCTTAGGAAAGGTAGCCAAGGTGGAGATTGTGTTCTGATGTTGGTGTTGATGTAGAACAGATTACTATTTGGTGTGACAGTCAGAGTGCTATTTTCCTTGCGAATAATCCAACTTTCGATGCCAAAACGAAGCACATTGATGTGCAGTTTCACTTTGTGAGAGATATGGTGGAAGATGGAAAGATAAATTTGGAGAAGGTAGATACTGTGAAGAATGTTGTAGATGCATTAACAAAACCAGTGGGCACTGTGAAGTTCAGATGGTGTTTGGATTCTATGGGCCTTTTGGCCTATAGCGGTTAATTCCTGTTATGTTCCTATTGTTCCTACAAGGTGTTCGACAAGTGGGAGAATGTTAGGAATAAGGTGTCTCAACCTTGGATAATTCCTATTCTTATTATTTGTTTTGTAAAATGTATTTCTAGCAAATAATGTAATTAAGTGTGAGTGTACATGTCTAGTTGGCATGTTGATGTGTCACTCCACTTGATGTGTCGGCATCTTGAATTGTGTGTAAGGAGATCATGGCTGAAACGGTTATGACGGATTCCTATGACACGTAAGAGCTATGTCTGGAAGATTCAATGACAGGTGAAGACATGTGGCAACTGATAAAGTTGAGTACTGTTATCTTTGGAAGTTGCCCTAAAAAGGGAAGCGCATGATATAAGCATTTTTTAGGGTTGCGAAGATGTGTGATGTGAGTGTATTGTTGGAACGTTTTGATGCTGCCGCATTTTGTCTTCAAGTGTTGGAAATCTCCTGAAAGAACTTGCATTGCAAGTGTGTTGTAACCATTGTGTTGAAGATAATACATTGTGCAGGTTTTGGAGTGCTGGGGTTTTTTACCGAAAGGTTTTCCCCAAGGTAAATCATTGTGTCATTCTTTATTTTCTATATGTATGGTATATTGCTGCAATATCATTGTTAAGTAGATTAACGAATCTGAAATTGTAAGGGTTTAAAATGAATTTGCACCATACTTTCCTTAAGAGATTAGTGTAGGAAGTTGTTTCTGCACCTGAGTTTCCTTACATTATGCCTAGCACTAGAGGTTGGGTTAATCATCCCAATGAAGCCCCCATTACGCAAAGGGCTCTTCAACCACTATTGGATTTAGAGGCGTAGCCAATTTCTTCCTCCTTCCTTAAAAGAATTGGCATTCTTTACACAATTTGACTAGAGAGTGTGAATCATTGAATAGTGTAGGCCAAAAATATCCCACACACATAATATTAATGGTGGTGGTCCTAGCAGAGAAATGCCCACTCGCGGGACAACTATGGAATAAGTCCAAAAATATTTGTGCCTGCTCTTGAGTTATGCAACGTAGAAGAACACCATTGAAATTTATTTTGAAGAGAACCCCTTTAATGAGCACATACCCATTGTTCTATAATCTATAAAACCTTTTCTTATAAGAAGGAAGACCCATTGAATATTTCCCTATCTGCATAAACCTTATTCTATTTTCCAACTAGCAACCTTCAGACTCAAATTCATTTAGTAAGACTAGCTCAAGTTGTTCGTCCTTGATTGCCACTTCATTATCTCATGCCAAACATTCACATAATCCTCTTCCTTGCATGGCCTTTGTGGTCCTCACCTCGATGTGATACTCAAGGATATTGGTTATCTAGTTGGACCTCTTTTTGGTGATTTCTCCTTCCACAATGTACTCGTGCACATTGGAATGTGCCACATATATGACCACCTTACTGCAAGATATGAGGTATCAAAAATTTTAAAGCCCTTTGAAAATGGTGAACACCTGCCTATCAATGAGGTTGTACTTCATCTCATAATATTTTAAATTCCGGGAGTGGAAGGCTATAAGATGTTCTCCCTTCCCTTCATCATCTTTTTGAGTTAAAACAATAGCGATGCTAGAATTGCTATTGAACATACATTATAAATTCCTCTAATAAGTTTGGGTTCACCAGCATAGGAGCTAAAGAAATAGCCTCCTTGGCCTTCTCAGAGGCTTCTCTTGCCTCTTTTTTCAACTTAAATAATTGATCCTTCTTGAGCATTAGGGTGACAGGTCTAATTAGACCTGCAAAATCTAAAATGAATTTTCTTACAAAATTTACCTTCCCTAGGAAAGACTGAACTCCCTTTTTGTTTAATGGTAGGGGAATTTATTTGATTGCCTTCACCTGATCTAGATTAATAGCAACTCCATTTTTAAACACTACATGTCCCAGTAATTTTCCTTAAGGCACTTTGAAAATATATTTTCTGGGTTCAGGGATATCTCAAACTCCTGGCATCTTTTGAAAACCATTTAAGATGATCAAAATGATCATATTTTGACTTAGAGAATATATTAATATCATCCAAGTAAACTGAGATCATCTTATTGATCAATTCTCTAAAAGTGATATCCATCACTCATTGAAAGGTGGCTCCCATATTTGAGAGGCCAAAGGGAATTGTTTACATAGGAAAACATTCCCCACTTTATAGTGAATGTTATTTTGTGTTGGTCCTCCTCTTTGACCTAGATTTGGTTGTAACTGGAGAAGCCATCTAGCAAAGATTTTTTTTTTGAGCCAACCACTATTTGCAAGATTGATTCCATGGAAGGCAATGGGTAGTGGTCCTTTAGGGATGCCCTATTCAAATCCCAAAAATCAACATGGAGGTAGATGTCCCCATTTTTCTCTCAGATCAGAACCAAGTTGGACGCCCATGTACTATGCTTGATTGAGAAGACAATCCAAGAGTGGATTAGCTTCCTCAACTCTTGTGCCATTAGTGACTCAATCTTTGGGATTACTGGCCTTTGCTTTTGGCGGATAGGTTTTGTCCCTTCTATTAGTTCTATGGTATGTTGGATGACATTGGGATCATATCCCCTAAGGTCATCATATGACCAGGCCACTAATCCTTCATATTTTTCACAAAAATGAATGAGCCTATCTTTATCATGCTATGGAACATCTTTCCCAGCTTTAATCTTCCTCCCATCTTTGACCTGGAGATCTGTATTGTTGCCCTTGTCTGCTAAAAAATTTCTCTTTTCGTTTCTTGCATCACAATCAAATATATTTTTGATAGTAATCAATCCTTTTGAAATCTTGTTGGACTTTAGCTGAATAATTTTCCCTTCATAAGATTTTGCAATTTTTGGTTGGAGCTAATCGAAAAACTCTCCTGAGTGCTGAATGAATGTAGTGATTTGAGTGTCACTTGCGAACACTTTACAAATCTAGTCATTGTTTGGGATTACAGATCGGACAATCACTCTCATAGAGAGTATGTTCTCAATTAAGTCAAAAGCAGGGACAAATTGAGATCCTATTGTCCCCATGCAATCCGTAGGTGCATTCTGCTCTCTGGGCACCATCTGTATATTTAAGGCTTCAAAACTTTCAATTAGGTCCTAGACCCTATGTCTATAAGATTGCATTCAAAAATTATTGATTGTGGAGACACCTTGGACTTGATTGACTATTAGCTCAGAGTCTTTGAACACCATTATCTATTTAACACTAATTCACTCCACAAGACTTAAACCTTGAACAAGGTCTTCATATTCAGCTTCATTGTTTGAACATGAAAATTGAAAGCAAAAAGATCTAAGTATCTTTTCATTGGATGGGGACATCAAACATATCTCATCTCTCACACCAACTTTGCATCTTGCTCCATCAAAATACAACATCCATAGCTTTGAGGTGTGCTCATGCTCAAGTTCCTTCATCACCTTCAGAATCACTTGATCTTCATCATAGATCACATAGGTTCCCAATCCGATGGCATGATAATTTTCAAAAGGATCAGTGTCTATAAATTCACTCAACTTCTTCATCAACCAGTCTCTGGCCACCTTCTCATCCTCAAGTCACTCAGTACAATACATCTCATCTTTGGTGATAGAGGTAAGAGTAGCTCAAAATTTATCATGGCCTCATCTGCTATATGTTTCGAATGTAAAGGTTTGGACAATATCTTCATTTTAGCTCTATTATTGGTCCTAAGAATTAAGTGTGACCAATATAAAGAAGGATACCCACCTATTTTGGTAGTAAACTCCCGTGATAAGAAAAGACCGAACATGGGAGGGACATCAATGATCACGATATCTTGTTTGATTGTGATACTGGGGTAGGTGAACATATTCAATGGGAGGTTCTTGATGACACCTATAGTTTCAACCTTATTGCCATCAAGCTGCATAACCCCTCTGTTTAAAGGTTCATAGCTAAGTCCTAAGGCTTCATCTATTTTCTTGGGAATGACCGTGGTGCTGGTACCAAAGTCAATCATAGAATCATGCAACAATGTTTTACCCACAATGAGAGTTAAGAAAAGGGATTTGGTTTTGGATTACCTCTACTTTCAATCAACGATTTATCTCTATTTCTTGTGAGGAATTTGGCCTGAGATGATGAATCAATGGCCTTTTCCTTGGATGGTTTCTCTACTGGCTCTATGCTTTCATCTTCCAGTAGGGCCTTCTGCAATAACGACTTATGCTTGGGGATAGCTAAGATATCCCAAAGGGATACATTAGTAGAGGATTTATTCAACTATTCCACCACATTAAATGGTATTGGATTCAAATAATTCTACTCCTTAGAATTTTTTATGATAATCTCCTTGCATGGCTGAGATTTTTGTACAGTTGCAAATGAACTAGGACCTTGGTCGAGAACACTTTTGGACTCTTGATTGACTGGTTAGCCCGTGAATCTCCTCTTTGAGTGAGTGTTATAATCTGATCTCACTTGTGGGGCCTTTGATGTGGAAATTTCATTTTCAAACACCACCTCTTCTTCTTCCATCCATGAGAAGAGCACATGATCAAGAGTTATCTTTTTTTCTTGCTCAAAGGACATTCCTTTAATTTGAATGGTGAGTACCACATTTTCTATTTGTAGAGAGGCATATGCAAAACCTCCTAAATCTAGTGCAACACCTTGACTATGTTGTTCTACCAATATTTGCTATAAATTTCCATGCAGACAATTTTGAGGCATATGTGCTTCATTGCAGGGGAAGCACCAAGAATTTGTATCATCGGCTAGATTATTTTGTCTTGCTACCAACTCTCTATTCAAGCTTGATTGATCATTTTGTAATGGAGTAGGCACTAAAAAAATTTGATTACTTGGTTGAGTCTATGGATTCATGCACATACCTCCTTGGAACTGGTTTTACTAGTAGGAAGGTCTTCCACCTTGGTAATTTTGGAAAGATGGCTTCATAGGCATAGACTGTTGCCGCTTGATATTAATTATTTCATTTTAGAAGGTTTGCAACAAATCCATGATGTCACTCACCTTAGTTGCTAAAGGGTTAGATGTAGAAGCAACATTTTGTGTTGTGCTCGGATATGTGTACATGGATTGGGAGGATCAGACGCACTGGTAGAAGCCATCTCTTGGGCAAGAGCTGACAATTCTGTGAATATAGGTATAAATTTTCAGCATCAATCAAATTATTCTCTACCGTAACAGCAAGGCTATATGCATCCAGCAAGGTGCTCCAATGAAGGGAGTGAATCATCACCAAAATTTCAGCATTGAGAGATTTTAGATAGAACATGAACGCCAAATTAGTAGGTAGGAAAATAGCGATTTGAATCCTTTGCCAAGTTGTGTGAAACCTAGCATTCAAATTAGTCATGGCCTCTTGAGGGGTCCACTTAATGGTCACTAGCTGCTAGAATAGTGAAGATCGATCTCCATTATTTGAAAACCACTTGTAAAAAGGATCTTAGAGATGATCCCAAGTGTCGATAGTATTAGCTTATAGAGTGTGGTACCAATCTAGTGCCATGCCTTTAAAAGAGGCTACAAACAACCTTAGTGCTACATTTTGATCAGTGACACCATGCACCAAGTACACGTCTACCACATCCTGCAGATGGTCAGATGGTGTTTTTGAGCCTTCCCTAGTAAATTTTGGTAAATATTTTAAAGCAAACATTGGGATAGGATCCCACATAGCTGGTGCTATTGGTGCTATGAGAGGGCTTCTGGAATCCCATGCTACATAATTTTTATTAGCCATTAGTAACGGGACCTATGGAGGGGTTGGGAAGTTCATTGGATAGGCTCTTGCTTAAACTATTACCAATGGTGGCACTAGAAGGCTAGGGTTATTCACTATCTAGGATCTAGTAATAGGTCTATGGCTCATACACGCACTCTAAACTTAGATGCATTCAAACAAAGTCCCACCGGGTGTACCAGAAAAATAACTGTTGATGCCTAAAATTTCTAGGCACACAACCTTATGGGAAACTCAGTTAATGGGGGAACCAATTGCGCTAAAATGAGTAACCGCCAGTTTTTAAAGAAGTCGGATCTTCATACATTGGGGGGCAAAAAGGGAAAAATAAATTGATATACAAAAATGAAATCTAATGCTAAGGTGATATGCCAATATTCCAAGTAAATAGGCATAGGAAATCTTTCTTTCAAGTGAGATTTGAAGGCTCATTCAATAATCTACTATTGGTATGTGGTGAATGATCATGCTATACTATACACTTTCTAGTATTGTACACTCTTCATGTATCCTCACGGGGGTCCGGGGCTGGGCCGGGCCCCGGGCCCCGGGTAGGGTTTCGGGTGTGGCAGCCCCCAAGAATTTCTTTTTTCACCTTTTTTCGCTTCATCACCGAAAAAGAAAAAGGCCGACTTTGTAAACCCTAATTTCTGAAAACTTCTAAAAGCTTGTTATAAGTGGCTAAGATGGAGAGTTATAGCATGGAATTATTTGCAATATTGTAATATGTTTTGCACTGGATAATAAAATCATTGGATGGCTTCGGTTTTGTGGATGTAGCCTAAATTGGGTGAACCACGTTAAATTCTCTGTGTTGTCTTCTATGTGTGTTTTATTACTCTATTTTATTGTTCATATCTGTATTTAACTTGTTAAATATCTACCTTCTAACCCTAACAAGTCGTATCAAAGTGGGTTGTTTTTTATTATCATTTGCAAGAAAGTCTCATGGTTGAGTGGGAGTCTCAAGGTTAAGTGGGAGCAATGGTAGACGAGGGCAAGTTGAAGGTTGAGAAGTTCAATGGGTAGAACTAACAATTATGGAAGATGCAGATGGAGGACTACCTCTATTAGAAGGATTTATGGCAGCCATTGGAAGGGAAAACGAAGAAACCCACAACAATGTCAGATGAGGACTGGGATATTTTGGACAAAAAGGCACTTGGCAGTATTCGTTTATGCCTGGCACAATCAGTAGCATTCAATATTACAACAATAAAGACAACTCAAGAGTTGATGGAGACCCTAGCAAAGTTATATGAAAATCCTTTCGCTTCGAATAAGGTATTTCTTAGGAAGCGTTTATTTAATATGAAAATGGTAGAAGGTGGGTTAGTTTTTGATCATTTAAATGAGTTTAATACGGTTACTAGTCAATTAACTTATGTAAAAGTAAACTTTGATGAGGAATTTAGGGCTCTTTTGATTCTATGTTCTTTGCCTAAAAGTTGGAATAACTTGGTAATGGCTGTTAGCAATTCTGTTTCTGGTTCGAATACATTGAAGTTTGATGATATTGTTGGTGTTATTTTGAGCAAGGAAATTCATAGAAAAAGCTCAGGTGGAACATCCACATCAGGAAGTTTTTTGAATGCAGAGAGCAGGGGCAAAACAAGGGAGAGAGGAAACAATTCTGGAAGTCATGGGAAGTCACGAGGAAAATCAAGGGATAGAAGGTCCCAATCTAGAAACAAGAGGGATTGATGATACTGTGGAAAGCCAGGTCATTTAAAGAAAGATTGTTGGTCTTAGGAAAATAAAGGAGACAAAAAAGAAGGAAATAAAGAGGCAAATGTGGTATGTAATAAATCTGATGAGGATTCTTTTATTCTTTCCCTTGACAATATTGATGATTCTTGGGTGTTAGATTCAGGTGCTTCATTTCATGCTACACCCCATAGAAATTATTTTCTTGATTATGTCCAAGGGGATTTTCGGCTGGTTTATTTGGGAGATAATGAACCCTATCAGATTGTTGGAAAGGGAAGAATCAATATTAAGTTGCAGAATGGGAATCATTGGCTACTACATGAGGTAAGGTATGTTCCAAAGTTAAAAATAAATTTAATTTCTACAAGGCAACTAGATGATGAAGGTTGTGTTGTTACATCTAGTGATAAAAAATGGAAGGTTACAAAAGTTTCCTTAGTGGTAGAAAAAGGTGTGAAAGTAGGCACCTTATATATTTGTACAGGTCATACTGTTCCTTCTAATTTAGCTATTGTAGATAAAAATCAATGTTTAGGAACAATTGTTGCAGTTCAGTAGGTAGAAAATTAGATAGTTGCTATGGATTCTGAATCAACACTATGGCATGATAGACTTGGGCATATGAGTGCAAAAGGTATGAAATTACTTCATTCAAAGAATGTTTTACCAGGTCTAAAATGTGTTAATATGGATTTCTGTGAAAGTTGTGTTTATGGGAAACAAAAGAAAAATGAGAAATTGGAGCTTGTGCATACGGATGTATGGGGACCAGATCAAGTATCTTCTCTTGGTAGCTCTTAGTATTATGTTACATTCATTGATGATGCAACTAGGAAGGTATGGATTTATTTCCTTAGGAAGAAATCTAGTGTATCTGAAACTTTTAAAAAATGGAGAAGCTTGGTTGAGAATGAGACAAGTAAAAAGCTAAAATGTCTTAGATATGATAATGGTGGTGAGTATTGTAGTAAAGAGTTTTAAGATTATTATTCCTCTAATGGTATTCATAGGCAAAAAATGGTTCCAAGGACTCCACAGGAAAATGGAGTGGCTGAGCACATGAATAGAACAATAATGGAGCATGCATGAACTATGAGATTACATGTTGGATTGCCTTTAAACATGTGGGAAAAGGCTATAAATAGTGTTGTTTATTTAATTAATAGAGCTCCCTCTAATCCTTTGGGTTGCGGTATTCCAAAGGAAGTTTGGATAGGTAAAAAGGTGACTTATTCTTTTGTCAAAACCTTCGATTGTGAAGCATTTGCACATGTAGATTCTGAAAATAGAACCAAGCTTAATGCAAAATCAAATAAATATATATTTGTTAGATATGGCATTGATGAATTTGGTTATAGGCTTTGGGATTTTAAAAATAAGAAAATTGTGAGAAGCAGGGATGTCATATTTAATGAGAAAGTGTTGTACAAAGATCTATTGCAGCAGCATGAGAAGAAAGAAAAGGATTATGCAGTGATGGATGATATTACAAACAATAATGTTCCAGTGGTTCCTCATGCTATGCAACAACAACAACAAGAAATACCACAAACTCCAGTGAATGTTAGGCAATCTTCATAGATAAGTAGACCTCCAAAAATATTTTCTCCCTCTTTGTATTCTATTTTATTAACTTATGCTAGTGAACCAAAGTGTTAACATGAAGCTATGTAGGTGGATACCAAGGTTCAGTGGGAGCATGGAATGGAAGAAGAAATGGACTCCTTGCTGAAAAATCAAACTTTATGCAAGTTGCCTGCAGGTAGAAAGGCTTTACCAAACAAATGGGTTTACAAGTTGAAAGAGGAGGATGGAGGTAAGAAAATATTTAAAGCCAAATTGGTTGAAAGGGATTTGCATAGAAAAAGGGTATTGATTTTGATGAAATCTTTTCTCTAGTTGTTAAAATGACTTCTATTCGTACTGTTTTAAGTATTGTGGTTGTTGAAGATTTGCATTTAGAATAGCTTGATGTTAAAATACCCTTTCTCTATGGTGATTTGGAAGAGGAAATATATATGGATTATCCACAAGGATTTGAGGTCAAAGGTAAGGAGAAAATAGTGTGCAGATTGAAGAAAAGTTTACATGGCTTGAAACAACCACCTCGACAATGGTATGTTAAATTTGATAGTTTTATGGTTGAGCAAGGCTACAACAGGTGTAATTCAGACCATTGTGTTTACTTTAAGAGGTTAGTTGAAGATAGCTACATTATTTTATGTTTATATGTTGATGATATGCTTGTAGCAGGGTCTAATATGAACCACATCAAGGAGTTAAAACAACAGTTAGCAAATTCATTTGCTATAAAGGATTTGGGGGCAGCAAAACAAATCCTTGGTATGAAGATTACAAGAGATAGGAAAAACAAAAAATTGTTTCTATCTCAAGTTGATTATGTTGAAAATGTATTGCAGAGATTTCATATGGAGAATGCAAAAGTTGTCAGCATACCTTTGCCCAGTCATGTAAAATTGACTAAGGATATGTGTCCAAAGACACAAGAGGAGGATGAAAAAATGTCCAAGGTACCATATGCTTCAGCTATAGGCAGTTTAATGTATGCCATGGTATGCACAAGACCGGATATTGCACATGTTGTAGGATGTGTTTGCAGGTATATGAGTCATCTTGGAATTGAGCATTGAAATGTGATAAAATGGATTCTCAGGTACTTGAGAGGTACATCCAATATATGTTTATGTTTTGGGGGCTTTAATACAGATTTAAAAGGCTATGTTGACTCAAATTTGGCAGGGGATATAGATACCAGGTGGAGTACCACAGGTTATGTATTTATAGTTGATGGGATAGCAGTGAGTTGGATTTATCAGTTATAAAAGGTGGTTGCTTTATCCACCACAGAGGCAGAGTATGTGGCTACAATAGAGGCAACAAAGGAGATGATATGGCTACAAGTCTTCATGAAAGAGTTGGGAAAAACACAGGCTGAAAATCACTTTTTTACAAATAGTCAGAGTGTTATACATCTTGCAAAGAATTCTTCCTTGCACTCTAAAACCAAACACATACAACTGAGATATCATTTCATTTGGTCAGTCTTGGAGGATGGACAAGTAAAGCTGGAAAAGATACATACAGATGACAATCTACCAGATATGTTTACAAAGGTAGTGACAAGGGAGAAGCAAAACTCCTCTTCAGCTTTGGTTGGTCTTCATGGTTAAAATTATAATAGCACCACAAGGTCCAAGGTGCCTATTTCCAGTTGGAGCTGTAAGTGCAACGGTGTCGTCTAGGATCAGTCTCTAAGTGGGAGATTGTGTTGGTGTGGAGCCTGATCAGTCTCCAAGTGGAAGATTGTTTGTATGTGGAGAATGATCATGCTATACTGTGCACTCTTCATGTATCCTCGTTGGGGTCCGGGGCCAGGCCAGGCCCCGAGTGAGGGTTCGAGGGTGACAGCCCCCGAGAATTTATTTTTTTCACCTTTTTTCTCTTCGTCACCGAAAAAGAAAAAGGTCGACTTTGTAAACCCTAATTTTTGAAAGATTCTAAAAGGTTGTTATAAGCGGCTATGATGGAGAGTTGTAGCATGGCATTATTCATGATATTGTAATATGTTTTGCACTGGATAATAAAATCATTGGATGGCTACGGTTTTGTGGATGTATCCCAAATTGGGTGAACCACATTAAATTCTTTATGTCGTCTTTTGTGTGTGTTTTATTAATCTATTTTATTGTTCATATATGCATTTAACTTGTTAGATATCTTCCTTCTAAACCTAACATCTACATGCCCAAAAATAACAGAAAGCAAAAATAAAATTTTGGAGGAGTTAATCAAATATCATAGTACAACTTCCATATGCATTAACTGAACATGAAGAGTACAAAACATGATCTGAACGACAAAATTATATTGAAATTATAGAAGCTTTGTAAATAAACTACCCATTACAACAAAGTAGCAGAGTAATTTGTTTTATAAAATAACTAAGAAATAGAGAGGCCAAACAGATTAGCACAATCTAGGAGTCTTAATACAAAAAATAAAGACAATACAAAGGCCGAGAATCTTCTTGTTCTTTTCTCCATGTATTTTTGAGCCCTTTTTTAGAGAGACTAAGTTGTATATATAGATTTTTTTCACTGCCTGAATGTTGGATAACTGAAAAGATTCCTAGGCATAAGTCATGTCGCTCCTTGCAATGATTTACCTTAAACAAATACAACAAAAAGGTTTTGAAATGACATTTTGTTGCCTCAAACAAATTGTGCCCTCTTTCAAATGATGGTTGCGACACTTCTCCGGAAGACATTTGTCAAACTACTTGAGGAGTTAGTTAGGACACATGGCATAGAGGTGGGGCCTCTCATTCTAATATCCTTCCCTTGCGACTATAGTTCTTATGGATATAACATGTGGCACAATCTTCACTCTAAGCTTTGATTGCAGGTTCTTCCAAAAAGGTGCTTGTGGAAGATGTAATGTGGCGCCTAGGTGAAGCTTGGAGATGAAGCAAAGTAAAAGAACTCACAAAAGTGTGTGCTATCGACATGTGGCACAAGCGAATGAAGGAACCACTAAAGGGAACCCAAAGAGGTGAAAACATATAACATGCAGGCTGAGGCCAATGCAAAACCAAACAAAATATATCCTAGAGGGAGCTTTAAGGATTATTTAAATCCATAGTATTCAATTGAGTTCAAGCAAGAGAAAATAGTACAAAGACCCCTTATGAGCTATGGCATGGAAGAATTCCTACTATTAAGTATTTCAAGGTATTTGGAAGTAAATATTATATTAGATGGGATGAAGAAACTTTAAGAAAGTTTGATGCAAGAAGTGATGAAGGCATTTGTCTTGGATATTCTACTAAAAGAAAATCTTACATATGTTTCAATAAAATACTGAGGAAGATTGTAGAAAGTACAAATTTCAAGGTTGATGAAGCAATGAATAATTCAATTGATGTTGACAAATATGTATCTAATGAACTTGATTGTGTAAGGATTGAAGAAGTTGTGGAAGAACAAGAAAAGGATGAACAAGAGAATTAGAATGAAGAAAATTAAAAATAAGAAGAAGCTTCGGTGGTGTCCCCTAAGACACCTAGATATGTGTAGAAGAATCATTCAGAAAGATCATTGGAGACAAGACAAAAGGAGTATTGATATGAAGTAGAGTTGCTACTAGTGAGGTAAATCTGTGTTTACTTTCAAAGATTGAATTGAAGAATGTAAGTGAAGCATGCAAATATGAGCATTGGATGGAAGCTATGAAAGAACTTATGCAGATTGAGAAGAATCAAACTTGGGAATTGGTCCCAAGATTGAAAGACAAAAAACTTATTGGATCAAATTGGGTATTTACAAATAAGTTGAATGAGAATGGAGAAGTGGTTAGAAATAAAGCAATTCTTATGTGTAAGGGTTACTCACAAGTAGAAGGGATAGATTTTTATAAGACTATTTCTTTGGTGGAAAGAATGGAAGCTATAAGGATGTTTTTAGTGATTGTTGCTCATAAATATTTCAAGGTCTATCAAATGGATGTCAAGTCTACATTTTTGAATGGTGAGCTAGAAGAAGAGGTCTACATGGAATAACTAGTAGAAGGATTTCATTTGTCAAATCAACCAGATATGGTGTGCAAATTGAAGAAAGATTTATATGGATTGGAGCAAGATCTTAGAGCTTGGTATGCAAGTTTGGATAGGTAGTTGATTCAACAATGTTTCAAAAAAGGTATGGTAGATAGTAATCTATATTTTAAAGTTGAAAATGAAAAAATCTTGATTGTGGTTGTATATGTCGATGAAATTATTTTTGGAGGAAATTAAACTATGTGTAAGATGTTTGCGGAAGAAATAATTTTTCTTTTTTGAGATTTCTATGTTTGGAGAAATGAATTTCTTTCTTGGGATGGATGGTTCCAAACTGGTATGCACTTCTATGGTGGCTGGTTGAAAATTAGGTAAAGATGATAATTCACCTAAGGTTGATTAGAGAAAATATAGATCTATGATTGGTGGATTGTTGTATTTGATTGCTACTAGATTGGATAGCATGCATGCTATCTATCTTGTGGCTATATTTCAAGAAGATCCAAAGGAAACACATGTTTCTATTGTTAAAAGAATATTCAGACACTTGAATGGAACTCTAGATTATGGCTTATGGTATCCTAGGGATATTGAATTTACACTAAGTAGTTATACATATGCAGATTGGGCTTGATGTGTATGTCCCTACAAAGGATCAGATTGCTAATATATTTACAAAGGCTCTTCCTAAATATAGTTTTGAGTATCTTCAGGAGAAGTTAGGGGTTATTTCCCCTCCTTTCTTTAACTAGATGCATATGGAGATGCACCAGTCTAGTGGGTCTATGGATCTATCTTTGTTTTGGACTAATGTTTTGGTGGCTACCTCTTAGGGGGAGTAGGTAGTTTCATGTGTTTTAATTGTATGAGTATTATGTTTTTAATGTCAAAGGGGAAATCAATGTAAAATATCCTTTTCCTTTTCCATTGATGTAAAAGGGGGAGAGGAAGAGATAAGAAGAATGCGAAAAAAATTATCTACTAAGGGGGAGAAACAAAATGTAAAATCATGAGAAGAGTGTTTAGAGCTAGTATGTTGTCTTTGATGTTTTCTCACATCATGTGTTGCCATCAATGACAAAGGGGAATATTGTTGCAAGAATGAAGGTGTTTTCATTGATGTCAATTGGTCAATTGGTTATCAACTAGTTATTATTTTCAATGATGTCATGGATGCAGGTTATTTGTTGTATATGTCAAGGATATTGAGAAAATTGTAATGAAAAAAGGTTATAGGTGTTCAGTGGTTGCTCTAGGATTTTCTCCAAGATTTGATTCTATGTTTGTGTGGTTTATACATGTTGATCATGGTTGTTTGAAGCTGCTATATCCAAATTTTTAGCTTTGATTCATTGTACAGTGCGAGTTATGTTCACCAGTTGTGAACTGTGGTTTTTTGTGTATCTGGTTGAGGTCTAGGAGAAATGTTGTTGGTCCATATTTCTTTTTTGTTAATTCTTATGACTTTTGGTTCTAGAGTTAATATGTTATGCTTGTGTTGAAGATAAGTTTTGTTTTTGGAAGGATTTGATCATGCTAAGGGTAGCATGTGCTTAATTGTTCTATTTGTTTTACACTGATTTGGTTGACCTTGTTTTGAACACTACCTTTGAATTTAATGAAGCATTTTAGAAACTATTTGGGTCCTCACCAAGCATGTGTTTGGGTCACCCTAATTCTAATTCAACCCTATGATTTTTTGGAACTGACCTAATTTGAATTTAATGATGGATGGATGAATTTGGATATGTTTCAATGTTGAAGATCGTATAAATATAGGATGAGTTAGTGGTGAAAGTAGAACAAAGAGATAAGTGAAGAGAAGTAGAGCAGATAGATGCAAAGTGGTAGAGATCCTAAATTTTGGCTAAATTTTGGTGAATTTATGATGTGTCTTTCCTTGTCATAGTTCTGTGCTTCTATGTTCAAGTGTAGAGATTAGGTTTTTAGGTTAAAAACCCTCTTTTCAAAATTTGTATGGTCATGAAAGTTAATCATTATAATCCTTCCTTGACCTATGCACCAGGTTGCTAATAACCTAAGTTGTATCTTGATCCATTGAAATCATTACTTGTATCACCCCTTTTGTCTAAGTCTGTCGGTCACCATATGCAAGTTTAACATTTTTTAATTTTTCCATAGTCGGGCTAACTAATTCATATTTAAAGAATGATGTATTAAGTATTTCTTCCTAAGGGTTAAGTCTCAATGACCTAGTCATGCCCCATCCTTAAAAAAATAACTTTTTTCCATGTGCAAATATTTGATGACCATCTGATCTCAAGGATTATTCTTGGTCGTTACCTGCACACTCGATGAGGTATGTTGGTGACATCATGAAGAAGCAGAGGGTTCAATGGGATATTGATACATATACTACCATAGTTGTGGGCCCCTATATTCACTTTGAATTTGATGTCTTAATATTTAAAGATCAATGTCCAAGATGTGACGTTGAGATTAAATCTCAGTCGTTCCCTATGCACCCCACGAGATTAAAATATTTCTTTAATAAAAGTTGCAGGGTTAGTGAGTTGTCACTACATGGATTCTAAGGGCATGTGGAAGAGAGTTGGTGGGGCCTAGGAGTAGACGAGTTGATGTCTAGTTGGTAAAATATCATTGGGCGATGAGGTGGTGCATTATAGAAATAGAATTTCAAATATCATTGACTCAATTTGAGCCATCAAAATGACCATCTCACTGGGAGATCAATCACTACTGAATTTGAACCTAATTTTTGACAGCCGTTCGTCGGACTTTCGGCGCTATTTTGTCGATCGACCAACGAATCATAGAAATCACCATCGTCGCTCAATTTTCGTCTATAATCTGACAGACTGTAAAACGTCACACTCACAACGCAAGCTCATCCGAACCTTAACGCCCATTTCATCGATCGAGCGACGAGCAGTGGCTGGAGTACGGGTGGTGTACCTCCACTGAAGCGTCGAAGCAGAGACATACGTTCGTTGGAACCATGATGATAGTTTTGTCGATCTAATGATGCACAGGATGCGGAGAATGGGTGGCATACCTTTGCCAAAACATCAAATTAACAAAAAAAGTTCATCGCCATTACGACGAAAATTTTGATGTATTCCAAATATCGATGAGAGATCAAGACTGTTACAACAATTAAAATTGCCTAACATATTATATTGGGAGGATTGGACTTTGGTCTCAATGATAAAGTTTCATCAGCAAGATACAGATCTTGTCGCATCGACGAAGCAAAAGGGAAGCATATCGGTAAGACATATACCATCGGAGTAATGTCTGAATGTCTACCCGACCTGCTATCTAACGCCGATAAGCATACATTGGCAAGTGTCTTGGCAACATACCTCTAATTGAAATAGAGACAGAAGTTCATCGAACTCGCGACGAAATGGGCAAGTCATTATGATGAAAGTTTGTTGGATACATTGCAAATTCATCGGACGCTTTTCGATGTTCGTTGCAAATGCGACGAAACAATACAATTTAAAAAAAAAAAAACTATTCATTGAAATGTAGGCATATCGGTGAAAGATCAAGACTATTACAGCAATCAAAATTGCCTAAGAGGATATCTCGGGAGGACTAGATTTTGGTCTCAGTGATGGTAGTTCATCGGCGAGATACACATCTTGTCTCATCGACGAAGCACGAAGGAAGTATATCGACAAGACATATACCATCGGAGTAAGTTATGAATGTCTAGCCGACCCGCTATGTAATGTCGATAAGATTATATCGGAAGGAGTCTTGGTGACATAGTACATATCAAAATAACGATAGTAGTTCCTCGAATGCGTGATGAAATAGGAAAGTCATTACGATGAAAGTTCGTTGGATATATTACAAATTTGTTGGACTCTTTTGGAGGTCCGTTGAAAATTTGAGGGAACAATACAATTTTAAAAAAAAAAGCTATTTGTTCAAATGTAGGCATATCGGTGAAAGATCAAGACTGTTACAGTGATCAGAATTGCCTAACAAGATATATCAAGAGGACTGGCCTATGCTCTTAATGATGAATTTTCATTGGCGAGATACTCATCTTGTCTCATTGATGAAGCATGAGGGAAGCATAAAGGATAGATTGGAATACTTCAGTATGAAAATTTAGATCATAATATGATTAACCCTGTTTGGACAAATGCAATGACATTAGTGTCAAGAGTTAAGAGGCCATTCAGTTTTGCATTTCAATAAATTATTGTATGCATTGAGTAAGTTTTTACAAGGTAGAAAAAGGATAGTCACACGACTATTTAAAATATCAAACATGTCAGTTGTTGTGTTTAATCAGGCTTACAGAGGCAGGGATTTATCATTTTTTGCATACATCTGCAGTCTAAGCTCTAGGCTTGCATTATTTGGTTACTATGTATGAGAAATGAGCAATGAATAATTGTAGAATATGGAGGCTATGGATGATATTAAGATGGCCACATTTGATGTTGATCAACAATTGGAGCAAAATATAAAACCTATGATGAGTCATGAGATCAAGGGGGCTGTCATGGACAACAAGCACAACCTACGAACTGGATTCTAATTTTGCTAAAAAAGAAAAAATCAAACTAGTGAATATTAAACTACACACTAGAATCTAAATTTGTGGAAAATGAGAAATTTGGTGAGAAAGAGTACCTACAGTGCATCTTGGATACTTAGCTAGTGTATTAAAAAATAGGATTGCAAACCCAAAATTATTCTCACTTTGGAAATTCAATAGAAAAATATAGAATGTTATCCTAGATACTTAGCTCTTAGACAGTCAATAAAATAATATGAGCATGTTTATGAATGGTTTTACCTGATCCCACTCTTGATCTCCATGTTTGAGAGCCTTCTCTTTAAGACCCCATGAATCCAATTTGATCCATTACTGCCAAAAGAGATATTAATGTGTAAACAAGGAGCCACATTTAGACAAATTGGTTGTTGATTTCTTCTAAGAAATCTAGAGACTACAAAAAGAAGATACCTGATGGGGATCATGTGGGCTTCATAGAGAAAGCACTGCAATATGGCCTCAAGCAGCAATGAAAAACTTTGGATTAGCTTCACAGTAAATCCTAATAGCATGACATTGAAAGTTGCTCAGGTACTGGGTCCTGTCCCCTAGATTAAATTAAGGAAAACATTATTGTAAACACAATATGTATAGAAGAATATGAATGTAAAAGAAAATGGATATTAGAAAAACATAAATGTAAATAAAAGTAGTGTGAGCAGAAAATGAATCTAAATTGGTCTTGAACAAATAAAATCATACCCAATTAGCATTAAGTTATACTGACCTTGTACTCATTGCCATTGTCAATCTTGAAGGTTCCTTTGATGCCTTTTGTAGAAACTCTTTGGCCATGAGGCAAGAGAAGGCGGGAAAACCAAGTGTATATTGACGACTTCCTGAAAATCAAAAAGAAAGAAGCAACCAAAAAACCCTATTAGAAAAGAATAATCTTATGAATTGATTTTATTTGTTTTACTGGCTAATGGATAGTGAACCTAGTTCTCTTGAATTGAGATACTACTAAGATGTGTTGACTGGTGATTTTAGACTATCGATATTCCGCTTCAATCTCTATAAGTTACTTTTGTCTTAAATATATTCAAGATAACTCTACAAAAGAATTCCCTCATCTCTTAGAAATTATGCAAATTATTTTGTTAATACTTCTCCATTTTGATATTTTCTTTCAAAAATTCATAGAATGATATGTAATGCCATATTTGAAACTTACATATTTTAATTTTACTAGTTTGGTAATTATAGTATATGATTCCAACAATTGTGAAACAATTAGGCAATATGTTGGATGAATGAAGTAAACTATGCAATTGGCAGGTGTAAAGCCAAATTCCTTAACCCTTGCCAGCATCCTTCTTTCCTATTTTAAAACATGTGCTTTGGAACAGGGCATGAAAATCCATGTAAGTATAATGAAAAGGATATTTTTGTCAGATATTTTATTACAATAAGTTGAATGAATGTAAGTAGAGATATTTTAGCATACCTGTAGATGGTACTAAATTTCATGGTTAAGTGGAAGCCTCCCATCAACAAAAAGATCCAAATATCTGTGTATCTATCTCAATTGAGCCTCTAAACCCTTCATAGCTGTCAAATTTTCCACTAACCTATTATGCGCAAAAGCCAAATTTTTGAGACCACTAAAATAAAAATAAAAAACATTACATTATGATCCAAATCCACACACAACACAATGTTCATAGTGAAAAGTTAGCATTTTCTTTCATCTTTGCATATTGATTTGATGCTTCAAATGATGCATTTCTTATATTGAAAAGTGCATTACTTACCTTATTGAGCTTCTCTTTGTTTTGAAAATAGTTTAATATTCTCTACTTAACAGGGCCAACCACATGAAGGTGGAAGCTCATTTTCCCCTCCCCCCCCTCACATCACTCTCAATTCCCCATACCCGATCATATAACACTAATCATTCATTCATCCATTAATAACATATAAAATTCATTCACTCATCCATTAATAACATATAACATTCATTCATTAACATATAACATTTATTCATTAACATATTCACATTCATTCATTAACATATAACATTCATTTTTTCAGTTTTTACATATTATTAAAAACATGGTTGTCAACTTGTCATAATATGATTACAATCACTTTTTTTTTGGTTCTTTTTTGCAGCTAAAAAAAGCTGAAGTGGAGTATCATTTTCAAAATCATTTTTCCCCCCTTCAGTTGTTCTAAGCTCTACTTTTGATCTTAATGTATGCCTAGTCATGTACTCACAACGTGGATGTGGCTGCAAGGGGGGTTTGCTGCAGTAGCAAAGAAATTATAAATTGATATGTTTTATTATTATTGTTACACATATTTCATTAATTAAAAGAACATCAAAGTGGTGATCTTTACCTGATTGGGCCACATAATGTTCCTGATATTGTCTTATAGCCTCATGCTCAAGATGCTGAACACCCTCTAAATCCTGATCTGGAGTTGAAACATGAAAGATTACGTTAATTAATACACCAATTGCAATTGAATATGTTTAAAAAAACATTAGAGTGGTCCTCTTTACCTGATGGAGCCACATCCTGTTCCTGATCTTGTCTAGCCTGATCATGCTGAACATGTTGATCACGCTCTACATGCTCTAAATTTGAAACATGAAAGGTTACATTGATTAATACACCAAATACAATTAAATATGTTTAATTGTATTAATCCATACTGCGTTTTGTATAGCACATCATTCCCAATATTTTGGGTGGCAACTCTGATATCTCGAACAACAAATTTCATAAAAAGTGCTACAAGCAACATGCAAAGGAAGGTTCTCAAACACCAGAGGGCATGAGGAAGATAAGAAACTATACAAAAAAGAATCTTGAGAAAATAATAGAACTCAAGTCAGGACAAGACAAGAAATGGGTAAAAATAAGTGATGCCCCAAGTAAGTTTGTTTCATCCTCTATTTCTTTTTCTCCTACTTTAAATACCGAGATAAATAGTGCTTTCATAAGTGAAAATTCCTCAAATACTATTATATCTAAATCGGATCAAGGTAGTTTCCCTTTTGAAATGGCACGTGAAATTGAAGCTGATATGTCTAAAGAAGAGGAGTGGTGGGGTTTCTAGGAACAAGATAAGACGTTCCCAGAGGCCACAACACTTGATACCATATCCATCTTCACTGGGTAAAATTTCAAACCCAGAGGAATGCATCTAAGTGAGGGGATGCCTTTTATTCAGGAAGAAGACTAGGCAAAACAACCGTATTATACCCCGGCTCCTAGTGAGGTAGGGGATATTCTTGAAAATGAGACGGATATAGACAAGGATATGCAAATCCTGACTGATGAAGAGAGAAGGTTACAAGAAGAGGAAGATAATAGAGATAGAATAAGAAGAGAGAATTTGGAGAGATGTCGGGCTAAGCAGCTCGAAAGAAATGCACAAAATAAGAAGGTTGAGAAGATGAGGGAAGAGGCAACTAAGAGAAAATCCTTTGAAGAAAGGGTGGCTAAGGCAGCTGCTGAAAGGGCAAGTAAAATACCTAAGGTAACAATCTCAATGGGAGTTTCCTCTACACCTACATATACTTCATCTACTCTGTCTACTCGAGGTGCAGATGCATCTGTGGGATCTAATAAAACAACCTTTCAAGACCATGGGAAGGCCCATATTGACCAATCTAGGAAAACTTCTCAAGGTTTTTCAAACTATAAACATTCTACTCATATTAATGATGAATTAAATAGTTTAGTAGGAAAAGGAACGGGAACTGATTTTCAAACATTGGATTTCCCACAGAATCCTGAGCTCTTGATATTACAACTACTGAATGATCAATTACAAGATGATCTGAGGAAAGCTGAAATAGAAGCTGCTAATGCTGAGGTGACTCAAAAAATAGCCTTTCTCAAGATGTCTTCAGAAAACCCTCAAGCTTTTGGTTCAGGTAAAGGCGAAAATGAATCATTAGACAAGAAGTTTGAGAAGCAAGCCTATACAGAGGGTTGCAGTGGTAATCAAGGTGGTGGAAGTAGAGGTGGCCATAAGATTACCAGTTCATATTCAGAAAATGGAAATGCAAGCACTGCTAAGGTTAAGCAACCAGACAGTGCTGATAAAGGTAACGATGGTAGTGACAAGAAAGACATTGAACAACACATTACCTCTAGAAATGGATGTGGAGGCGGAACATCCCAAGTTGATAGATATAGGAAATTGTGCTTTAATAATATTAGGGGATATCCAAATCCAGTCCCAGATAATGCACAGAAACATCTCCCAAAATTCACGGGAAATAATGCTTTTAGTGGGGAGGACCATTTGAAATATTTTCAAGGCTTTTTTGAAGATTTTGAACTCTGGGATGATGATGTGGCTATGAAATATTTTATGCAATCATTGGTGGAGGATGCTAAGGACTGGTACAGAGGATTACTTGATGGTAGTATTGATTCCTGAGATGCCTTTTATAGAGTTTTCAGAGAGCAATATGGGGATCAGACTAATCCTAGATTCAAGCTGAATGACTTCAACAATATTACTAAGGGGCACAATGAACTAGTTACTGAATTTAATGCCTATTTCCAAAAGGCTATGACAAGAGTCCCTGCATATCTAAGATCCAACAAAAGTGCATGTCTAGTTGTATACTGTAATGCCTATGATGCTAAAATGTGCTATCTACTAAGAGATAAAGATCCTCAAAATTTAAGACAAGCATATACGATGGCAGTTAATATTGAAAATAATAGAAGGGCTTCGGGTAAAGTGGGAAGAAGAGAGGATCCTAAGGCTTTTAAAAGCATAAGAAATCAAACAGAGAAGATTGGTAAACTTACCCTTACTGATGATAAGATAGATCAAGTTCTTACTCTATTGTAGAAACAAGTAAAGAATGATAAGCCTCCCTTCCAGAGGAATGATAGACCCCCAAGGTTACAAGATTTTCCTTACCATACAAATTGGAATAATGGTAAACCCCTTCAAGGAAATCAGAAACATAACCAAATCCCACCTGATCCTCTACAAAGGCAATCTATAAATAATGTAGAAAATATACTATGGTGTGAGATATGCAGAATGCCACATTCTCCACAATAGTGTGCAGTAGCCCAATCAATGTTGGATTCTCAGGAAAATCAGGAAGACTCCCAACCTCCCCAAGATCAAGACACAATGACCAATGTATTGTTGGGACCAGCTGATTTGGTCTATGAAGATTATTCCTCAGAAGAGGAATCTTATGCCCGGGATGTTGATGCTCTGAGGCAACAAAATGACATATATCATCATCAGCAAGTGTTTCCAAATGAAGAAGACAATGATGATTGTTTTTTGAATGAGTTTGAGATAGATGATATAGTGTTAAGAAGACCTTCTGATGAAGAAATTGAAAAGTATATTGTGGCTTTAGTTGCTAGGGTAAGGAATAATATACAATTGAGAAATAGGATTGTCCCTGGTGATGCTGGTAAGCCTTCCAGTTTGTTCATAAAGGAGAAGGAGGTAATTAAGCCAAAAGCAAGTTTGGAGGCCAAGAATATTCATCCAAAGCCTAAGGAGATAAGAGAACCTAGGATATGGGCAAAAAGGGTGGATAAAGCCAAAGAAAATGATGAAGTTATACTTCAAAAGAGCAAGGACAGTCACCAGAAGTCTTCTGGTAAAGAAATTTCCAAGGAGAAAGAAAAGGTAATTTCTGAAAAAACATGCTTTCCTGACCTACCTAAGTGTACTTCAATAGATATGTTCCAAGTACTTGCACAAGTTAAGGTTACTATTCCTTTCCTTGAAATGATGAGGATAGATGAGCATAAATACAAGACAGTTGCACTCATAAATAGTATTCCCACAAAAACAAAAGGTGAAGTGGCGTCTAATCAAAATGATATAGAAAAGAAAAAGACAAAGGAAGAAGTCACTACAGAAAGTCCACAAATATATTTGGGGACTACAGTCACAGCTAACCCAAATCATGTCAATCCTTTTTTTGTAACCTTGATAATTGATGGAAAAATGCTAAGGAATTGCATGATTGATTTAGGAGCATCTAAC
This sequence comes from Sequoiadendron giganteum, assembly GCA_007115665.2. Taxonomy (NCBI): domain Eukaryota; kingdom Viridiplantae; phylum Streptophyta; class Pinopsida; order Cupressales; family Cupressaceae; genus Sequoiadendron; species Sequoiadendron giganteum. Next base: position 36,378,469 of record VCHN02000014.1, read on the forward strand.
AATGTGATGCCAGTAAAAATAATGCATGCAATGGGGTTGACAGTTGATAGTACATATGGTAAGTGCTATGCAATGGATTCTAGGGAAGTACCTATTATAGGTATTATAAATGATGTTCCGTATAGATTAGCAGCTCTTCCTGAAAAGGAATTACATATGAGTGTTACAGTGGTGGATATTCCACCAACCTATGGTATGTTGTTGTCTCAGCCTTGGAGTGCCTCAATGGGTGGAAGTATACAGTGTGACTTGTCTTTTGCTTCCTTTTCCATTGAATAAAAAGATGTTAAGGTTGATAGGGAAAAAAGAGCTCCCCACATGATTGAAAATGCGGAGGACCCATTAGAATCTACCAGAATTAACTTTGTTGAGGCTGATTTGGATAACTTCCGTGTTGAGGAAGATAAAGTAGAAGAATATGCCCGACTAACACCTATTAACAAAGAAGCTTCAAAGAAATTATCAGAAGGAAATTTATGGATCATGCATTTTGATGGAGCTTGCTCCAAAGAAGGTTCAGGAGCAGGAATATATTTTGTTTCACCTCAAGGTAAGACTTTCAAGTATTCATTCTTACTACAATTCTCTTGTACAAATAATCTTGTTGAATATGAAGCTCTCATACTCGGTCTAAAGATAGCTTCAAACATGGTATTAAGGTATTAAAAGTTGTAGGAGATTCTAAGTTGGTGGTTTCCCAAGTAAGATCCCGCTTTGCAGCTAAAGATAAGAGGCTCAGACAATACCGAAATGCAATATGGGACATTATTGAAGGATTTAATGCTTTTGGCATTGAATTGATTGAAAGAGGATAGAATGCTAGAGCAGATCTACTAGCCAATATTGTTGTTAAACTTGATGATGTCACTTTTGGTGGCATCTCACAAATAGAAGTACAAACTAGGCCTACAGTGCCTGACAATGTATGTAACTGGCAAGTATTTGATGATGATACTGACATTCTAAAGTTTTTACATTGTGTAGATCAATATGAAAGCCAGGAAATTGATTTCAGTTCATTTGTAACTAATATTGATGGTAAGGAGACCTTATTCAGAAATGAGGTTATTCAGCTTAAAACTAATATTATCCCTAGAGGTTTGGTTTCACTTGAGAAGGTGTTTAATGGCCTTGATATGTCAAAAGCTAAGCAAGCACCATCTCATAAGGATGACTTAGAAGAAGTAAACCTGGGAACCGAAAATGCTCCTAAGAATGTTTACATTGGAAAGAAAATGAAGCCTCATATTAGAAGCATGTTGATTACTTTGCTTTGGAAATATAGACATCTTTTTGCTTGGTTGTACGAAGACTTGAATGCGTACAGGGAGGATTTGTTTCAGCATGAGATCCCATTGAAACCTGATATAAAGCCTTTAATGAAAAACAAAGACCTATCAATCCTACTCGGCAACCTAAGATGCAAGAAGAGCTTGCTAAATTAAGGGAAGCAAGAATTATTAAACCAATTAGACATTCATCTTGGGTCTCTAATTTAGTACCTGTTAGAAAAAAGAATGGAGATATTAGGCTATGTGTTGATTTTAGGAACTTGAACATGGCTTCTTTAAAAGGAAATTAACCTTTTCCTAACATGGAAGCTATGTTGCATAAGGTCACAGGTTGTGAATTATTGTCATTAATGGACAGATTTTCTGGTTATAATCAGGTCATGGTTAAGGAGATTGAGCAATTTAAGATGGCTTTCACCACGCCATGGGGTACATATGTGTATGTCAGAATGCCTTTTGGATTGATAAATGTTGGTGCGACCTTTCAAAGAGCAATAGATTTGGCTTTTGCAGATTTTATTGATCTTTTCCTTACAATCTATCAGGATGACCTTACTACTTACAACAAGAAAGAAGAGGACCATTGTGCCCATTTGGAAAAGATCTTTGTTAGAGCTTTGGAATATGGGGTATCCCTAAATCCTAGAAAATGTACATTTGGGGTGAAAGAAGTAAAATTGCTAGGACATATTGTTTCAAAAGATGGAATCCAGATTGACCCTGAAAGAGTGGCTGCTATTGACAAGATCATATAACCAAAAAATGTGAAAGGTATCTAGTATTTCTTTGGACAAATAATTTTTTTAAGAAGATTTGTTACTAACTTTACTGAAATTGTTCGCCCAATATCTAAGATGTTGAGAAAAGGAGAAAAGATAACATGGACAGGGGAGCCATCTGAAGCCTTTCAGGCTATCAAAGATGCAATCAAGAAAGCACCTATCCTCAAATCCCCTGATTATTCAAAACCATTCCAGTTATTCTCTTTTGCTTCTTTTCATACTATAGTTGGTGTACTATTACAAAAGAATGATGATGGTTTTGAGCAACCAATTGCATTTTTCAGTAAATCATTGCAAGCTATAGAGTTGAAATATGACACATCTGAGAAGCAAGCATATGCCTTGGTAAAGGCGATAAAAAATTTTAAACCTTACCTAATGGGAGCAGTTGTTGTTGCCTATGTACCAAAAGCTGTAGTCAAAGATATCTTCACCTAGCAAGAAACTACAAGAAGAAGATGTAGATGGATTAATAGAATCCAAGAGTTTAATATTGACATACAAATTACTAAGCTTGTAAGGGGTCAGGGCGCAGCCAAATTAATGGCTGAGCCAAATCTGGAAGTCAATCAGATTAACCATATCGAGCAACAAAATGTCACACCTATTTGTGACATGCAGACCTATGGATGCTATAGGAGGATTGTGGAGTACTTGCAGACAATGCAATGTCCTGAAGGTATGCCTCTTACTAAAAAAAGAACTCTTAAACTACAAGCAATCAGATATGTCATTATTGATGATGAGCTATGGTGGAGAAACCCTGAGGGAATTATCCTTAGGTGTGTGGATGGAGATCAAGCTGAGGATTTGCTAATGGAGATGCACAAGGGAGTTTGTGGGGGACACTATATGGCTAAAACAACAGCCAAAAAAATTTTAAGAGTAGGATATCGGTGGCCTACTGTATTCAAGGATGCACATAGATATGTTAAAAGATGTGATGCCTATCAAAGATTCGCCGAAAAGTTGAAATTTTCTAGAAATTTACCATTGAGACCTGCATCTGTTTCTGCTCCCTTCCAACAATTAGGTATAGATTTTATAGGGGAAATATCTGAGAAATCCAGTGGGGGACATTCTTGGATACTGGTAGCTACGGATTATTTCACCAAGTGGATTGAAGCAATTCCAACTAGGAGGGCTACAAGCAAAGTTGTTATTGACTTCTTAACTGAAAATATCTTAAGCTGATTTGGGGTACCTAAAAAAATTGTGTCAGATAATGCAATGTGTTTTAGATCAGAAGATTTTGTAAATTTTTACAATCAGTATGGCATCACTGTTACATATTCCTCCCCATATCATCCTCAAGGAAATGGACAAGCATAATCTAGCAACAAGAGCCTGATGAAGATTATCAAGCGCATGATAGAAAAGAACAAGAAGGCATGGGATTCGAAACTAAAGTAGGCATTATGGGCTAATAGGACTACTATAAAAAAGGCAATTGGTCATTCACCTTTCAATCTATTTTATGGAGTGGAGGTACGCATTCCTCACAATAACTTGTTAAAAATGTATAAATTTGTCTAGGAATATGATGATGATGTATGTGACAAAATGCAACTTAGGATGGAAGAATTGAGTCAACTAGATGAAACCAGAAGGGAAGCACATAAGAGAAATGAGAAGTTGCAGCTTCAAATGAAGCACCTCTATGATAGAAAGGCAATGAAAAGGAAATTTGATGTTGGAACTATGGTACTGCTCTAGAATGCTAGGTCAGAAGATAAGGGAAAACATGGCAAGTTCGATCCCCTTTGGTTGGGTCCTTATATTGTTATGGATACGCATGGGGAAGATTCATATTTTCTACAAACACTTACGGGTGAGATTCTTGAGCTGCCAGTACATGGACAGTTCTTGAAATACTATTTCTCTTGAAATAGCTCTTTTCCATGTACGTCGTGCATTCCTATGAATATTGTATATAGGTTGGTCATTTTTTTTTTTACTTTTGTTTGCTCGCCTTGTCCGGGCTGGTCCTTGTTTTTGTTCTCTCTCATTTTGTCTGGTCTGTGTAACCAGAGATTCTAGTTTCTTGCTATGCCCACGAGAGGCATACATCCCCAGTTGGAACCACTGGTGGAGCTTTTATTTTCCTTCCCTTTGTGGTGGTTTTATCTTTGTTATTTTTCTACTAGTCTGGTATTTGGGAGTTTTTCTTACTGGCTGTTGACTTGCTATCAGTAGTACTCAGTCACTTAAGTCGTATTTTATCCCTTTTTGGTCGTCACTTCACTGGCCCCTTTTACCTATCCTTTCGGTTTTGCATTTTGACTTGTGCGTCCCTGTGGTTTTCGGCCTACTAACCTTTACAACATAACCTTTGAATTATTTTTTGACCCCGTGAGTTATTTCCCCGTCTGCCTAGTGGTCCCCTTTCTTTAAAGTAACTATTTCACATGTGTAGATTTGTATTAATCGACGGATGCAGTAACTACGATCTTGACCGTTCATCGCACACCTCGCAAGGTTTGTGCTTGCATCACATAAAATGTTGTGAGGCTTGCGAGATGCTACCACCTGTTGTCTAACTTGGTGGGGCCAAGTTATGAGAGCTGATCGATGGACGAGTGCTGATGCCGACAGCTGTGTACTTCCCGATGCATCTCGATCGTCCTTCACTCACCTCGCGCAATTGAAACTTCAGTTTCAATAATGCTGTGAGGTACATGATGTGTTGACACGTGGGCACCAGTGTTATCGATTAATGAATGTGGTGGGACCCGTTCCATGCTGATGTGGTACCTAATGGGTAGTTTTCTTGCTCGCTCACTGACTGGAAGGAGGATGTGTCATTTTCAAACTACTGTTGACCAAGTTTGGATCGTCCGTCTGGCCAACTATGTTTTTGATCAACGACGTGTTTTCAAACAAACTGGTGTTGTACTATAGCCATTCTATCTCGCGTGAGCAAATAGTAATGGTCAAGTTCGACTCAGCCTACATAATTAGATACTAAATAACCAGTGGATTGCTATTTCAGTATTGCATTCTGGTTTGTAAGAATTCCTCGGTGCTTAGGGAAGCGTCTATTATCTCAGTTCTCCATTATCGTGGTAATTGACGCTCTGCAAAATAAACAGTAAGTGATACATGCACCTTCTTTTGTAATTTTAGAATATATATTAGCATTGCCTATTGAATAATTGGCGATTGTTTCCTTTTCTATTCCTGGTGAATTGTTAAGCGAATTGGCTATTAGAGCTTATATAGGTCATTGCTAGTGATTTGTGTGCATATAAACAATTTTTCTATAACGACAGTCAAGAGTAGGGTGTAATTGTTTATTTTTTAAAGAAAACCCTTGTTCAAATCCCCTTCTATTTAAAATATATGGCATCCAAGGCAGGAACTGTTGGTCCTGAGGCTACGCCTAGGGGTTACTCACAAGATATTATTGATCTATTGAAACCTTCTATGAGCAAGAAGCAAGAAGGAAGGGTATTGTTCTATGGACCTGTGATTCATAAAGGTTTAATGGACAAACAGTGTACAATCCACGATGCTGAATTGTCATACATTGGTTGGCAATTGTTTTCCAATTGGTTTGGAAATAGAAATTTGCCTGTTCCTTTGTGTAATCCATGGAGATTGGACTTGGGTAAGCTAGTGGTACCCAATGTCTATGAAGATGTAGACTTATTAAAAGATATTGCTGCAAGGTATGACCCTGTGACTCAAATTTTTAGAACACATCTTGGCAAGCCTATGATTAAAGTAACCAGAGAGGAAATTGCAGAGATTTTTGTCTTGCATGAATGGAGCCAGGATATGATTCCCATCAAATTGGAGGTCTTCAGGGAAGAATATAGAAACACTAAGGGTTTGATAAGGACATCCCTTTTGATACTCCGTTTGGCTGTGTCGGGAAGAGGGAAGAATCAGAAAAAGGTTGTTATTGGCAAGAATGAGCCTGAACCTTTCCCAGTAGACTACTTCACCCCTCATTTCAAGAAGACCATCTATGCACTATGTCAAGTTTTGAGGATTGACTTGAAGAAGACTGTGCCTATAGAGATAATGTATATGGCTATCAACCTCCAACACCCTGGTTATAATGTGGTATATGACTTTTCCACTTTCCTTGCAAAGAACATACATTCTGGCTTAGCAGCTTTGAAGTTGGGAAAGAATTGGGTAAAATTCAGATGGTTTTCACTATTGATTCATATGTTTTTATATAGGGGTTAGAAGGCATTTGAGAAAGATATGGAGTTGAGGAAGATGGAAGGAGATATTGAAATGCCTGTCCAATATTGGACTAGGGTCTTAGACAAAAATGATCATAAGTTTGATTATGTCACCTTTCATAATATTTTTGGATCTAAGTTAAGGAAGGATTTAGTTGTTGATCCACCCAGGATACCAAAAGAAATTCATGACTTTCTAAGACCTATGGAGAGGAGGCCTGAGCTGAATCTAACCCACAATTGGGGTGATATTACCCCCAATCATGGCAATACAATCTTCAGGGTTTTTGGCACAAATGCTATCCCATTTGTCCTACCTAGGGAGGTCCCCCTTAGACTTGGTTTTGTAGAGATTATGAGACAGTTGGGAGCATCTCAAGATTTCTATTTGCCTACTGAACACAAGAAGGGATCCTTTTTCCCTGAATATACAACTTTTGCAGATTTTGTCACGATAAAGGGAGGGTGGAGAAATTTACACTTGTTATTTAGGCCATATAGCTTAAGCACTGTACGCCCTAGGAATTATGATCCTGAGGGTTTTATTTCCCAAATGAAGGCTAGGCATCGGACTGGAACCTTTGTCCATAATTTCTACTATCCTGAAGATAGCATTAAGAATATTTTTGATGAGGACTTAGAGGATGAGAGAAAGGCAATCTACATTGCCTATTAAAAAATGGTAAGAAGTAAACAAGAGAAAATACTTGGTTTTGATCCTGTACCTAATGCCAAAGATGAGCTCAGAAAGGCAATCTATGTTCTTGATAATTTCGAGAGCATCGTAGGAGTCTTAAAAGAGGAAATAATTGTAGAAGGAAAGGGAAAGTCACAAGTCACTGAGGAGCACCCTGAGATAAGAATTGAAGAAAGGCCTACCTACCAGCCTCAAGGGAAAGTAAAGGTGTTTTCAAGAAGGAAGAGAAGTAGGACAGAGGAAGTTACGATGAGTGGTGCACCATCCATCCTAAGGAAATCAGTACCTAGTATTATTGATCTGGATTCACCTCTGAAGAGTTCAGAACAGATTAGCGCATCATCCCCAAAGAGGCCTAGAACTGACAGTATGAGGGATGTTGGCCAGAAAGGTAATGATGAGGAGGATATTATTGTAACTCTGGATGAAATAAATCTAGAAATGCCACTAGATCCAGTTGACATTGCAACGAGCTCAGGAGCCATCACCCTAAGATTGGGGAAGGATGAGATTAAAGGAATTACAAATAGTGATGATTTGAGGATGGAGGCCTGCAAAGAATTCATGATGGATGACTCTTTTATCCATACTCATGCTTTTGAAGATTTTGTATGGTGAGATCATCTCTCATCATATATTGAGTAGGTAGCACATGAGAGAAGTTTGCATCCAGAGCTTCCAGAGCAAGTAATTTAGTCAAGGGTCAGAGTACAATTGAAGGAGAGGTTTAAGGAAATCACACCAGAATAGGGCATAACATTGGTTCAGAAGTGTGGAATATTGCTACTCCCTGAATGGGATATTGTAGATGCTATGGTATTTGATATATTAAGAAGGGAAAATAAACCACTTCTTGCAACAAAGGAGGAGGTGACATTGGCACTTAAAGGATCAACTTTCAGTGAAGAGTGGGATTCTCTAGCAATATGGTCACTATCTAAAGGGTCCCGAAAACCTATTGTTGCTGAAATGTCCGATTTTAGTGGTCATTTGATTGTGAAAAGAGTTGTTGATACCCTTGCCTTGGAAGCTGTTGACATGGTTGTGAATGTTGCCAAACTCACTAAGGCAACTGTGGAGGATTTAACTAAAAGTCGAGATACTTTGAGGAGCCAGTATAATGACATTATTATTGAGTATAATAAGAGTCAATAAAGGGTGGCGGAATTGGAAACAGAAATGGCCTTATCAAGGCAATAGATGGAAATCTTGAGGTCTCAAAAACAGGTTAGCTCTAGCCAAATTATTTTAGACCTGCCAATAGATCAACCCCAACCCCCTACACAGGTTCAATTTTGGGCTATGGTCTCGTATAATATGGGACAAGTGCCTATTGCAGTTGAAAAGGCCAGTACCTCGAGCGAAGATCCTTCTGGGGAAAAGTTACTCTAGCAGGTTGAAGAATATAAGGAGATGGTAAACCAAATCCGAGATGTAGCAGGAAGGAATAATTCATAAATTGTTGATACTGTGTTAAGACATTTACATAAGCGAGTCCAGAGTAAGCTGAATGGTGTTCATGCAAATTATGCCTTGATGCTGCAAGCACTTGAATTGTTTCCAAGGGATAGAGAATTGGCTATCCCTTTGCTGAATAGATGGGGCCCTAGAATGGAAAATTTGAAATTCATGGCAGTTGGGGCAAAACAGGATGGGAACAAATATCCTATAGTCATGACAACATATCAATTTGTTAAGACTATTGTTGAACAAAAATTCCAGGGGTCTGCTGCTCCTACGGAGTCCAAAATTAAAGCACTGAAGGATATTTATGATGGAAAATATTTGACTCCACTACCTCATATTTTGCATAGTTAGGATAGTGTCAAGCCTATGCAGGCATGGAAGGAGCAAATGAATAATATAATGACTACCCAGACTCATGAGATATGCAAAAATGCTGATATTCGCATGTTGGAAAACACTTTAGAGAAGTTGTCACTTGTCATTAGTTTCCTAGAGAATTTTGATAAGACAACCATGTCATTGATGATAAAGTATATACCTTATCGAAAAATGGTGGACTGGGTGGTGGCTTTCAATTGGCCGTCTAAGGAGGATTTCGAGTCATGGAAAAGGATGTTTGTTGATGAACTTGAATTATAAATAATGGGGATGAGAATTGCAATTTGGTCATGTACAATACAGGTCTGGCCTAAGATATTATATTTTGAAATGCATTCTCTTCCCAGATTCAGGTACAAATTGTCCAAATAAAATCAGTGCATGGAGTGGTTAAAAGATGCTTTGGTGTCAGGGAATCAACACTTGGAACCACACTTTTCTTTCCTCTGCAACAAATTAATCATCATTTTTGTTTTAAGCTTTTCTTCTCTTACCAAGCAAATGATGTAAAGATAACTGATTAGGAGTTAGCAGTCAAGTAAAAAATGGACATGTGTATCCTCCAGCCTAAAGCTTGTTTGCTCCCTTGTTTTTATAAAAGGGAATTTTGGGCCGAGGAATATGTTTGTTGAAATTACTTAAGATACATAAGAGAAGATTCAAGTAGAGAGAGAGAGAGAAAAGAATATGTCCAATTTTTTGAAGCTTTGAGTCTATTTGGGAACTTAGTAAATCATGGGGTTTTGGAGCATACTTATGCTAATCTTGTGATTGTTTTGAGTCTATTTTCTCTCTTATTGTAATAATTTGCATGAATTTTTAATGAAAAGTCTATCAAAGATGATGTTCGTTAATTTTCACTTGTCATTTACTGTGGATTATGTTCGACTATAGCTCTGGTTCAATGGACCTATTAAATGCTTTAGTTGTTCAATAAGTTCATGCAAATTAACACATATGATTTGTTAGAGAGTAATAGATTCACATATTGATGAATGGATGGTAATGCCTTACATACAGATCATAGATGCTCTAGATGAAAGTTACCCTATAGTTCAGTTTCTAGTTTGACTCTGTGCTCTAGGATATGGCACTAATACTTTGACTGCTTATTTTTCTTGTATTTTTTGTTATAGCTTCAGGAAATTTCACTTGAATATTTCATAAGAACACACTTAGATGTTATTTCAATTCCTTGTTAAATAAGAGCCGAATTCTTCTGAGAAATAGCCAATTTCTTGAAGGTTTATCTTGTCTAACTTAGACTGGAATTTATCTATTGTTTATCCACGTATGAGAAAATCATTCTCATCATGAATGACAATATATTTTAGGGATACCCTCCTAGATCTTACAAAGTCTGAAGTGTAGGAGAGATAACAATTTTGCTGTAATTTTCTTGTTAAGTTGGCACTGTGCCTTCAGAACTTTTAAAATTGAGTATTGCAAGCTCATAGAAGCTTCTGTAGGTTCTGCTTGGGTTGTAAAAATGCCAACACCGTGTTTTTCTAGTCTTGCCTTTTTTGCCTTCGTGTGTCGGGCAGCCTATGAAAAAATTGAAATACGTTAGATTATGTAAAAAGAAAGAGTAATCAATATATAATTAAATTTTTGATAGTATCACATACCTTGCTTGGCCCGGTGGTGTCTTTCCTTTCTTCTTTTTAGCCTTCTCCTTTCCATCTGACACCAAATCCTTCCACTCCCTTTCTAGAATCATGGGGGATGCTCGTACTTTTTGTTCTTCTCTAAATGTGACCTATATTGGTCCCTCACATACTTTAGATAGATACCAGCTTTCTTAAGGACCTTGGTTCAGTTGAATGTTTTATCATCGAACAACATAGCTAAACAATTAATGAGCTCATCTTTTAAATCTTGATTTTGGGCATTCCATCGTGTACGTATGGTGGGCCCGAAGAGCTCCAATGTAATATCACTTAGATGTTTATATTTATAAAAAACATCATTTCCTGCAAAATGATCATGGGATCATTAGTCTATAAAGAGTGATCAATAAGTAAATTTCAATTGGATTATATATAATAATAATTAAAAAAATTTAAAGTACCTCAGACCTTCTCTATCTTTATGGAAAGGAAATCCTCAGTCACCACAAATGTGACTGGAAATGTTCCCATACTAGTAATACGAGAAGATCTAGGAAATGCTGCTAAAACATCACCAGTACTAGTGGGCTCTGTATCCATAGGTACTGACACATGTAGTGGCATGTGTTCGCTATTAGATGGTGGACTATCGAATGCTTGCATGGTATGTGTTGCCAAAATTTTAGTCGACAATATAAGCACGGATGATGGGGCCATACAAAGTGTTGTATATGCAAGAATATCAAGATTGACACTTGTACCGTCCCCTACTTCCCGGGAAACACTTGTAGTACTTTGATCATGGCCAACAACATGATGAGGATGCAAATAATCCTATGAAAACAACACATATTTTAGTTCATGACATAAAATAGTAAAAAATATTAAACCATGAATGAACTTATGTTATAATTAAAGATCTGATGACAACTTACTTGCAAGTTTTGTGCTCTCTCAGACAATAGTTTAACTCTTTCTCTTATCTCATCTATTTGAGGCACTACGAATACCAACTTAAGGATTTCTTGATTGCATTTTTTTTGGGCCTTCCTCATAATATCCACAAGGTTTGTGGAAAATGCAATTTCATCATCACATAATAGTGACTCCACCTCCATATGGATGTTCTCCTATACTACTAGTGCCTTTCCCCGATCAGCCGACTGCAACAAGAATATTAAAAACATTATCGAAATTAACCGAATAAACTCATGAAAAAAATATAATAATAAAATATTTTGCTTGTATCTAATTTGTACAATTATAATGAGGTAAACCTGTCAGATAGAAGAGTCTGAAGATGGATCGTGATCTGCGCTCTAGGCCGGAGCATTCCTTGTATGATCAATGTCCCATTGTGACAAAAATTAAATATAAAAAATATTACCAAAATGAAACCAATAGACTTACAAAAAAAAACATAATAATAAAATGGTATATTGGAGTCATTAATTGGAGGTTGGGTAAAATGGTATTTAGTACATACCACCCCCATAGTTATTGTATTTGTATCTAATTGATTCAAATTATAATCGATTAGCAACTCTTCCCCTACAATTATTGATTTTATCGCACATACGAATACCCGATTTCCCTCTCGTGCCTCGATTATACAATTGGGTTGCTTATTTGTTGACCCAAGTCGTGTACTATTTATAAACCCTGCAATATTCCCTGATTCTTTTGGCCTCCCATCAATGTACCTAGCCACTCCTTTATTTTGATCCTTATCTTTTATTTGTATATAATTTTCTGATAGTGCATACCTATGCATACTTCGTGTATATTGAACCAACTACATCCAATCTTTGTAACTGTAACAGGGTCCAACATACTCCATCAACTCAGTAACTTTGTCATAACAGACCTTTATGCTGTCCATGCAAAATAGGCCCAAACCATGTAATGATGATGGTGCTATGCCATATATCCTCTCATTGACACAAAGATCAGCGTTTATCGGAGGAAGTTCCTTGGGTACCCATTATTTCTGTAGATGTTTGTACCTCAAGGGCACCTCGATGTCACCTATGCTCTCATCATCATAAGAAAATGACCCCCCTTCAGCAAGAAAAAATTCCATACATTTACGGAATTTTCTTCTAATCTTTTGACCTCTAGTTGGTCTCCCTCTTTTAGACCTACTACATGTCTCGCTTTCCTCTTCTCTTCCTGAATTTCCCTCACTCGAGGAAGACAAATTTGACAAATACGTATTTGGTGGTACCCGCACTCATAAGGATGTTGGATGAAGTTATGTCATGGTGATGTGATCCAAAGGTGACATTATGATTAATCTATCATTTCATCACTAGAATTTGATAGGGTATAAGGTAATCAAGTCTTGATAGATTGTAAGTTATTGTTACTACCGTCCAAATGTGTCTATCACAAATCAAATCTACTTAACGTTTTAACTCCCAAACTTTGTAATAAGTGTTAAATATGACTATGATCCACCAGTTACACAACCAAGGCTTCAAATGTATTCTCTATTTGTAATCAAAGGACTTTTGCTCATCATTCAAATAAATAAACTTGAAGGGAAACACCACCAAGTGGTTTATTGGAAACCTACATGACTAAAAATAGCAGCAAATTTACATTTAATTTCCATATGTCTAAGTGGTTAACTAGGAGGGAGTGTGTACTTGGCCTAGTAAAGTCATCATAAGTTTAGGCTTTGGCAATAAAAAATGTTCAAGTCATCTTAAATCTTCCCATGTCTAATTGCTAGGAGACTTTTGGTATGTTTTAAGGTAGGATGAGTGGTCGCATCAATGTTCTAATTCTCTATGACAAGGTTTCAAAATCTTCAAATAGTGAAAGTTAGTGCTCATAGTCATTTGAAACAACAACATTTTGATTATGTATGATGGTAGGATTTGATAACTTAAAATAATTGGCTACCCAACAAACTTAAAGTTAAAAGAAACTTTTTCAGTTTAAGGGGTTAGCACTTTCTTTCATCTTTGCATATTGGTTTGATGATTCAAATGATGCATTTTTTATCCCACTTCTATCATATGTATTCCCATCCCATTGCAATTGTTGGAGGAGTTGATACCAAAATTTCATATCAGATACCACGTTCTTGAAGCAATTTTCTATGTTTTTACAATTTTTCTAAAGTTCTTTTGTGTTGTATGGATCCATACAAGCTTGAAATGCTCTGAGATCATTGGTGTAGATAAATATATGTGTTCCCTTTCATTTGCATTTGTTTTGAAGTTCTCAATCACTATTTTGTGGGATTAAACAATCAAATACAGGGAGTGCCCTGTTGTGCCTATGTAAGGGTTTGAGGGCTAAATAGAAATGGCATCCACCAATCCACCCATTGTCTTGGAACTGTAACTTAGTGGATTGGTGTGCATCATGGTGGATTTGATGGATTTTCAAATCTTGTTCTTTGAATTCCATTTATTTTTTTCCCTTGTCTTGGCTTGTTACATTGTTTGGGAGGAACCTAAGGTTGGGTTTTACCTTGGCTTTCATAAAAATTCTAATGTTCCATGTAAAACCTTGGGTGAGATATATTCGGTCGTTACCTTTTTGGAGTGGGTATTAAAATGACTGATGTCTTATTGTTTCATCTAGGCCAGGCCCCTTTTTATAAATTGAGTTAAATATTTTGCCTAACTTTATTACTTCCTAAGTTTAGGTTGGCCCATGCCCTATGTTACTGATATTAGCCCAAACCTAAGGGGAGGGTTAATAATAAAAAGAGCTTTTGAAACTTCAACTACAATAGCTACAAACTTGACTGTAAATATGGCCAAATTGGCCCAAAAGACAGCTGAAAGAGAAGAAGCTGAGAAGAAAATTTTGATGGAGAAGTATAACACCATTATTGGAGAGTATAGTAGAATGTAGAAAAGGAATGTTGAGCTGCAAACTAAGGTAGACAGGTTGAAGTACAAACATGTGGGGGAGTCTTCTAGTGCTCCTGGTACCCTGGCCATACCTTCTACATCAAGATCAGTACCTCCAACTTCTCCAATTGTTTCTACTCCTGGGTCCCCCATCCAGAATCCTACTCCTAGTCCTTCATTAGAGCCAGTTGAAGAGGAGGTTGAGTACTCTGTAGATCCCACCAAATATCAGATGCTTAATAATATTAGAGAGCTACTGGCACTTCTAAAAGCAAGTGAGAAGGGAGCAATTGCCAAGCAAAATGAAGTTGTAGACACAATTTTTAGGCATTTGAATTAGGGAGTTGATAGTAGATTACCATCAGTTTATTCTTTATATTCTTTATTCTTAGATCCAATAAGAAACATTACTAGGGATTAGGAATTAGTTTTTCCTTTAGTTGAGAAGTGGATCCCTAGGGCCAATGACCTAGATGTTATGTATAAGGCCTCTAGATTCAATGCAGACAACAGGCCCCAATCATTAAGGCCTACTCAAGTTTTTGTAAAATCACTGCAAGGTTTTCAAGCCTTACCTGATGATTTGAGTAGGAAGATTAAGGAACTGGTAAATAATTTTGATGACTAGAGTGGCACATCTTTACTAGATTTACAGGGACTGGCCTGTTTTGCCTATGTAAGGGTTTGAGGGCTAAATAGAAATGACATCCACCAATCCACCCACTGTATTGGAACTATAACTCTGTGGATTGGTGTGCATCATGGTATGATAGAGGTTCATTGCATTTAGGGGTCTTTTAAAGTAAGAAACTTGGCATTGAATTGATGCCCTAGGGCTGACAGGGGCAATTTTCTTGTGAATTTGTGGTTATTAAGTCAGGGTTTATCAATTTAATGGTTATCTTGGTAGAGTCATGGTGACACTGTTTGATGGTCCAATCTCTACTTCGAAACAAAAATATCTCTAACAACTCTAAGAGCTATAATGGGATGGCATTAAAGGAACCTTCATATGAAGGATATTCTAATGAAGGACCTTTGAATTAAGTTCTTCATTTGAAGGTCCTTCATGCCAAGGTTCCTTTTATAAAGAATTTTGGACATGAAATATTTAAAATAAAAAATACCTTCATTTGAAAGTCTTGACATGGCATCATTTTTGAATGAAGGTTCTTCATTCAAAGGTCATGACGACATCACCTTCAAATGAAGGTTCTTCATTGACTGGTATTTTGTAATTTTGAATGTGTGATAATAATTTAGGGTTGAAACTACATTTGATGCAATCATATGCCTTGTCAAAATTTTAACTTAATAGTAAGGGCATCATGAGTAGTTTGTTGGGCCCATTCAACAATCTCTGATGCAAGGATTGAATTTTTTATAATGTATCTACTATCAAGAAAGCCAATTTGTTTACCTATGTGACTATATCTCAAGTAATAGGTTTAATTTTTTATGGCAATGATACTGAAAAGGATTTTGTAATCTAGGTGTTGAGAAGCATAATTGGCCACCATCCTAGGAAAGATTCTTCATTCTCACTTTTAGGTGTTAAAATTTAACAATACGTAGATTAATGAAAGAGCCCAAAGAGTCTTTCCCCATTTTATCCAAGTACACATAGCAGCAGTCTTCTCTTATATGGTTGGACATGATTTCAAGAACTTAGCTAGGAATTATTCTCTTAACATAAGGTTTTATCATAATGCCATCATTGGAAAAGTATGATCAAATTCTTCTATTATGAAGAATTGGTCTATGTGTCTCTAGTAATCACTATAAAAATGTGAAAGACTAAGCTATTTTATTTTTTCTGTCTTATCTTATACCATTTTACGAGAATGGAGGAGCCAATGTACGAGAAGATATTTGGAAACTAGGCATGAAAATTGTAAGTTAAAGAGAATGGGGGTGCTAAACTTATAGTACTCATTGTCCCTTGGTTGTCGATTTTCCCTGAGTGCCCTCAACCTCATCCTCGGTGCTGGTATTGACCTTGTTTTAGCTCCAAACTCTTCGTCGACACTGGTATTGACCTTGTTTTCACTCCTCCAAACTCTTCCTCAGTGCTGGTATTGACCTTTCACTTGTCTAATTTGATGAGCTACAACCTGGTTTAGTTAGGTTTTAGAGTATGTAAATTAAATTTAAAATTATGGCACCATTGTGAGTAGTGAATATAAAGCAAGCAAAGCCTATTATGGTGCCATTTAGAGTAGTGAATATAAAGTAAGCCAAGCCTATTATAGTCATGAGGGAAATAATTAAACTCCTAGGATACTTTGTGAAACTATTTTCCTTGGTTAAAGGGAGGCCATAAAATATACCTTTGGATTTTTTCAATCTTCAAATATGAGGATTTGCAAGGTTCTTAGCAACATGAGTAATGGAAATGTGTGCAACAAGAATTTTTGAACACACATGGAATCTCCTTGCCAAAGAAAGGGGTTTCATAATTTAATATGATAATTTTTCTCAGCTCTAGAAATGATATGTTTCCTTAAAGAGGAAGGAGAAACCTAAAAGATAAAAGAGATGCTTAGGAATCTCAACACTTCATTATGATCAACCCCCTTCTATCCATAGGAATTGAACCAATTGGGCTTGGCTAAGAATGATTTCCTATAACATTGAGTTTTATGCCACTATATATTTGACCTTAAAGCTTTCTAGAAAATATCTAGGCATTGAATATCCTAAATAATGTCAGGTTTGTCCTCCAAGAGAGTGAGAAAGGAGTCATTAGAAAAATGACCATTGAATAGTTGGGCTACTGATGGCAACGTTGATAGTGAGATGGGTGGTCATAGAGGTGGCCTACAAGCTATATTTGGAAAAAAAGAAGGATAGAAGCCATTGATTGGAGTAGTGAATATTGACATTGGTGTTTCCTTGTCCAACAAAGGGTCACTATGAGAAATGGTGTTGGATTTGGCATTGGAATTTACTCTTTTCTTCTAACAAAAATGGTGATAGGCTAGATGTGTCAAATACTAGAAATATTCTCCCCTTTCTCCCATGAAAAATTTTATGGGAGAAGGAATACATGATAGTTTGAATTGTAATGAAGAGTCAATGCAAAATAAACTACTCCCTCTACTATCATACATGTTTTTGGATTTATTCTTTCATTCTTCACGCTTGGAAAATTGCTCATTTGGAAATGGATTAAACAAGTGGAAAAACTTGGGCATGTATATGAGCTTATGAATTAGAACCTAAAGGGTATGCCATCAAAGGAAGATTTCCCATTTCTAACACTTTTTTGTTGAGGTGAGTTTAATAATACTATAGCTTGTTGCACCATAGAATTTGTTAGAGGTTTCCTAATATGACATCTCTATATGATCCTTGCTTAATTAGTTGTTGGCTTTTATCTTTTCATTTTTCTATTAATGACTTATTATATGATTGCATAGATGATATTTTTAATGTCATTGGGCCATATCAGTCTATAGGAAGTTGATTTACTTCTCAAAGTATTATCAATAACCTTAATAATGAAAATAATGAAACTGTCATTTAATGGGTGCTTGGGGAAGGGTATTGAGTTTTACCCTAGTGATAATTTTTGGTGTCTATTTATCATATTGCTTTGGCTCAAGAGGGGTATTGTTATCCCTTGTGAATATGTTTGAGAAAGTCTTCAAATTGATGCTATTTCCTTCAACCAAATTTATGTCATAAAATAGTCTTGTTATGAACCCCTTGCAGGTTGCTTGATTAATGTTAGTATTGATAATTTTGGTCCTTCTAATTATTATGCCCAAGCTTCCATAAATATGCATTTACTTAAAAATAATGATATAGTCACTTCAATCAAGTCACTTATGGTTGGGAGGTTTCTCCATGGTATGATTGTATGAACAGGTTAGTTTTGCATGATAGTGAATAAGCCTCAAATTTTTGCAAAGCCTATTCTCTTAGGTGAATGCTTGTGTTTTCTTCCTACTAAGTTCCAAATGTATATTTCTTAGTTTAATAATTTTTGCAAGGGTTCAGATACTACAAGGGATATATGATGCCACACTAAAATCACATCCCCTAAGGAGGTGAGAAATAATGCCATCCTATGACATTTTTAAAGAGGGTAGAATTGTTCCCTACGTTGAGTCCCTATGTTGCTTTGGTCAAGTTATTTCAAAATAATTTTCTACTTCATGAAAGGATAAAAAGGTTATTGTGGGTGGTGTTAGATTTCTTGTTTCAAAGGAAACCATTAGAGCTACTACTAGGTTGAATATTGAAGGTAGGAAGGTTCTTTATGAATTGAATGTTCTTTATGACACTAAGTCTTCTAACATAGGGGATGATTGAGAGGCTGAAAATGATGTGAATTTTGTCCCTATAAATGATATGGTGGCCATGGATGATTTCAAGGGTAAAGGAATTTAGGTGGACAATAAGTTTGATCTTGTGCATTTATGTTCTCATTGTGGCCATAACACCAATTCTCTTAATTATTTGGAGAAAATTCTATAAACTTTGGAGGAAAGAGTCAATAATGTGCTTAATTTTAGTAATAAGGTGATCCATAGGTTACTTATATGCTTCTACTCCAGAATGTTGTGTGGGAGTTCTAGAAAAGAAGGTTCAAGGGTAATCTTGATAGTCTTGTTTTAAAGAAGGATAGAAAGAAATACCCTAAGGATGATATTTTTCTTTCCTTTTTGAAGATTGGGGATATGTGACTCCCAAAAAGACATGCTACAACTTGTAGTTTTTTCTTGTTGTTTGTTAGTTATTTATGTGCTATTTTTCTTTGTTCTTCTATTAATTATTTATATTTAGTTATTTTTTGGTTTTTCTTTTCATATCCTTTGGGCTTGCTATGTAATAGGGTTGGGACCTTGGTTTCCCATTTTATATATAGAAAATAACCAAGTCGATTTATCTTTTGCAATTATTTGGATAAAGTGAGGATTTGGCATAGTTTAATAAGACACCTCACTATATATTGCTAAATCTGTTGTATTTGCTTAAGATATCTTAGAAATAATTTATCCTTGTGTAACACAATAGTTTACAGATATGGATAGTGATGCCTAGGTTAAGTTAGATTTTCACTTGGAATCAGAAGTAGACCTTTAAGAATTAAATTTGGAATCTAATAGAATATGTAAAGGCTTCATCAACCACATCAAAGATAAGTATATTCCTTTTAAAATACCTTATATAGCATTTTTTACCAAATTCTGATTTATATTTCGCCATAAAACCCCATTAAATTCATCTGGCACTAAATCTCTAACATATAAAAATATCAGCATAAGTTGATGCAGGCCTTATTGATGACAATATACATATCCTCAGTATATCGGCAGGACATCAGAAGGGTCACACTGATAAAATTATATACCAAAAGAATGCGGGTTTGTATTTCTTATCGACAAGACAAAAGATATCGGTGTGACGATGAGAGGTCATATCGAGCTAAGTTACCTTTTTCCGATTGGAGAAAGGTAAAGTCTATCGGAGAGACTTTGGTCATCAGAGAGAGATTTCAAAACACTGCCCGAAGCGATATTGGTCTTGCCGATAAGGAAAAGGGAGGACTCACTCGGTGGGACAAGTGATGCTGGGGAGAGTTCAAAAAGTCTTACCATGGAGGCTTGCAAGGCATTCTTGGACGATGATGCATTTGTAAAGACTCTTGTATTCTTGCAACTAGTTTGGAGGATGAAACTAGAAGAGTACCAGAAAAAATACAAGAGTAGGAGAGAATCGAGACCTGATAGTTTTGAGCAGGAGAATGATGATGAGGTCAAGGCCGAATTAATGGAAGAATTCAAAGGCATCACTCCTGAGGAGGGTAGAAGACTTGTGACTTAGGTTGGTGTCTTACTTTTTCCTGAATGGGACATAGCTGATGTGGTTGTATTCAATGCTATCTTATAGTCCAAGCACCCTATACAAAATAGTGAAGAAGAGGTTAAGGTAGCTCTACAGGACTCTGCCTTTAGTGAAGAGTATGAAACTCTGGCCATATGGGCATTGGCACCCCAGGGCAAAAAGCCAAATGTAACTGATATTAGCCCACACCTAAGGGGAGGGCTAATCATCAAGAGAGCTTCTGAAACTTCAACAATAGAAGCTACAAGCCTGACAGTAAATGTGGCCAAATTGGCCCAAAAGACAACTGAGAGAGTGTTGGAACTATAAAATTTTGAAAAATTCATTAACCTTCATGATTATTAGTCTCCCAAAAAAGGTTCAAAATACAGACATAAAAATCCTCATATAGCATTTTTTACCAAATTTCAATTTATATTTTGCCATATAACCCCATAAAATTCATCTGGCACTAAATCTCTAACATATAAAAATATCGGCATAAGTTGATGCAGGTCTTATCAATGACAATTTACTTATCCTTAGTATATTAGCAAGACATCAGAAGGGTCACACCGATAAAATTATATACCAAAAGAATGCGGGTTTGTATTTCTTATTGGCAAGACAAAAGATATCGATGTGATGATGAGAGGTCATATCGAGCTAAGTTAACTTTTGCTGATCGGAGAAAGGTAAAGTGTATCGAAGAGAATATTGTCATCGGAGAGAGATTTCAAAACACTGCCTAAAGCGCTATTGGTATTGCCGATAACTAAAAGGGAGGACTCACTCGGTGGGACAAGTGATGCCAGGGAGAGTTCAGAAAGTCTTACCGACCCCTCGGGTTACACCAATAGAACCAAGCATGCGGAGATAAAAGGTATCAAGGAGACGATGTGCGTTGTCTTACCAAAGAAAAAGCGTATCAGTGAGACATGTTACCACGGGGAGATCTTGGAGACATCACGACGAGTATCATTTTGTCGACAAGATGAATGATTGGTCTTGGTGACATAAGGCGATAAATAAAACATCTCGGTGAGACAAACAACTTTCGGAGTAAGGTGAAGAACCATTGGCCCGATTCATTAAGTTTGGGCGATAGTTGTTTTGGTAAAGGTCAGGGCAATATAAGAAGTGAAAGGAAAGAAGTTATCAGAGAGACTTGTGATATCAAGGAAACTGCAAGACATCATGGTGGATAGTTGAACGTTGAACAGACGGATTGGCCAAAGATTTGAATTGTCTTGATGATATGATTTCTAATGTGAAGCTAGAGTTTCAAAAAACTTGCAGCATTCATGTCTCAGTAAAGACATTAATGGTGCCACGAAGCATAAAGATTTTGCATATCAAGATATGCTCAATTGAAATCATTGTTTCATGGAATTGACAACGAAGGAGAGCAAGGGAACGAGTGGAACGATAAAAGAATTCATCTGGCTTGGATTTGCAAACAAATATAGTAAATTTCTCATCTTCTCAAAAATTTTGAATTTTAATATGGAGGGCACTGGTTCAGGAAAAATAAACGGAAAAGGATCCGGAGAGAGTAGTCAATCAAAAACAAAGAGGCAAAAGACTAAATTGCAACCGGGTGGCACAAAAAGAAAGTTGAATCAAGACCTCATAGACCAGTTACCTGGTTCTAGGCCTAAGGCTAGGCGTTCTGTGTAGCTCAAAGCGGAATTTGATAAATTAGATGACAAGTGAAAATTCATAGGAGATGTTTGGACTCCAATAAGAGGGTATGAGTTATTCAATATCCATTATCGTAAGAGAAATCGCTTTGAGCCGGTATGCAATCCATGGAGGCTCAATTGAGGGAAATTGGTGTTCCCTAATGTTTTTATTGATGTTGAACTAGTAAAATTATTGGCTAGACATTATGACTCAAAAAATAAGGCTATATGTGATTTGTCAGGGAATCCGTTGATACATGTATCTGAGAATGCAATTGTTGAGGTTTTCAGGATAGAGGGAATATGCAGTGAGAAAATAATAAGTGAGGAGATCGACAGTGAGTTCAGAAGGAAGGACACCATTTATAAAGGGTGGAGGTTACCTCTGCATAGAATTAGGTGTCATGGCAAGCCTATTCCGATGGAAGACAGTGAGGGACCACCCTTTCATGTAGATCTTTTCGAACCATACCTGAAATATACTTACTATTTAGTGGGGAAAGTATTGGGGATGGAGGTACCTAAGCATATGGTGGTTGTGCCCATGGTGATTGCTGCAGACATTCAATATAACAATTCCAAATCATTTTATTATGCTGCACATGGTTTTAAGGAGTTGGATGCAGGTTTGATGGCAATAAAGAATGGTGCCTCTATTCTCCATCTCAGGAATTATTCACTATTGATGCACTTAGTGTTGTATTTTGGACAAGAGATAGGATTGTGGCCCCAAAAGCTGAGGATTTCTTGATTTGACAAGGAAGGTAAGCCATTTC
Source organism: Sequoiadendron giganteum (assembly GCA_007115665.2). Lineage (NCBI taxonomy): Eukaryota > Viridiplantae > Streptophyta > Pinopsida > Cupressales > Cupressaceae > Sequoiadendron > Sequoiadendron giganteum. The sequence continues at coordinate 36,401,065 of VCHN02000014.1, forward strand.
CTATTCAATTATGGACTACTGTTTGGGACAATAGGTTTTCCAATTCAAATTTCCTGCATTTTGAAGAATTCTTTGTGAAACCCTTGTATAGATTTTTCAATCATCCTTGTGATTAATCTTTATCTAAATAATTAAAAAGGTTTCTTAGGCCTAGGGATTATAATGGACCGATCGACCACAACTAGGGGGATTGGTATTGCTTGGAGAATTCTACAATGATTAGGGTTTATGGTTTTGAGGATACACCATTCATTTTGCCTAGAAAAGTCCTAGATAGAATTGCATACTTAGAAATTGTTAGGCAAATGGATTTCTCTAGTGTCATGAACTTAAGTTCATATGGAAAACAAGCCTTCATTCCCAGTACACTATGCTTTAGTGATTTTACTGTATTGTCTAAAGAGGGTTACAATCTAATTCTTGATAAATAATTGCACTACAACATGAGAAGGGCACCATCAAGAAAAAACTTTGATCCAGAGGGATATATCTACTCTGCCAGACAAAGAATAAATTTTGGAGGGTATCAACATATACCCCATCCATCTGATGACATAATCAAGAACTTGGAGGTAGAGGAAGCAAAAATGGTGATTGAGAAACAAGATTAGGAGTTGATGGATGTTGAATTGTTATCCTCCATTAAAGGGATATCTGATGTAGATAGGCCACAAAGCTCATCAAGGAAGGTATCAAGAATGAAGACTTAGGATTATGCCTATGTTTCCAGGGAAATAGATGTTGAGGAAACTGTGGATGTAGATACAAGACATGAAGACTATAGGTCTTTTATATAAGATGATGAATTTATAAAGACCTCAGAGTTTAAGACATTTTATAGAAGCAAAAAGGGAAAGAGATAAGGGGGCAGGCTGGCAATGTCACTTCAGGAAATGAAGATCAACTGTTAAAAATCCTAAACGATGAGGTAGACAAAGAGATGATTAATATGACCCCTGAAAAGGGAAGGGAGATGCTAGAAAAGGTAGGTGTTATTATTTTTCTAGGTTTGGATATGAATTCTGCATTAGTCTTTGATAGTTTCTTAAAAGATAACAATGCTACCCACAAGCTCAGCATAGAGAAGGTGACGAAGGTATACATGGGATCAAGATACAATCCTGATGATGAAACATTGATGATTTGGGCCTTGTATCCTCCTCACAATAAATCAATTGTTATCGATACTGAGAAGGCATTCAGACATATCATGACCCTGAAGGCTGGGGAGGTTGATCCTATAGCAATTGCAGATATTGGGATAAATATAGCCAAGTTGAATAAAGCCCAAATCCAGGCATTGATCAAGGAAAGGGAGATGTATAAAACCAATAATGAGACGATGTTGAGAGAGAATGAATGCCTGAAAGACTTGGTAGGTGCTGTAATAGAGCCAAAAAAGATGCTCACCCAAGGTGAGAGTTCACAGAAAAAGGACCATTGGGAAGGATCAACTGCAATCTCTCAAGGGAAAATGGATGCACTCGCTGCAATAATCAAAAGAAGGCAGGTCGTTTTGACCACTTGGTTAAACAAACTCTAGGGAAAACATTCACAATACGTGGATGCAATAAAGGAACATAGGAGAGTGGATAGAAAAATCTAGGAAAAACATTAAGGAATTAGAGCAAAAGGATACTCCTAGTAATACAAAGATTGAAAATGCTAATTGTATCATGGATAGGCACAGGGATTTCTTTGAGGAGTTACAAGGAGATGTGCAAGGATTGATAGAGGTTGCCAAAGATAGATTGACCAAGTTATATGATGATGAAGAGAAACCAAAAGAAGTGACTATGTGGAAAAATGAATGCGAAACAATACTCCACGAGATGTTGAAGACAACCACTATGAAGGATGTGACATTGGATGAAGCATGTGAGTAGAATGAGTGAATGATAATGATGGAGATTGTGATCCGCAATGCATTGGGAGATGTTGATACTCACGAGTGCCAGGATTATATGGAGCATATGTCTGTAATCCATTTATGGCTAAATAGAAATTAATTAATAGGGAATTTGTTAAACCTTTTATGCTTTAAACTTTTCCGAAAAGGCACGTCCTTTTGCAAACTGATGTATAAATATTCATTGTTGGATAATTAAAAGAAGGTAGAAGATAGTAGAATTAGGATAGGATAGATTTTTGTAAGCACTACATTTTTAGAATGATGACATTCGAGGAGACTATGTTACAAATATGAATTTTGAAGAAGATAATGAAAGACTGTTGATTTAGTGGCTTCATTCTAGTATCAATTGTTTGTTGGATTCTTGCAATTATTTGATTGTCTCCAATTTGATGTTTCTTCATTATTTAAATTGAAGTATCAAGTATATATTTGATTTATCAGTGCACATTTTTTGTTTTTGTGTGTGATTTGATTTATTGGATTCTTTAATGAAGAATTAAATCTCTTTAAATCAAGTACAGTAATCTGGGAATTTAATTTGGATCAGTAAGAAGAATCAAATAATCAAATTTGATATTCTACCTCAAGTAGGGTTTATCAATTACATACTTGCATGTTTATACCAGTTATAAACTCATAATTATATGCCAAACAATTAGAGAACTTGCTAGATAGGAACCATTCATTGAATCTGTTTTACCCAATAAGGCACTGGTCTCCCTTATTTTCATTACATTAGTATTATCCATTTCATTTGACATCTCTTAATTGAACATATTAATTCATACCTTGATATTGCATATACAATTTTTACCAAATTAGGATCATATCTTTCCACTATCAAATTGCTATTTGTGGATAAGTAGGTCAGGTAGGAAACATAACTCAAAATATGTATCATTTGAAATGGAGATAGCCATAAGGAATGTACTAGAGGATGCTGATACACACAAGTGACCAGCTTACTAAGATTATCTGTCAAACATCTATTTATGGCTTAATAGAGCATAATTTATAGTTTTTTATTGTTGTTAAGCAAATTACATTTGTCAAAAGATGCGCCCTTTCATAATTTTGATATATTTATATATGTTTCATAATGTAAAATAGATATAGGCGGATAGGAGAAAGATATAGTAGATAGTTTGCAATGAAACTTTCCTTTAAAAGACTTAGATGCATGTATGAATTTTGATGAAGTTAATGAAGATGTCTAAACTTGTGGCTTAATATTGGTATCAATTGTTTGTGGAATTATACAGTTATCTGGTTGTCTCCATTTTGATGCTTTTCTGTTGTTTAATCTGATATATCAAGCATATATATATATTCAGTTTACCGATACACATTTGTTGTATTTGTGTGATGTGATTATTTGGTTTTTTCAAGTAAAGATTAAACCGTTCTAGTGAATCACAGTAACTGAAGATTATTAATTGGATCAATAAGAAGAATCACATAACTAGGATTATCATTCTATCTCAATTAGAGTTTGTCAGTCATTTACTTACACATTTATACAAGTTATAAACTACATCTGTGTGCCAAACACTTTGAATTATTGCCATCATAGATTACACTTTTATAGATCTTCATTAGAATCCATACACCCAACAAGGAAGTGGTCTCACGCTTTCATCTTTTGGTTTATCCATTTTATTTTTTACATCGATTAACTAAACATATTCTAATATAATTCAAATCTAATTAAAATTAAAAACATCATAAATTAATTATGTAACCACATAAGTCAAATATAATTCTATCAAGAAATTAATATCAAATAGATAATACAATCACATAACTCATACATTTCAATGTCATTGATCTTCTTCTTCATCCAACTCTTTGTCTGTATCATCCGATCCAAATTCAACATTGTAAGGATTGGTCATATCATCATCATCGTCATTGATATCAATTTCAATAATGTCATCATCCACACGGATATCATCTTCATGAACATTAACTCATAAATCATCGTGATCTAGTTCCTCCTCTTTGACATCTTTGTCAGGCACATCATCAACTAACTGTTGATCTTGATCATCATCTACATCATCTTCTATTTCTTCAGTATCTTCTTCTTTCACCACATTATACTTTACCGACCTTCCTCTTGGATCATGTCTAACAACATATGACCAACCCGCTTTACTTGGAACCTTTGAGTAAAATACCTACTCACATTGGCTTGGAAGAACATAGGGCTCATTTCCAGCTCTCTCAAAATACCTTGTATTAGCCATGGTAAATCCATTATCATGTTCAATAACAGTTCTCTCAGGATCATTTTCATTCAATCGTAGCATGTACCATAGGAAGACAAATAGAACTAATTTGAAGGACTTAAAGTCACACTCAAGTATATCATCCAAAATCCCATAGTATTGATTTTATGAGACTTCTGGATGTATGTCGCTTCTAGATGAAACATTAGTCACTTGGAAGACTGCAATTATCCCAGAATCATAAGTTTTCTTCATGTCATCCAACTTTTTGATTTGAAATTTATGACCATTGCACCACATAGCCTTGTGGTGTTTCACCTGCAATATGTCAAACATGCAAAACTTATTGCAATATCATCAATTGATAAACATATTTATTCTTGGCTGAATGTATGCAAAGAAAAAAATCTCAACATATATATACATCAATATAATTCAAAATAATTAAATAATATGAGTGATTAATATATTTATACATACCTGTTTATCTCTTAAACCATATGCTAAATCAATTTCCCTTGGTGTAACATTGGAATCTCCATTAGGATGATCTTCTTTAACCAATGAAGCCACACCTTCCCATGTTAATGTGCGACTAGATTGTTGACATCGTTCAATCCATACCATCATCCAATCAATATTGTTTGCAATTTACAAATGTAGTGCATCCCACTCTTGACCAGTTGTATAAAAAAAAATTGAAATTCACAAACAACGTATAATTAGTTATTTACCACAACATACGACCTTAATTTATAATTGATCAATATTGAAGATTAATAAATAAATAAGTACAATATACATAAAAACCAAATGTAAAATATATTCTAATTAATATCCATGACCATCTTATAATTACCTGTCACTTTCCTCAATCTACCTTTCCCCGTCAGGTACTCCCCTTCAAATTTGTTAATGAAGTTGGGATCCCAAATACGATCTACATGGATCTTTGCTGCAAACTTAGGAAGATATTCAATAATGTACACCATGGTCTAGTATACCATGTATCCCTCCACCATAGAACCCTCAAGATGTGCTCTTTGTCTAACCAAAGCCTTCAAAAATTTCAAGTGCCTCTCAACCATCCACATTGACCTTGTGTGTACAGGTCCACACAATTCAATCTCCTCAACTTGGTGTATGAGGTAGTGTTCTTGTGCATTGAAAAATGTTGAAGGTAGACACTTTTGCATTTCACACATTAGACGAGGAATTCTTCTCTTCCAATAATTTATATCTTCTTTATGGATTGATTTAGATGACAACCATCTACAAGTGATTCAAGGCACAAATATATTAACGAGATTTAACAAAAATATACAATGAATTGAAAAAATATCACTACTTACCTCATGTATTTTCCAAGATCATATATAACTTGCTTGACATTGTTGTCGAAGTTGTCTGGGAGAGATAGAGGTAGAGCGTACTACAACAATTATAAAATGATCTTTTCATTAATATTTTTCCAAAAGTAGTAAACATGATACATTGAAAAGTACATGCAGTATACAAATATATATATATAATATACCAAAATAATTACCTTAATGAAGGTATGCCAATCATGCATTTTCATCCCTAACCCAAATTCACCTTTCTTTGTTATGATATTGTTTATGTTCACAACAAATCCTGTGGAAAATCAAATTTTTCGTATGACTTGTTTTATAGCATTGCTTTGCTGCTTCGTTAATAACCAAGGAAGGGCACTTATATTAATTTGGTCTCCATCGCTATTTAATTGAATGAAATTTTTCATTGCATGACTGGCTTCCTGAATGTCACTACAAATTTTGACAATTTTTTCTTTGTCATGCCTTCCATCCAATATTTTATAACATTTATGTCATATTCTTTCCGATATGCATTGTATCAAACAAATGCACAATCTGTAGCTGCTCATAGTAGAGCAACCTACTAAATTGTCTGGGATAACTTTTCAGTCCCTGTGGAAGCTGACCATTAAAGCCTTGATGACCTTTATGAAGCATATAAGTTAAACAAATCAACAACGACAATCATTGTCAATTACAACATGAGTAAACACAACACAATATAAAAATATAAATTCAAAACATATCATAAATGATAGATAAGCAATTTGATCTGATGTATAACCTTGACAATTAATTCTATTATATTCCAACTTCCATAGGTGAGGTGTCATTCTTCGTGGTTTTGATGTAGTCTCTTCTTTCCCATTGAAAAGATGTTTTTTAGTAGTTCAATACTTATGATTTCTGTGGAGGAAGTGCCTATACTCATGAAACACCTGCTTTCCTAAACTTGTTGAATGACGAGATTTCATCTTTGGACCACAAATTGGACATGCAAATTTTCACTTTGTTTGAAGACCTGCAAATCATATATAATTGGATTAAATATGTCAATTTTTATAATTATATATAATGAATAGATTATTTAAAAAATATGCATCATATCTACTTCATAAAATTAAATATCATTAAAGTCATGCAGTCGAACGTTATAACATACCAGAAAAATGTTTTAGCCCTGGGGCATCATGAATTGTCCATACAAGCATTGCATGGAATTGAAATTGTCTTTGTCCTATTGGTCTAGATACATCATACATAGTGATGCCATTCCATAACTTTAGTAACTCGTCGATAAGAGGCTCAATATATACATTCATATCTTTAAATTGGTACTTACCTAGTTGAATGAACATAAACATTACATAATTATTATAACCATTTTACTGCAATATATATAAATTCATGTACATGACTATTAAATGAAAAAACATATAATTCATTATGCAAAAAATAAAACAAATAAGATGCTACTACGTTAAAGAAAATTGATGTAAGCAAATACCTGGAACAATTATTGCCAACATTATGTGCTCCCTCTTTGTTGACATCCATGGAGGAATGTTATTGTTGATAACAAAAATAGGCCACACTGAGTAAATAGATCTCAACTCTCCAAATGGATTGACACCGTCCCCTGCCAATGAAAGCTTGAGATTACGAGGTTCTTCTTTAAAGTGTGGCCATTTTTCCTCCATGTCCCAAAATGAAGAACCATCCATAGGCATTTGAAGAATCTCATTTCCACTTCTATTACATGCATGGTAATCCATAAATTGTGCTAAGCTTTCACACCTAAATAATTGTTGCATACGTGGAATTATGGGAATATAATGAAGAACCTTGCGAGGCACCTTTTTTGTTAGTTGATCTGTTCGATATCTATTGATATGAAATTTCGGGAATTCTATTGCAAATTCATGTTGTTTATGATATATAATATGATCATTGGGACATGCATCTATTGCTTGATACTCCATTCCAATATCTTTCATAATGCCAGATAAATCTTGGTATGAGCGAGGTAAAATATTTGATGGTGGTAACAAAAATTCACCAATCAATCTACAACAATAAATAATTTCTTAATATAAAGAATATTAATGGTACATACTTCATCCTTTATTTACTAGCGATGAACTAACAATAATTAAAATAAATGAAAAAAGATGACATATATGACATACCTTAACATCCGTGAGATTGCTATGTTGGATAAACCATTCATAACCTTCAAGTTCACCAACAAAAATACAACAAAGATAAGAGTTAGTTGGGAGCCTTCATAAAGGGGCTTGTATGCCTTCTCAAGTACAGGTAAATCATGAACATCATCAAAGCCATCTCGATCAACATGATCAGATCTGCCACTACATGTGTCATGGATCAATGTATTTGTACCATCATCTTCAATTGTGTTTTTTGGTGCATGATCATCTTCTTCCATAGGATCATTAACTTCATCTTCGATTTTCATAGTTCCATGTTCCTCTACTTACAATACAACATTATTTAGGCCATGATAATTCATATCGTGTGCCCTAGGGCGCCCCACCTTTATAATAATGACAGACACAAATAAACCATGATCATTATCAAGTGATTTTTTATATATATATCAAATGTTAAAACAATATAAACATTTACAAATTCAATCAATATAAACACATATAATGAAAAACTTACCAATGGATGATAATCATGCCCCCCTTCAATGTGACCATGTTGCCTACAATGTTTCTCAACTGTTGTGATTAAAATTATTCTTGTCTTTAAGCCCTCACAATTATTGCGACGACAATAACATTTCCCATCACCCTTTCTTTTAAATCTAGCCCACAATCTAGCAATTGTCTCTTCATTTTGTTCTGGACTAATATTATCTGACATGATTTTTCTTTACCAAGCTTGAATATTTAGATCTTCAAAAAATATCAAACTCACACTCCAATAATTTTTAATCATACACAAGTAACAAAATATAATAATTATGATATTTTACACCAAAAAAATTCGGCATGCAACCACCCCTACAAAAGAGAAGATAGTCTGAAGTTAATGACCCCAAAAAACACTTTCAAATGCTAATTCCAGAAATTATTAAATTCTGATTTTACTATGATTTCCAACTGCTAGACTCCTAAAATCAGTATATTGAACTTGCACAAGAAAATCTGGAAATGAAATTCTCAAAATGTAGCTAATAGGCCTCAACAATTAAGACCTACTCAAGACTTTGTGAAGTCACTGCAAGGTTTCTAAGCCTTACCTGATGATTTCTGCAGGAGGATTAAAGAGTTGGTAAATATTTTTGATGACTGGAGTGACACATCTTTACCAGATATTGTAGATGCCCAAGGAAATGTTGGATCATTGCAACAATGGTAGGACAGGGTAGATGAAATCATCAATACACAAATCAAATTGATTTGTGATGACTCAAATTATGACATGCTGATGATTAGTATGAATAACATCATTAACACTAGCACATTTTTGGAATCTTTTGAAAGGGAGGCGAATCAAGTAGCAGTAAAGTATACACCTTACAGTGCTAAGGTAAATGAGGTGGTAAATTTTAATTGGCCAATGGATGAGGAATATCAAGAATGGGTAGAAAAGTACTTAACTAAACAAGAATAGGATAGAGTCTACAACCGGAAATTAACAACTCAGCGGTTATGGTTATAAGTTATAACAAATTTTGGCTATGTCTTGGTGGAAGTTTTGGTGCAAGTTTCAAAGTTTGGCAAATGCAACAGTTATTCTCCAGTGGATGGGTTGAACAAGAAGATTCTCCAGAGATTCATTTGTTGTAACCAATTTTTGAAATATCATAAGGTGGTCCAAGTGACCAGTGATAGGTGTATTTCTGGTCAGATGTTTGTTGCTCCTTCATTTTCCCTATAAGAAGGATTTCAGGACCAGAAATACAGGTTAGCAAGTTAGATATCTTTAGGTCGAGTCTAACTGAAGTTGCAGAGCGAATTTGTAAAGAGCTTGATATTATAGTGAAGATACTATTATTAGGTTTGGTGTCATTTTGTTGTAGGTTTTAGTTTCATGGGTACTTACTTTTCAAGACAGTACTAGCATCTGAATGAAAATTACTCATTTCAAGGTCATGTATCTCAATTGTATGAATATAATATTATCTTGAATAAAATGATCAAGGGTTATTCTATTCACCTCACTGTTATGGTGTGTGTAATTCTCATTTTTGCTTTAATTCAAGGAATTAATTAAAATTCTTGAGTGAGGTTATAGGTGACTATGTCCATATAAGGATTTGATAAGTAGTATTGGGTTAGAATATAGATTGACGGTATTGTAAGGCAGTATTATCTAAGATTTTATATGCTGTGTCTAGAAGATAAACTTGGTTATAGAAAAAAACAACCAACTCCTTTGATACTATCTAGCTATGGCTCCCAAATCTATTGAAAATTGATCATTAGGGTTAAAATTGAAACCTTGCAAATATAGTCTTTGTCCAAATCCATCAAGAATTTTCCATTAGTTATAAACAATTCCCTTATAAAGAATTTGTGAAGTCAGGATTAAAATCTGGAAATGAAATTCTAAAAATGCACAAGACTAAAAATGAAATCTTATGAGATGTTGCTTTAAAATATGATTTTCAAACCTAAAAGTACAAATCTGACTTGAAAAATGAATTCTGGAAAAAGACAATGACTACCCTCAACCTGGCAATATCTTCTTGAGTTTCTTTTGATTTTCCCCAAGAAAATCGTCAAGCAAAACACTGTCGCAATAAATAGTCGAGCTCATTTTTATTTATCCCCACCACAATTTAACTTTGTAGGTTTGTCGAAATTTTGGCGAAAGACGTTCGTCGAAATGTAGACGAGAAAAACGGTTCATCGAAATTTCGACGAACATCAGGGATAAATTTTTTTAAAAATGAAAATTCGCACAAGTGTTTGATGATACATCTAATAAGTGGTTGCATCCATGTTCTAGTTCTCTATGAAAAGGTTTCAACATCTTCAAATAGTGGAATTTAGTGCTCATATTCATTTGAAACAACAATATTTTGATTATGTATGATGGTAGGATTTGATAACTTAAAAGAATTGGCTACCCAACAAACTTAAAGTTAAAGAAACTTTTTCAGTTTAAGGGGTTAGCACTTTCTTTCATCTTTGCATATTGGTTTGATGCTTCAAAAGATGCATTTACTATCCCACTTCTATCATATTGTATTCCCATCCCATTTCAATTTTTTCAATTGTTGGAGGAGTTGATACCAAAATTTCATATCAAATACCATGTTCTTGAAGCATTTTTTTGTGTATTTACTATTTTTCTGAAGTTCTTTTGTGTTGTATGGATCCGTACAAGCTTGAAATGCTCTGAGATCATTGTTGTAGGTAAATATATGTGTTACCTGAATTTATTTAGAAGTGCTAAATCATTGTTTTGTGGAAGATAACAATCAAATATAGGGACTGCCCTATTTTGCTTATGTAAGGGTTTGAGGGCTAAATAGAAATGACATCCACCAATCCACCCACTATCTTGGAGCTGTAACTCAGTGGATTGGTGTGAAACATGGTATGATAGAGGTTCATTGCACTTAGGGGTCTCTTAAATCAAGAAACTTGGCATTGAATTGATGCCCTAAGGCTAACAGGGGCATTTTTCTTGTGAATTTTGTGGTTGTTAAGTTAGGGTTTATCAATTTGATGGATATCTTGGTAGAGTCATGGTGACACTATTTGATGGTCCAATCTCTACTTCGAAGAAAAAATATCTATAACAAATCTAAGAGATATAATGGGATATTAAAGGAACCTTCATATGAAGGATCTTCTAGTGAAGGACCTTTGAATTAAGGTCTTCATTTGAAGGTCCTTCATGCAAAGGTTCCTTTTATAAATCATTTTGGACATGGAATATTTAAAATAAAAAATACCTTCATTTGAAAGTCTTGACATGTCATCATTTTTGAATGAAGGTTCTTCATTCAAAGTTCATGACGACATCACCTTCAAATGAAGGTTCTTCATTTAACCTAAGGTTTTCTCATAATTCCATCATTGGAAAAGTATGATCAAATTCTTCTACTATGAATATTTGGTCTATGTGCCTCTAGTAATCAATATAAATGTTTGTAAGGATAAAATGATTAAATAGCATCAGGTAGGAGAGAATCAACTTTGATTTCTTCAAAGATTATATTCCTCTATTCATAATTTTTAAGGGTTGTGTGTGGAGGAGGTTATCACTACCAAGAAGGGAGGAGACCTTTCCTTGCATATGTTTGTGGTAGAGGTATTAAAGAAGAATTGTATGCCTTTATTTCCATTCATTAGATCTATCTTAGCCTAGCATATACTTGGGCTCCTTTTCCCCTATAAACTTCCATTTGTTTGAGTTTATGTTATGTAAGCGTAATTCCACACTAGGCATGAACATTTCAGGTTAAAGAGAATGGGGGTGCCAAACTTACAATAATCATTGTCCCTTGGTCATCGATTTTCCCTGAGTGCCCTCAACCTCATCCTCGGTGCTGGTATTGACCTTGTTTTCACTCCTCCATACTCTTCCTCGACGCTGGTATTGACTTTGTTTTCACTCCTCCAAACTCTTCCTCGACACTGGTATTGACCTTGTTTTGACTCCAAACTCTTCCTCGACGCTGGTATTGACCTTGTTTTCACTCCTCCAAACTCTTCCTCGGTGCTGGTATTGACCTTTCACTTCTCCAATTTGACGAGATACAACCTGGTTTTGTTAGGTTGTAGAGTATGTTAATTAAATTCAAAATTATGGTGCCATTTAGCTAGGTTCGACGAAAATTCAAGTTCATCAAAATTTCGACGAACGTCGGGAATAAGATTTAAAAAAAATGAAAATTACACATCAAATATCATAAGTACCTGATGATCATCTCATTTTACATATTTCATCAGAAATTTTCATCGAATTTTGCAGTCAAATGAGTTAGTGAATGTCAAACATTCAAAATAATGGGTATGAGCATGATAGCCATTCTTGCTTCATGCAAGCCAATAGTAATGGTGGAAATGACTCTGAAAGCTACCCAATTTCCCTAAAATTGGATGTAAATAATTATTTTTCACATAATTAAGAATTGTGAACAACTCTGGAGCATACAGGAGATTGAGATAAAGCATTTATAGAGTTTAGCATAACCAATTTAGGGTTTCCTATGAATAAAAGTCATAAGTAACATAAAAATAGTTTTTGTGCTTTATTCAAACCATTTAGAACTAGGGTTAAAATTCACGGTGCTTTCAGTGAATTTGACATTTGTGCTTTGTTTTAATTACTTTACCAAGGTGGGATTTTTTTTTAAAAGGTCTCAATTCTTTCAAACCTTTCTAATTTTTCACTCTCGAGATGAGCCATAGGTTTGAATTGAATGGCTAGGTTTTCATTCTTTTGTGCCAAAATGCCAAATTGGTTTGAACTTACTTCACCACCAATGGTTCCCAAAACACAAATCACCATCTTTGCAACCCCATCCAGATTGCTCTCCCAAGATATAGTTGACCAGTTGAAACCCTCCACAAATAAACAAGTTGAGGGAAATTTTTTGTTCTATGGCCCTAGAGTTAGAGAAGGATTAATGGGTAGGAGTATGATCCCTATTTATATAAGTTTTTTCATAAAAGAGTATGAGAATACCAAGGTATTGATCAGAACAATGCTACCTATACACACTACTTGTACTAGGACTAGTTAGAAGAGGAAGCAAATAAGGTTTGGTAGGGATGAGCTTGCAACATTTCCATGAGATATTATTATAATTACTTCAAGAAGACTATACACTCCTTATGTTATATCATTGTTTTTACTCCACTTGACACCTTGCCGAAAGAGTATAGTTATATGGTAGCACATTTGCAACACCCAACATTCAATGTAGTTTATGACTATATGACCTATTTTTCAGAACACATGCACAAGGGTTTGGTTGATTTAAAACTTGTAAAGGATTGGGTATATTTCTAGTGGTACTATCTCTTAATGCATATGTTCTTGTATAAGGGTGAGAATAATTTTCAAAAGGATATGAAACTGAAGAAAAGAGAAGATGATATTGATTTTCCTATCTAATGCTAGACCCAAATTCTTGACAGAGATTACCAAAAGTTTGATTTTTTTTTTTTCCATAATTCCTTTGCATCTAAACTGAGAAGGTTCCTACTATATAATACTCTTAGGATCTACAAGGAAATCCATGAATTCTTGAGGCCCATGGAAAGGAGAACAGGTCTAAGTTTGAGCAACAATTCAAGGAATATTATCCCATATCCAAGATCAACAATTTTTAGAGTTTATGGCACAGGTGTAAATCCTTATGTGTTACAAATATATGTGCCACTAAGGATCATATTTCTAGAGATTATGAGGGAATTAGGAGGGGCTCAAATGGCTCACCTACCTGAGACATTGAGAAATGGTTCGTTCTTCCCAGAATGGATAGTGTTTTCTTATTTTATAATGGTAAAAGGAGCATGGAAGGAATTGGTGCATCTTCTTTCACCATACAAATTGAAAATTATGCACCCAAGAAATCATGATCTTGAGGGTTTCATTTATACAATGAAGACAAAGTATATAAGTGATTCTTTTGTACATAAATTTTACTATCCTAAGGATGTAAACATAAATGTTTTTGACTTTCAAGAGCAAGAAGAAATGAAAGAAAAGTATTTGGCTTTCAATAAAATTATGGATAATGTTAAGAAATCCAATCTCAACTATGACCCTTTGTCCATTATTAAGGGTGATTTCAATCGAATTATGCATGTAATAAATATTTTTGAGGACATAGTTGGTGTCTTGAGGGAGGAGCATCTAGTTGCAGATAAAGGGAAATCAATAGCAATTGAGGAAAATCCAAATATAGTGTTGAAGGAGAGACCCTCTTACAAGCCGCCACAATAAAAAAGGATATACTCTAGGATGAAGAAGACAGTAGAGAAAGGGCGAACATTTCCAACACCTACTATGTCAGAGGGGTCAGGGGCAACTTTCCCTGAGAGGCTAGTTCTCCCACCTCCAAGAAAAGATCCATCCATTGTGATTGATATAGATTCACCCCCTGAAAGACTTGCTCCTCCAGAACAACCACCTACTAAGAAATAAAATATTGAGGTTTAATGGGTAGTTGTCTACCTAGATATAGATGAGGATGATATTCTAATCACTCTTGAGGAAATGCAATAGGGAATGCCTTCTCCCATAAGGGAGGTTGCCTCAAGTTCAATAGAAAGTGGCCTTAGACTTGGAAAGGTTGATCTTAGGGATTTAAATAATGTAGATTATTTGAGGTAGGATGCTTGTAAAGCATTCATGGAAGATGATTCTTTCCTTGAAACCAAGGCATTCAAAGATTTCATATGGAGGGAAAAAACCTTAGAGTATGTAGAAAATGTGGCCATGGAAAGGAGATTACACTCGAAACTCCCTAAAGTTACTATTTAGGAAAATGTAAGAAAAATTATGGAGTTCAAAAATATTACAACTAAGGAGGCTAGACAACTTGTGCAAAAGAGTGGTGTGTTGTTGTTACGTAAATGGGATATTGTTGATGCAGTGGTGCTGGACACCATAAGGAGGTCTAAAAGGCCCCTATTTCAAAGTGAAGAAGAGGAAAAATTGGAACTTCAGGGATCAACATTTAGTGATAATTGGGATGCATTGGTAGTCAGGTCACTTTCTTTGCGATCCAGAAAGCCAATAGTGGTTGAGCCAGCTGATTTTAGTTGATAGATGGTTATAAAGAGAGTTTCTAAAATGCTAGCCTTCGAATCAATTGATATGGTGGTAAATGTTGCAAAGTTTCCTAAAGCAACAGTTGAGAGCCTCACTTTTGTAATGGATACAATTAAGGGTAAGTAAAATGAACTGGTGGATGAATATAATGTGAATCAACAAAAGGTGGTAGTACTAGAAACTAAAATAGAATTGTACAAGCAACATATAGAAGTAATGAGGGCACAAGGCCCAACTAGCTCTATGGATGCACCACCTACATCTCCTATTCCACCACAACAATCCTTGGCAATAATGCCATATAACATGGGTTAGTAACCACTTATAGTAGAGGAACCAAGCACATTAGGTGTAGGTCCATCAAATGAGCCTACAAAAGAGGAATTATTCTTGTAGATTGAATTATTAAAGAAATTGTTTTCATAGGTTCAGGACACTATGTATGGAAACAATTCAAGGATTGTTCATACAATACTTAAAAATATGAATAAGAAAATTCAGAACAAATTAAATAGTGTTCATGCAAATTATTTTCTGATGTTGCAAGCAATAAGTTTATCCTAAAGAGATAAGGATATTTCTATCCCAATCCTAGGTAAGTGGATTCCTAGATTTGGTAATTTAAAACTCATGGAAATTGGGGCTAAGTAGCAGGAGGATATATATTCAAGGGTGGTGCCAATTTATATATTTGTTGGTGAGATTAAAGAGGTTAGTTTTAGGGGTATACTACTCCTTTGGACCAAAAGATTAGAGAATTGAATGTGAAGTATGATGAAGTAGATTTGAAACTATTACTTGATATTCGACATAAATTTGATGAGGTGAAGGCCCTACAAACATGGAAGCATCAGGTGGACACTACCATTGTTTCCCAAGAAACTCTCATTTGTGAGAATGTTGACATTGATATATTGAAGTAAAATATTGAGAGACTATCTTTCATTATTAGTTTCCTAGAATATTTCAACAAAGAATCCAATTTGGTAAAGACAAAGTACTCTCCATACAGAAAGAAAATGGATGAAATTACTGATTTCAATTGGCCATCTGATGGAAAAAATGAATAGTGGAAGAGGATATTTATTCATGAATTGGATTTATGAACACAAATTTGGAGACACATATACTTGGTCAAGTATAGTACAGTTTTGGTCTTAGAGATTTCAATGCATAAAAGATATGTGTCTCCAAATTAAAAACACTACAGGTAAATTCTGATTACCGATGACCAGAATGCTCACTTGGAGGTTCGTTCACTTTTTCCACCTTTTGCATACTTTTGTCTTTTGCTCAAGGGAATGAATATGTTGCAACATTTTGAAGAATATTATTTTCAACATATGTCTTTTGTTAGGCATGGAATTCTTCACTGACTAAAATAAGGCTTTTGTTTCAATGATAAATATTCGTTTAGTTTGTTGTAACTTTCTATAAGGGAATATTGTTATAGTAGTCAAATAAAAATGTTACATGTGTACTTTTTGGCCTGAAGCTTGTTTTGCTTCCTTGTTCTTATAAAATGGAATTCTGGTCTAGTTGTATAGGTCTCTTATTGAATTGTAGATCCGAATTATGCAAATTGGGAATACAAAGAGAACATATATGAAGTCTATATCTTAAGTTTAGAGTCTAGCTCATGAATTTTGTTAATTGTGTGGTTTCTGAGCATATCTAAACAATAATGAATATATCATGAATCTATTATCTCTCTAGCTTTGCATTGTATCTGAATTATTAATGAGAAAATTTTATCAAGGATCATTTCACTAATCTTCATTGTCATTGTACATTGATGTATGTTTTAATTTAGGCTCTAGTTCAATGGATCAATTAAAATTATTTGATTAAATCATGAATTTGTATACATTCTTGGTGGGTCTAATAAGTAGTCATAGAGTCTGAGTATTGATTTGTGAGTTCCAAGATAGTCTCATGTAGATCATGGATGTTTAGAATTAAAATCACCTTATAGTTCGATTTTCTATGTTTTGACTCCTTGCCCAAAGATATGGCACTAGTTGTAGGTATTATTTGTATTTCCCATGGTTTTGGTTATCCAATTTGAGAACAATATTCATAAATAATCTTTTAAATCATTTAACCTTTTTTAAGGTTGGTGTTGTATGGATTCTCAGCTTTAGAAGTGTTATCTTTCAAAGAAATTTCCAATTTCTTTAAAGATTTCATTTATTTATCATTTGAGTGAGAACGTATCTTGTAATTATGCATTACGTGGTATAGTTGTGTAGCAAGATTATATAATGCACATTGTGGGATTACCCTCCCTGGTCTTATAGAGCCTAAAGTGTAGGAGGAAAGCCTTATAGTTTTTCCTCGTTCGTTGGCCAATCGTCTCTTGAGTATTTGATAATTGAAGTTGGAAAATTCATAGATACTTAGTGGGATTTGCTTGGTTCTCTAAAAATAACCAACAGATTGGCAACTGTGATGGGGATATGGTTTGATAAAATATTTTTCACCATAATTCCTTGTTAAAGATTATTTTTCTCCATAGTAATTCTTATCCATAGAGTCAATTTATTTGAAGTTTATGTTAGCCACTATTCAGATTTGCTCCAATTTTCCTGCCATTTTGTGTTTAAAATCCTTTGCTCAATGTTCAACAAAAATTGTTTTAAAATTTGTCAAAGCTTGTTTGAGTCTTTAAGTATCTTATGAAATTTGTATAAATTGTAACACAATTGCTACAAAATTATCCCAAGCAATTTGGGTGGCAACTCTAAAGTCTCTGCACTAGTGTTTGCCAATATTTGAAGATATCAAAGAAGTGAAGAAGAATAGAAGAAAGTTGCAGAGGTTGATAAGAGAAAAGAAGATTCAAGCACAAATGTGAGGAACCCATGGTCACATGAAGAAAAATCTAGAGAAAAATTTGGAGGGAGAACTACCCAAGAATACTTATGGAAAATGGGTGAAAGAAAAAGATGCAAAAACAAGTAATTCCACCTGTCATCCAACTCTTGAATGTGAATCTCATTCTAGTTTTGGTTCTTAACATGATAGAAAATTGTTATATTTTAGTGATAATAAATCTCTTGAAAGAGGAGAAGTTATAATTAAAGATATTGTGAATGAGTAATTCTCAGATCAAGGCTTAATGGCCATGAAGAGGAAGGAGAGAGATAGAATACAACGAGATAATATAAATGCCAAAAATTCTAGGGCTGAAGGACATTTGGCCGCCACTTCTATCACAAATACCTCTCTTCCTCAAGATTTGTTGACTAGTTTTGATGAGTATATCAGTGAAAATACTCCTGCCCATGCTAAAATTGTAATAGGTGATGTTGATACTACTTTACCAGAGGAGGAGGAAGTTTTTAATGATATGCAATAGCTTAGAGCCGAAGCATTGAAGTGTGATGAAAATAACAAAAAGAGGGAGGAGGAGAGAGAAAATAGGTTAAGGGAAGCTATGATTGAGAGAGACATGTTCCAAAGAAAAGTTGAGAAAATGGAGGAATTAGAAAGGTTAGCAGATAAATCTACCTAAACAAATGGTCCTGCAGTTGAAGAAAATTTGTCTATAGATCCTATAGCTGCTTCAGCTGAAATTTTTTTGTGTAAATTCATGGACTAATCCTTCTATGAAATCCTCTCTTATAGTTGATCCTCCCCCTAGTATTAAGACTTTTGATCCTATTCCTCGTAAAAAATCGGATCCTGTCCCTAGGAAGGCAAAGGAAGTTCCCCAAAATAGTGTTAAGGGAAAGAAACCACTCGGTGGTGTCAAGATAAATGAGGGAGGTCCCTCTCAAAAGGACACATCACAGGGTGATTCTATCTCACTAGTCAATAAGTTAATTAAAAAAATCAGAGTTGTAGAGGAAAGTATAAGAGATGGAATTACTAGCTGTGAACAATGAAATGAAATAGAAATTAGGTTTCCTAGAATCTACTATGAATATTTCCATCCTTGAAACTCAACCCCATCAAGACCATATATCATCTTCAAATCCCTCATCTAGTGCCAATCCTTCCAATTCATCCCCACAACCTGAGAGTAAAGCTAAGACAACTCAGCAATATGATTCCCAACCCAAGATACTTGAAATTGTGAGGTATGAAAACAATTATGATAAAAGAAGGAATCATGAAAATCAAAATGAACATGAGGGAAATTTTGGAAGAATATTATTGCATATTGACAGGTATAGACAATTATGCTTTGATGCAATCCAAGGATATCCTAATCCTATTCTTGATAATGCAAGAAATCATTTGCCTAAGTTGACTAGTAATAATTCTTTCAGTGGTGAAGATCATGTGAAAGCTTTCCAAAGTTTTGTTGAGGAATTTGACCTTTGGATGATGATGTTGCAATGAAATACTTTATGTAGTCATTGACCGAAGAATCTAGAGATTGGTATAGGAGCTTGTCTGATGCAAGCATTGATTCAAAAGATGTATTCTATAGAATTTTTAGAGAACAATATGGAGACCAAACTAATCCTAGGCTTAGGTTAAATGACTTTAACAATATCACAAAGGGACAAAACAAAATGGTAACTGAGTTTAATGCAAGGTTCCAAAATCCCATGAATAGAGTCCCTAGCTATTTCAGGCCTAATTAAAATGCATGCTTGGTAGTATATTGTAATGCATATTGTAGATACCTAAAATTGGTCTAGGCCTGCAAGTACATATTTGACATAATTTTCTATAGTCCATGGTCATGATTAAATAATTTCAATTATTTAATTATCTTTTTTGACACATATTTCCTCTATTAATTAAATACCCCTTTTTAATTAATTCACTAATTAATTCTTCCCCCTTTATCTATCAATTAAATAATTTATTATTTAATTACCTATTTTTCAGCTATAATTAAATATCTTTATTTAATTATTCATTTAACCCCCTTTTCAACTATAATTAAATATTTATTATTTAATTATTCAATTCTACCCTTTTCGAAAGTCAAATTAAATAAATTATCTTTATTTATTTAATTAAATCTTCTATCCTCGAATGTTGAATTAAATTAACATTTAATTCAAATTTAATTCATTTATGTCATGTTCCTCTATCAATCAGTTATTTAATCATCCACTTACCTTCTGACTTGAGATCTATTTTTAGTTCTCCAGTTATCTCTGAATTCAACTGTTGATCATCTCTGCAAGAAGACTCTCCATCACAACTAGTCAATTAACTAGTTCTAACTTATATGCATGTATGCATCTATTAATTAAATATCTTTTATTTAACTAATTAATTTAATTATGCATTTGAATTCCTCACCTTCGAGTTCTAACTTTGTCTTTGACATTCAAAGTCTATTTCTTCTATTTTTAAAGATTCTTAATTGAAGATTAAGATCTTGTTCTATTTTTAGTCTTTCCTGACTCATGTTCTAACTCACATTCTATCTAATAGAACTCACATCGCATGTCATTCATCAATCTCATCCGTCGATCTCTCTTTCAATCTGAGCCGATCGTTCGAAAACACAAAATCTATAAAATGGCCTATCATAATCATTATTCCTCTCCCGAAATCAGTCATTTTTGAGAAGAGAGACCATTCTTCGATATTTTGCTTAGACATTCAACACAGCTATACTTGCATTGAAACACAGAAATCTGAGGGCAAGAATACTAAAAAGGAAAAATGGAGAAGAGCAATGGAGATAATTCGAAGGGATGAATGCATATTCGGTGAGATCAATTCAGTTTGTTTAGTTTTTATCATGTTTTCATATTCATTCTTTATTGTTAGATTTTAGATTAGTTTTGATTTAGATTAGGATTAACAATTGTTTGTTCTAGCTGCAGATCTTATCACAGATTTATTCTAATATTACATTTGGTGAACCTGACGTGAATCCACTTCAAAATCCACGCATCTATTTTTCATTTTTCCATTTTTCTATTTTTTTGCAAATTTTCATACGACGCACCACATTTGTCTAGGGAAACAACGCATCTGTATTTGTGAGCCACATCTGCTAAAAACAGTGATGCATCTATCATCATGAACTGCATTCTCCTATCGACAATTTCGTGAGCCGCATTCGCCTGTCAACAATCAAACCGCATCTATGGCTCGAAAAGTCGCATCTGCCTGGTAAAACTTTTTCATCTTTTTCATTGATTTCCATGCATCCATATTTTTCATTTTCGCTTTTGAAGTTGTTTTGATTTTTGCTAATGGTTGATTTCAATTGTGTTAAGGGGGAATAACATAGTTTTTGCAGGACGAAGCTTTGAAGACATTTACAAGCCCAAGACAATTTTTCTGTAGGACGAAAGCTGAAGACCATGAACTACTGATAAATTTGCATGCAGGACCTAATGCCTTTATGTTAATTTATTTATTTAAGAAAGCTTTTGTTTGGTAGATAGGTAATCATCATGTGGGATTAAAATGAATTTTATGTTTGATAGATAGAAAATCGTCATTTGGAATAAAAAGAACCACTATCTTCTTTGTTTGGTGCTTTGCACATATTTGTAAACCCTTACGATTCAGTACACCGAAGTATCCTCTCCCCTTGCGCAATCATGCGATCCTGGGTGTAAGAGAAATGGTTGCTGACTCTAGAACTTGGGCCTATCTTGGTGGGAAAAAGTACTCAGCCCAAGACGACTTAGACTGGTAGCATGCTAAAGCCAAGTGACTTCCAATCGGTATATAAAAGTGGATTCGTGGGGAAACCCCAAGAATCATGTGCACTATTCCGATGAGATGGACAGAAATGGACTTTGGCCGATGTTGGATAGTGTCCCACGAATGAAATGCCCTTATTAAATACCTTGTTGTAGAGTTACCAAAATCCTACCTACTTGTTGGAGCAGCAGGGTCGGCCCTGTGAAGCCATCTTACATTCTTACGGTTTATGTGTGGAAATAAAATGTATGCCATGGGATTTTCATGGATACAGTAGCTTGGCTGCCCCGTATAAGTGAGTGTCGTGGAGGGGAGCCAGTGTGGTCAAGCTACTAGTCATTCACCATAAATATGCGTAGCTGGAGAAATCCAAGTAAGAACTCAACAAGTATTGTCCTAAAAGCCTAGGTTGTACATGTTTTTGAGTCTTAACAGTCCTTACATCACAAAAATGGAAGATACATTGATTGCTATGTTTTCTCTTTGTTGTATTCGTCAAAATCTTGACCAAACAAACAAAGTCAGTCAAACAACTTTCAAAAAAAAAATTCAATTGTCAGAAAATAGAGTCACAATTGTAAGTTTAAAAACCACATGTGTCATAGCGAGTCGCATCTATTAGGGGAAACACCTCATCTGTCTATCAAAAATTCACTTTTCATAGTCTACATATTACGAGTCGCAATTGTCACATTATGAGTTGCATGTGTGCATGCAAACCGCATCTGTCAGTTGAAAAACTGCATGTGTCCTGTTAACTTGCATCTGTCAGTTAGAAAACCTCATCTGTTGGAAAACCCGCATTTGTTAGAAGAAAAACCGCAATTGTTAGGTGAACCGCATTTGCCTATCAACAGAAAAATTTCAAAAACTGCGAGCTGAGTCTGAAACATCTTTTTCACTATTTACTTTAGGTTTTTTAGGATCAACCTTGGATTAGAAACTGGTTAAATTTGCTCAAAAACCTTGCATCATTAGGCATCATATACGTCTTATTTTACCATCATTAGGATTCATATACGTCTTAGCTACCGTCATTAGGTGTCATATACGTCTTGGTCAAGGTCATAATCATCCTAATTTGCATGCATATAGGTACTCCCTAGGAAATTGCAAATCATAGAATAGATAGCTTTCCTCGTCTTTGGAAAATTCACCTTGTCATACTGTCCTTGTCATACAATTAGGTTCCTTGGTCAAAAACAAACTTTTGCATGCATTTATCCCATTAGGTGGTAGGTTATACCCATCTTAGACTCATTTTTCGTCATTAGTCCACTTAGAATTTTTGCATATTGTCCGTCCAGTCATACGTCATTTTAGATCTTTAGCAACATCCTTATTGTCAAAAAAATCCAAAAAAATAGACATAGGTCATATCAATTTTAGACATAGTCTGCATTACCCATTTTGAGCAAACTTTTTCATGGTCGAAACAAGGTCCAAAAAGAAACACAAAGCAATGACAGACCCCAACGAATTCATCAATCTGTTCAGAAACCAACCGTCAGGCAGCAAACACCCACACAAGTCTTTACTTGAATAACATGTCACTAGGGACACACATGGGAAGATTTACATAGAAGACATAGATGCAGCAGTTCAAGATCCTGAGTTTGCATCCTTCATGGATGAGTGTTTGCTAAACGATCCACAATGCTATGTAGAAAAATTGCTAGTAGAAGGTGCCACACTACCTCTAGGATTTCATGTCCATTCTTTGGCAACACAGTCAACTCAACCAACACAAACTGCGACATCTGCTGTGTCTATTCCCCAAATAACTGCAGCGATACCAATAGGTATATCAACACAAACATCGTCAATTGTAAACACAACCCCTTTTAACATAGCACAAGGTTTACAATTCACTGCGAGAGCAAATTCCTCCAACCCCTTTGGCACCAACACGACTGGTAAGAGAACCAAAGTTGGAGGAAATATACCTATACCAAGTCAGACAACCCAGATAGGAAGCATTCCTATTCCAAATCAGACAATTCAGACAGGAAGCATTCCTATACCGAATCAAACCATTCAGATAGGAATTATCCCTATCCTGAATCAGAATATTTTGACAAGATATATTCCCTCGCCCAATCATAACCCGTCACAAAAAATGGCGTATCAGAACATCTACATTGATCCAAATAGCACGAACACCATGTCCTTGACACAAGTAGATAGCCTTCAAAACCAAATGTAGACTCTACAACAAAAGATGGATGACATGTCTATGTCAGGCAAATGAACTATATTAGCACAAGACTTATGTCCATGTCCATTCGACAAAGCACTCTATATGACACCTTTCCCCCATGGATACATTATACCAAATTTTCCTAAGTATAATGGGAGGAAGAATCCTTTAGAACATATTAGAGAATTCTCAATGGCATGCATGGACATATCGTATGACCCCACTTACTTGATGCACCTATTTCCATGAACCCTCATAGGGATAGCATTGGAATGGTTTTCCAAATTGCCATACAGTATATGATCCTGGGTGGAATTGGCTGAAAATTTTGTCAAACATTTTTCCTTTAACATAGACAACGAAGTAACCATAGCAACCTTGTGCCACATGACACAAGAAGATGGTGAGACCTTCATCACTTTCTTCCAGAGATGGAGAAATCTAGCTAGCCGCTGTCTCATCAAAATACCTAAAAAACAAAAGGTCACTATCTTCCTCGATAACATCAACCCCAAACTGAGAGGTGACTTATGGGTACACTGTTGCACTTCATTCATTGACTTGGTACAAAAGGGAATCATCCTTGAAAAGGGTCTTATTGAAAAAGGCAAAATCAAAGTACTAGGCAAGAGCCCAATTGTCCAACATCAAAATGTGTCGAATGATAGAAACAAGTTCTGGTCTAGGAACAAGAATGTCATGAATGATGGCATAGTTGATGCTAAGCACATACATACTAGACCGGTTATCTCCCTTAGAGGATACAACCAACAAGAAAACATGATGAACAGTCCTGATCAAATGACTAACTATGTCCAGAATTCACAACAACAAAGGAGATTTCCAATGCGAGAATTTACACCTTTAGGGCAACCAATCGATGTGGTCTTCAAATAATTGGTCAAACATAATCTTATCAAACATTTAGAACCAAGAGAGTATGATCTTGGACAGTTCAAACCTTCATGGTGGGTCGATAACACTTTTTGTGACTATCATCAAATGAAAGGACACAACCTCCAACAATGTCGCCAATTAATGAACATCATACAAGACTTTGTTGAAAATGGAACCATAGAAGTTGATGGGCAGAAAAACACTAAGAACAGTGATCATAAGGTCTTCACAGACCCGTTACATGACCACACAAAAGGAAAAGCCTCCAGTTTGGGACCCCAAAATAATCCATCAGCCAACTATAACAATACCAAGTATGACTATGGTAAAGGAACGATCATAAACCAACTTCGAGCCATAAACGAGAATGTTAATACTTTCACCATCAAGAAGCATCCAGAATGTAATATAACCACACGCAAAACTAAGATTACTATTCTTGGTCCTTCTTTTGAGCCATCTACGCAAAGTTCCAAGTTCAAGTACAACCTTCTCGATCAATTGAGTAAAACCCCGTGCAAATATCTATCTTCGAATTGTTGACCTTATCACCTCAGCATCGGTCCATTCTTGACAAAGCTCTACAGAATACAACCGTTCCTATAGACTTAGATGTCAATCGTTTCGAAGAGATGGTGGGATATTTGACCAACTCACATCATGCTACATTTTCACAACAAGACTACTCAACTGAAAAGTCAGATCACAATGACCCCTTACATCTTGAAGTCTTAGTCCATCAAAACAAATTCCGACGAGTCTTGGTAGACGGAGGAGCAGGTTTGAACCTATGTACCCTAAAGTTGGTTAAGGCATTAGGATTCTTGGGAGACTGTGTAGATACCTCTAAGAGTATAGTCATCAAGGCTTATGATGATGAGGAAAGATCGTCCAAAGGAGTTGTCACACTCCCTATTTGAATTGACCCAACAATCATGAACACCAACTTCCAAGTCTTGGATCTCACCCTTCCATACAACTTGTTGTTAGGTAGACCTTGGATACACGCGATGAAAGTTGTACCTTCCACATACCACCAATGTCTCAAGTTCCCCTATAATGGCATAGAGATCACCATTGATGGTGATCCAGATCCTTTCTAGTATTGTACAAGCCTAAGGGATCTTCCACAATGACAAGTGCTTGTTAATCAACAGGCTTCATCATCCACTCTATCCCAATACGTTGACCCATCACACCTCACTAAGTCCATTTCATTCAAACCACCATCATCCACTCCAAAACTCGAGATCCAAGACAAGGACTGTGGTGAATATAATATAAAGGCATCATATTGTGTTACTGAATTGATTCCACCTAAGGCATATGGCCTACCCATGGCAAATAGAAGACAGTCTATGGTCATATTTCATTTTCCTCCTACAACGACATTGACAAAATGGGGAGAGTTAAGTGAAGAAATAGTGGATCAAGTTGATTCCTGGTCGTATCAAGAAGAACATGAATACCCCTCCCCGTCTATTCAAGTAGCCAAGGATCAATATGGAAAAGGATTCAAGATGATGCAAAAGGAAGGCTATGACAGGCATAGTGGGTTAGGGCTATATCAAAATGGAAGGACATAACCAATTATTGTCTACCCATGACCGAAATATCTAGGGCTAGGGTGTCAACCGCTTCAAATTGGGTTTCCTAGTACCTCGTCAACATTTCAAGAGGAAGTGAATGATTACCCAGACATCGAGACATCTCATGAACCATTTCCCCTAGTTTATGACAAACCTCCTGTTTATGACAAACCCCTAGTTTCTGATACACCTCCAGTTTACGACAAACCTCCAGTCTATGATGAATCCCCTTACTCAAGCGATTGTGAATGGGAGTCCCTCTCATCTACTAGTACTATGAACATAGATGCCTTATTTGGAGAGTTAGACCTCAATGTGAAACCTGTACCAAAATAGTCTAGTCCTCGTCCTAAGAAACACTTGTCCAAAGCATAATGGCAAGAGAACTATTATTGGGAAACCCTTGAACATGCATCTTGGGCACCTGACAAGCCATCTTCTGATGAATCTGCCCTCACCATTGTCCCACAATAGAGTATACTTACCCCTAGGAGGAAGAACAAGAAGGAGTTAGTCCAAAAATTATGTGACCATGTCAACCATTCCCTATTCACCTTGTCAGCAGCTACCCTTACAAACTTCGATGATGACATGCCCCTTGTATATCCCGAACTTATTGACTGGGATCAACAAGGTACACCTATCATAGATACATTCGAGAATGATGAAGCAATTGCTGAGTTCATGGGACTTAGAGAAGGTATACCTAGAGGGGATCATAAGGCAGGTTTTACCATAGACTTGGATGATAAAGCATATTTCACAGATTCTATTTATGCCTCTAGTCGCAAAAATGAAAATGAAAATAAAAATGATGAGTCCCTAGGTGAAAATCGAAAGGTGCCTTTGGACAAAGAAAAAGTCGAAATAAAGGACGTATCCGAGGGCGAAAACCTCTTTGAGGCACTCGAGGATAGAGGTTTAAATATTCTCCCTGTTGCACAAGAAAAGTCACCCATGCTAGTGGAAGAAGTTGTTGCAATCAACATAGGTACAAAAGAGAATCCTCGAATAGTATATTTTTTAGCTTCTTTAACAGAAACGGAACAACATGAATTCAAGGACTTCTTCAAAAAGAGACAAGTAAACTTCGCATGGTCGTATGTTGACATGCTTGGGCTAGATCCAGATCTAATACTGCATCATTTACCATTACAGCCAGGTATCAAACTAGTCAAACAGAAGTTGAGGAAGATGAAACCGCAAATTGCTCTATTGGTCAAGGTAGAACTTAAGAAACTTCTGGATGTAGGATTCATAAGGACAATAGACTATGCAGATTGGATATCAAATCTTGTACCAGTGACTAAGCCAACTGGGGGCATTTGTATTTGCACTGACTTTAGAGACATCAACAAATCATGTCCTAAAGATGACTTCCTGTTGCCAAATATCGACATGATAGTAGACCTTACTATAGGATATGAGATGCTATCCCTCATGGATGGTTTCTCTAGATACAACCAGATAAAGATAGCACCTGAAGATCAACATAAGACAGCTTTCACATGTCCATGGGGCACATACTGTTGGAATGTTATGCCATTTGGCCTTAAGAATGCAGGAGCCACTTACCAACGAGCAATGACCACGATTTTTCATGACTTTGTACATACATTCATGGAAGATTATGTAGATGATATAATAGCCAAGTTAGAAACAAGGGAAGATCATTTAAACGTGTTAGACAAGATATTCTAGAGGCTAGAAAACTACAATGTCAGGCTAAATCCGAAGAAGTGTGTCTTTGGAGTGAAATCAGGGAAGCTGTTAGGGTATATCATCTCTCGTAGAGGCATTGAAGTAGATCCAAAGAAGTTAAGAGCTATCATAGAAATGCCTCCTCCAACTAGCATTGGTCAACTCAGAACCCTACATGGGAGATTACAGTCCATTAGGCATTTCATAGTACAATTGGTGGATAAAATACATACATTTCAGCATTTACTCAAGAAAGGAGTGCCATTTGTGTGGACACCTAAATGTCAAGAGGCCTTCCAACAAATCAAGGACTATTTGCTTACTCCACTAGTCCTAATTCCACCTACAAAGGGGAAACCATTGATACTTTACATCTTAGCAACTCAGTCAGCATTAGGGGCTCTTCTCACACAACACGATGATCAAGGTCATGAGAGAGCGGTTTATTATATCAGTCGAACCTTAGTGGGCTATGAATTGAATTACAAAAACATAGAACGTGCCTGTCTTGTGGTAGTCTTTGCTACCCAAAAACTTAGGCACTATAAGCTCAATTGACCAACCATGTTGATTGCAAAAATTGATCCACTTAAATACCTCCTAAGTAAGGTAGCTTTAATAGGCCGATTGGCTAAATGGGTTATGATACTTAGTGAGTATGATATTCAGTATGTTGAAAGGAAGGCAATAAAAGGACAGGTCATTGGAGATCAATTGGCAGACGCACCTATAAAGGCAGATCATCCATTAGTGGAAGATTTTCCAGATGAATTTCTCTTCAACATTGACGTTAAAACTGAGTGGAAACTGTACTTTGATGGATCATATACAAATCGTGGTTCAGGGGCTGGTATCTTATTTGTCAGACCTCAAGGTGATACCATTCCTAAATCATTCAGGATTGCATTCCCTTGTACCAATAATATGGCAGAATATGAAGCCTTAGTGACAGGTTTAAAAATGGTAGCTCAATGGAACATTAAGAGCCTACATGTCTTTGGCGACTCTCAACTGGTAATCCGACAGGTGAATGATGATTACGAGACTAAGGATGAGAAGCTAGCACCTTACAAGAGAATGGCTAATAGTTTCAAACAGTATTTCAATGACATAAATTTTCAACAAATACCACGTATCCATAATAGAGCTATCAATTCAATGGCAACCGTGGGTTCTTTGTTGGATATTCCAAGTAATGTGCCTAAGTTCAAGTTTCTGGTTGAACAACTTTTGATCCTTGCTTATGATGTCCCTGATACTATGATAGTGTGTACCATTGTTGGTCCTACGTCTCCTTGGTATAAAGACATATTTGATTACCTCACTAACCAAACCTTACCTCAAGACTTGTCCAATAACCAACGTCAAACCTTCATCTGAAAGTCAGCTAAGTACACCATCATCAGAGAAACCCTGTATAGACGTACCTTAGATAATGCCCTAATGAGATGTCTCGATGCTGAGGAAGCACAAACAACTTTGCGAGTGGTACACAAGGGTATATGCGGATCTCATTTGAGTGGTCCCACTCTAGCCCATAAGATTATGGGATTAGGTTACTATTGGCCTACTATGGAGAAAGATTCATACATCTTTGTAAAGAAGTGTAGACAATGTCAAATACATGGAGACTTGATAAGAGCACCAACGCAAGAGCTTCGGTCAATTACTTCACCATGGCCCTTCACCCAATGGGGACTTGACCTCATAGGTAAGATACACCCTTCATCATCCAATGGCCACAAATGCATCATCACCACTACTGAATACTTCACCAAATGGATCGAAGCCATTCCCATGACATACATAACCGGCACACAAATATCTAAGTTTATCCTAAACTATATCATTTGTTGGTATGGTGTGCCTCAATCCATAATCACAGACAATGGCTGCCCATTCAAGAACTAAGAAGTACACCATTTATGTGAAGAATTCCACATCAAATATCATTTTTCCACCCCATATTACCCACAAGGTAATGGCCAAGCTGAGGCATCTAATAAAACTATTGTTAGAATCCTTAAGAGGATTGTCAATGACGCTAGTCGTGATTGGCACCTACAGCTTAATCCTGCCTTATGGGCTTATCGCACAAGCATTCGTACTCCCACCGGCGCCACTCCATATTCCCTCGTATTTGGGTCCGAAGCTATCTTACCTATTGAGGTTGAAATAACTTCTCTACGGGTATCCTTGAAAGGTCATATCGACGATGAAGAATACCGTGTCTCTAGGTTACAAGAGCTAGAATTGGTGGATGAACGAAGATAGAAAGCATTGGATCATTTACAAGCATATCAGAATCGTCTTCGTTGTAGTTACAACAGGAAGGTTCTCAATAGACACTTTGACATTGGTGACCTGGTATTAATGGAGAATCCTAAGAACCAAGCTGAACGTGAGAAACCAAGAAATTTTGAACCTAATTAGTTGGGGCCATACATTGTTACAGAAGCCTTTGGATCAAGAGCGTACCAACTCTCTACTCCTAAAGGAGAACCACTTTTATCCCCCATCAACAGTCTACATCTAAAGAGGCTCTACGCTTAAGTCTATGAGAATCTGTGTCTTAATCTAAAAAAAAATACAAAAAAATGGTTACCTTGATGAAAACCTCGCAAACAGGCATCTTTGTAACACCAAAAAAATTGAGAAAATCAAAAAAGTAAAGAGAAATAAATCCATCCACTAGTGAAAACCGCTTCGGTGGCGCTATGGATAAGTACCATGGTGAAAACCTGGCAAACAGGTGCCATGTGTAGTCAAGCTCGCTCTTCCATCTACCATCATTCTAATCAGACTTTTTCACCATCACTCATAATAAATGGTTGTCCTATCCATCATTTGGAATGATTGACATCTAAACGTCCATTCTGTCACATTACCCACTCCATCTTCCAAATCATATTCCTGACTGGGGGCAAATCCTTGTTTTGTGCCCTAACACTTTGTACATAACATCACACCATCAAAAATGTCCTAAAAAAATCCCCAAAACATTAGAAAACTCCAAAAACCTAAAAAAAATCAAAAAAGTGTCAAAAAATGCCAAAAGCAGTGTCAAGTCAGTCATGTCTAGTCAATCATGTCAAGTTAGTCATGTCTAGTCAATCATGTCAAGTTAGTCATGTTAAGTTAGTCATAGACATAGTCGAACTACATTGCCTCTGCGACTGGGACATAGGCAAGGCCATCAATCGATGTACCCTCGAGGCATTAGGTCTGTCAGTCTAGGTTTGTCATGTATCACACACATAAAAATCACAATGCTTTGTACATTCAAAGTCATCGGTCGTGTTGAATTACGAGGTCTCTGCGTGTACAATGTAGGCAAGGCTAATCAATTGATGAGCTCCCGAGACCACACTAGGTTAGTAGAATAGGGTTCATTCACAATCACTATCACACAGGTTGCATATCATTGTTTAAAGTAACATCTCATGTCATACACTGTCTACACATGCAGTTTATCAGTCAAGGAATCAAATCAAGTCATGCATTAACAAGGCAAAACATCTCAAATTGTCATCAAGTCAATATCAAACACATTGTCAAAGTGATCAACCTATGTCTTTGCAAGATATGTCTTTCTTGTCAACAGACGTCATCAAATTGTCATAGTCTCATGTGGCTTGTCACCTCAACGTCATCAGACTCCAACGTCTTATACGGCACGTGTCTTACTGAAACCAGGCTTTGTCATGCCTTGTACAGAAGTCACCAAGTCAAAACCAGACTCAATGTCTTATGTGGTATGTGTCATTCTCTCACATTACGCTATGTCAAACATCAACAATCAAACAATTCCACAAGATCAAGTTTTGGCGAATACATTTATTTGGCTTTATGACTTTATATCTTATTTTGTCTTATCTTTTTATTGATTTGTGCAAGATCCTGTTACTAGCTTTCTCAAGAATGTCCCTTGAAGGATTTAGAGAAGCAACAATGTCTCAGGATTCTTTTTCTTTGGCTGTTGTCTGCCAACTATCTTTTTAACATTGGTTTTTGAGTCATGTTACTAGTTTCCTCAAGGATTTCCTATCAAGGATTTAGAGGAGCAATGACGTCTCATGACCCATCTTTTATTTGTCTGTTGTTTGTGGTTTGTCTTGACCAAACGACTGGGGCATCTTGTCCTTAGTTTGAGTTAAGACACTTCTTGTCTACGACTGTCTATTTTTCACAGATGGATGACTTTGTACACTATGGTCTATCTCATATCATAGTGTGTATTATCCATTTGTGTCATGTCCCGCCCAATGATGATAATAAAGCAAGTATAGCGTATTTGGCAATATATTGAAGATTATGTCTTTTTCTCAATCAATCAAACTTAACTATTTCTTACTAACATTCTGCAATCATCCATGCTAACATTTCTTCTTTTCTGCATCTTCACCACCATTATCTATCCATTTCGAGAGCACACTCATGTTCTTCAAACCCGCCTATCCTCTCGAGGGGGCATACCACTACCTCCTCATCATTATCCCTTTCAATGGGGCATACCCTACCCTGTTTCATGCTGAGGCACGATCGGGGCATATTTTCTTTGACACAATGTCGTACCAACATTGTATCAAAGAGGGGCAAACTGTAGATACCTAAAATTGGTCTAGGCCTGCAAGTACATATTTGACATAATTTTCTATAGTCCATGGTCATGATTAAATAATTTCAATTATTTAATTCCCTTTTCTGACACATATTTCCTCTATTAATTAAATACCCCTTTTTAATTAATTCACTAATTAATTATTCCCCCTTTATCTATCAATTAAATAATTTATTATTTAATTACCCATTTTCAACTATAATTAAATATCTTTATTTAATTATTCATTTAACCCCCTTTTCAACTATAATTAAATAGTTATTATTTAATTATTCAATTCTACCCTTTCTGAAAGTCAAATTAAATAAATTATCTTTATTTATTTAATTAAATCTTCTATCCTCGGATGTTGAATTAAATTAACATTTAATTCAAATTTAATTCATTTATGTCACGTTCATCTATCAATCAATTATTTAATCATCCACTTACCTTCTGACATGAGATCTATTTTTAGTTCTCCAATTATCTTTGAATTCAACTGCTGATCATCTAACAAGAAGACTCTTTGTCACAACTAGTCAATTAACTAGTTCTAACTTATATGCATGTATGCATCTATTAATTAAATATCTTTTATTTAATTAATTAATTTAATTATGCATTCGAATTCCTCATCTTCGAGTTCTAACTTTGTCTTTGACATTCAAAGTCTATTTCTTCTATTTTCAAAGATTCTTAACTAAAGATTAAGATCTTGTTCTATTTTTAGTCTTTCCTGACTCATGTTCTAACTCACATTCTATCTGACAGAACTCACATCGCATGGCATTCATCAATCTCATCCGTCGATCTCTCTTTCAATCTGAGTCGATCGTTCGAAAACACAAAATCTATAAAATGGCCTGTCATAATCATTATTCCTCTCCCGAAATCAGTCATTTTTGAGAAGAGAGACCATTCTTCGATATTTTGCTTACACATTCAACATAGCTTTACTTGCATTCAAACACAAAAATCTGAGGGCAAGAATACTAAAAAGGAAAAATGGAGAAGAGCAATGTAGATAATTCAAAGGGATGAATGCATATTCAGTGAAATCAATTCAGTTTGTTTAGTTTTTATCATGTTTTCATATTTGTTCTTTATTGTTAGATTTTAGATTAGTTTTGATTTAGATTAGGATTAACAATTGTTTGTTCTAGCTGTAGATCTTATCACAAATTTATTCTAATGTTACACATATGATTCAAAGATGTGTTAATTTGTCAGAGATAAGAACCCACAACATCTATGAGAAGCTTATAAGATGGTAGTATACATAGAAAATAATAGGAGGGCCTCTAGTAAGGTAGGGAGAAGAGATGATCCCAAACCTTTGATGAATCCAAGAGTTCAAAATGAGAAAGTTGTTAAAGGTATAGTTCCTAAAGAAAAATTGGATCAAGTGCTTAGTTTGTTGCAAAAGGAAACAAAGAATGATAAGACATAGTTCCAAAGAAATGAAAGGCCACCAAGCTTACAAGATTATCCTTACCGCACTAACTGGAATAATGGAATTCTAGTGCATAACAACCAGAGAAATTTTCAAGCATAGGGTATGTTAGCTCTCAAAAACGCAGGCAAGATGCCTCAAGAGGATGCCAATCTATTGATACACTTTAGGGTAACAAACAAGGTTAAGAGTACTCAACCTTCTACTCTTTAGGTGCTGCTAGACCTAGGTGGGTGTACCTAATTGAATTGAGTAGACTTGACTTTAAACCTTTTCCTATTGCCCTAACTTGTCCACAATGGAAGATTGAAATGGACAAAATAAATCAAATTTGGTAAAAATTGTATATCAATATCCAAAACTAAACCCTAACAGATGCATAAATGTGAATGAAACTAAAGAATGAAAAATGAAAGACCAGTGCCTTATAGGGTTCACGAAGTCAAGAGAAAATATAAAACAAGTTTACTTGTTCTAGAAGACATTCAAGTTGTTTAACATTTTATTTAGTTTACAACTTGTATAAACATGCAAGATTGTGATTATCGAGTTCTTCTTAATAATCCAATTGACATTCCCTAATTACTATGATCAATTAAGAGATTTTAATCCTTACTGGAAAGAAACAATTAATTGACCATACAAATGCAGCAAATGTGCATTGACGAACTAGGTAAAAACTTGTTTACACTAATTCAAATAACCAGAAAACACCATTATGGAGACAACTTCAATAATACTTTTCAACACAGATCATAAACAACCGATACCAAAAAACATCGCACCATCATATTAGACTTTCATTGATATCTCCATGATTTTACATATGCAACCAGTCTTATCCTTTTCAAAAAAAAGTATATCGTTGTATCTTTTCTATCCTCTATCTAATTCTTTTCAAATTGTTTTCAAAATGGACATTTATACATTGAGCATACGAAAGGACGCGACCTTTCAGAAATAGGAAAAAACAAAATTCAAAAAAAAAGATAGGGAATAATTAAGCTTTAGTTAGCCACAAGTGAGTCGTAGTGAGGTAATCCAAATAATCTTGACACTTTTATGTATCCGCATCTTCGACAGCATTCATGATCGTGATTTCCATCTTGACCATTTCCTCATTTTGCTCGCTCACTTCCTCTAATGTTGTATTCTTTGCAAAAGCTATGTTCATGATTCCATTCAATATTGTGTCACATTCATTCTTCCATCTGGTGGCATCTTTCAACTCCCCTCTATTATCAGAAAATGTGACCATAATTTTCTTGGCAGCTTTAATTAATCCTTGTTTATCTCCCTGCAATTCCTCACAGAATTTTCGATGGCGATTGATAATATGATTTGTAGCTTCAAATGCAGTACCGTTAGCCTCCTCATTCTTGGCTAATTCATGAGACTTCTCCATAATTCGTCCATCCATCTCGTCATGCTCCTTCAATGCAGTCAGAGTACTAGAATATTTTCCCCATAATTTGTTCAACCAGGATGTCAAATTATCCTACCTCCTCTTAACAATTGCAACAATTGCATCATACATTCCCTGATTATAGGCACTTGACCCTACCAAATGATCTTTTGCTTGAGAGATTTCTCCTTGAGTGAGCATTTTGGCTAGATCTATCGAAACACCAACCAAGTCTTTCAATCTATCATTTTCTCTTAACATTCTCTCATTACTTTCCTTATACATTTCTCTTTCTCTTATCAGTGCCTGGATATGTGCTTTATTCAATTTTGCAATGTCTATCCCAATCTCTACAGTAACCACAGGATCAGCCTCTCCAACCTTTAGGGTCAGAACATGGCCAAATGCCTTCTCTATATCAATTACCACTAATTTCCTGTGGGGTTGATACAAATCCCATATCATCAACGATCCCTCATCAGTATTATACTTAGAACCTGCATACACCTCTGTCACCTTTTCCTTATCAAGTTTGTGTGTAGTGTTACTATCTCTTAAGAAGCTATCAAACACCAATGCATAATTCAAATCAAGTCCAGGAAAGATCATGACACCAACATTCTCCAACATTATCCTCCCCTTTTCAGTAGTCATATTTGTCATTTCATCATCCAAAAAATTTCTCAATTGATCTAATAATTGCTCTTCATTCTTAGAAGTGACAATACCCACATCTTCTCTTATTTCTTTCCCCTTCAGTTTGTACAAAAATGATTTGAACTCTGGAGAATTTATAAACTCATCATCTAAAACAAATGATTTGTATTCCATATGCCGTGCATCAATATCACCACTTTCAATACTCTGTTCTCTAGTTGGGTAAACATACTATTGAGTCCTTAACCTAGATACTTTCTCCATTCTACTATGTGGCATTTCATCCATTGGGGTTTCCTCATCTCCAGAAGACAATGTCCCCATATCTTGTAACCCTTGGTTATAGCTTTCAACCACCACCTTTGCTTCCTCTTCATCCAGATTTCTGATCATATCATCAAAAGGATAAGGTACATGTTGATATCTTCTAAAGTTAATCCTTTCTTTGGCTAAATTGATATATCCTTCAGGGTCAAAGTTTTTCTTGGGTGGTCCACTTTTCATATTATAATGCAACAATCTATCATGGATTGAATTATATCCCTCCTT
Organism: Sequoiadendron giganteum; assembly: GCA_007115665.2. Classification (NCBI taxonomy): domain Eukaryota; kingdom Viridiplantae; phylum Streptophyta; class Pinopsida; order Cupressales; family Cupressaceae; genus Sequoiadendron; species Sequoiadendron giganteum. The sequence goes on from VCHN02000014.1 coordinate 36,438,021, forward strand.
GGCCAACACAGTGAAATCACCAAAGCATAATGTACTAGGCATAAAAGCCTACTTCCCATAAGAATTGAAAATCATCACACTATTGTAATCCATTTGTCTAACAATTTCCAAATATGCAATTCTATTTGGAACTGTCCTTGGTAGAATAAAAGGGGTACCTTCAAATCCATACACCCTAATCATTGTAGCTCCTTCCAAACAATACCAGTCACCCTAGTTATGATCAATTGGCCCATTGAAATCTTTGGGCCGAAGAAACCTTTTAATCTCATTAGTCAATGAATAGTTACAAGGATACTTATACAACCTGTACAAAGTTTTCACAAATTATTCCTCAAAGTGGATGAAACTAGCATTGGCAAACCTGTTGTCCCAAATAGCAGTCCATAGCTGAATAGGCAATGCCTCACCCTCCTTACCAATTTGAAAAATTCTCATTTCTGGAGGCCATACTACCAATTCCTAACCAAAATACAGCACCAAGTGCATCAACAGCAAATAGTGTGTAAGATGAACAATAGAAGATCCACTCTTTATAGCCATCAATCCTGAATCAAGCTCCCTAGCAATATATGAAGCATAATCGAATGGCCTGGAGTTATGATATTGAATATCTACTGTGATAATCATTGGCACAATTGACATGAGTTCCGGGGCATCCATCCCCAACACTTGACACACTGAGAAATATGTGTATTTCATGTAAGGTTCAAACAAATCTACATGATAAGGAGGCCCCTCACTACCTTGCAAAGGTTCTAATTTGCTACCCTGTTTAACTCTATGAATAGGCAACCTCCAACTCTTATAGATTGTATCCATTCTAGAAAATTCCTTTTCCAACTCTTCGCAACTGATCTCCTCATTGCAAAACCCTTCCAATTTGAAAACCTCACCCACTGCTTCTTTAGACACATATATCTGTGGTTTTCCTGATGGGTCACATATAGCCTTATGTTTTGGATCATAATTGTTTGCAAGCACTTTTACTAATTCTGCATTTACAAAAATATTAGGACACACCAGTTTCCCTACATTTAACTTCATGGGTTGCAGACTGGTTCAAAACGCTTTCTTCTGTGGTAATGGAAATTGAAAATATCATAACCTCTTATGGTAGTCCATACATCAACTATGAACTTGCACTTGTCATCTAGTTTATCAACTTCGGCCCTAAGCTGTGCAAACCTTCTAGCTTTAGGGCTCGAGCCAAGTAATTGATCAATAAGGTCTTGGTTCAACCTCCTTTCAGTGCCCTCATGCTTTGTATCGACCTTTTCTTTCTTTCCTTTTGACAGACTACTCACACCAGGCTTTCTACCCTTACCCTTCCCAAAACTAGAGGACTCCATTCTCAAGCTTACATAATCAAAATGTAAAAAACCAAGGAACAGTCACTTACAGTATTTTGCTCGAGCTCCTCAAACTGAAAATGTCTCGGTTCTCTGCTCAGCATGCCAATTCACCTGCAATCAATTTGGAATTGAAGAATTGATACAACGTTTAATGTTATATCCCATCATGCCATTAATGGAGCACGAATGAAAATCCATTTAAAACTAGCACTGTCACATCAACTATCGTTTTGATGAGAAACTTTCAAATCTGGGGCAAAGTCCTTTTGCAACGTCTATTACACCCTTCGCCAAGACATAACATGGTCTTACCGACACTTGGGATCCAAAAATGATGACTGTCACTTCCTTTTATGTCACTATAACAATTTTGAGTCTGGGAGATGTTACATAGCCTTCATTGTGTCATACCGATATGCATTCTTCAAGTCATAGTCGTTGAGACAAAAACATCCTTTCATTGATGAACTCTCATTTTTGGCATGTCCACCAAGTTTTCTCACCGAAGAAATAAACCCCACCAATAAAATAATACCTTCGGTAAGATAGTAAACCTTCGAGAAGACCTATATCGATACCAAATGTCTTACCGACATCACTCCTCCATATTACTCCTATTCGGTGAAACTCACCCCGAGTTGCTTGTCGGTATAGCATTCAAACTTCAGTGCAACCTTATGTCGAAAAGTTCTTCTCCTGGCGATGCATATCTCTATCGGCATACCTTTCAAATCAGCAAGACCCCAATACTCTCTCCAATAGCTTTTCGGATCCCCTTGTATTTAGTTAGGCAAGACGAGAGTCACTTTGCCAAGACCTTCCCCGACGAATATAAGTCCTACCGAGACATTTGCTTATAAGCCGATCGGTAAGACAAAATGATTCCATTATGACTTCATGCCAATACCCTATAGCTTAGCCGAAATGACCACTCCACATGCTAGTTGGCAAGACCAATTGGATTCACCGTGACACTACAATGACACCCCAGCATATGTCGATACGAATCTTCTCAATCGCCAAAACAAAAGAAAAGTCTTGCCGATTGTCTGCAACAAACACATGTTAGTGAAAAATATATCTTGAGGAGACTTTTACTATGTCTTGCCAATATGGGTCTTTCAATGAAATCAGGAGAGGTAGACAGATTCAAATGGGTCACATGACAAAAAAAAAAGCAAGGCAATGCAAAGAGGGGATTTTATAAACATGATAAGGACTCAATGTTGGAAACCCTCCAATGCAATAGACTGTAAAAATTCAAAATTTTATAGTTCTAACAAGGTACACTTGACCCATTATAGAAACAATCTAAAAATGTCACCAAAGATTTACCTTGGTGCATGGCTTTCCAATTACCTCATTCACCACAACAATGTGTTGTGGCAAGATCTGTAGAAAAAGCTCAAGATGACCAAGGATATTTTGAACCCCCTCAAGAACAAGAAGAATTAACAAATGTGTTTATGACATCAGATTTTGCCTATGATGATTATTCTTCTGATGATGGGCCTTGTAGGGGTGATGTCGATATGAAAAGATAAGAAGTAGATATACATCATCAACATGTGTTTACAAATGAAGAAGGGGAATATGATTGTCATGTTTATAATCTTGAGTTGGATAATGTTTTCTTGAGAAAACCCTCAAATAAAGAAATTGAAGATTTGACTAACCGAGCAATAAACAATTACCATTTGAAAAACATGGTTGTGAATGGTGATCAGGGTAAGCCAAGAAAAATGTTCATTAAGAAAAATAAGGTAGGTGGCAAATAGTCTAAGGTAGAAGCTAAGAAAGATGTGGTAAAATCCATAAAGAACAGAGGAGCCAAAAATTGGGTTAAAAAGGATGATAAAGCCAAGATAGATGATGCAATTGCTTCCTCATCTGGAAAGGGTAAAGAGAAAGAGTGCAGTCCTAAAAAGACTGAAAGACAAGCTAATAAAATTGTCAGTCTCCTACAATGATTTCAATAACTAAGCCTTTACAACCATGATTCAGATATTGGACATTCGACGTGAATAGCCATCTTAACCATCATGAAGGTACATTTAAATTGTCAACCTAGGGATGTGAACTTGAAATGGGTTGGCATAGTATGTGCACTAGGAACTTCAAAGTAGTCACCTTCATTCTACAACTAAGAGAGACTTACTAATGAAAGTAAATTGTATGAAAAGAAATAATGAAAATGTTGAACATCACTCAATCAAACTTAAACGGAACATGTATAATAGGAATGAAAATTTGAGGAGCAAATAGGAACAGTCAATGCCAAATTCTTAACTAAGTACTAAACATAAACTAATACTAACTTATCTAAACTAAAGGAATGGACTACTCACCAAGTGGTCCCCCTTGGATGAGTATCCTCTAAAGTAATGCAAACTTAGATTAAGCTTAGATACTCAACTTAGAATCTTATTTCATTCATTGGAAAATGCAAATACAAAAGAGTATGACTGATAATATTCTCAGCTTGTAGAATAACTTGGTGATCAACTCCTTAAGGAAGGAGAATCTGAACCTTATTTATACCAAATAAATAGGGCAATCAAATCCCACTAACTAAGAGGGCGCCATTTAGGGAAAGCAGGAAAGAGAGTGGAAGAGTGGTTACACATGCAAGGGAATCCATTTAGACATGCATGCCTAAATGTGGACTAGACCAGTGTAGTAATGCCCACATTTGCTCAATATCATTAAAGATCGGCACAAGGCGGTTTCATGCAACTGACATGGGAATCTTTTTCCGTTTTCATTAGTTGACCCTCACAAATTTCCTCTGTGTGACTAGCCGGTAGCTGCGTTTCTCAACATAGCATTTCCAATCATGTCTACATGGCAATGTTAGTACACATAATAATTGCATATCTATAACCACCTTAAAGAACATTCATCAATGACATGCAATATTAATATAGATAGTCCACATGATAGGTAAATATCATTAAATTGATAGAAATGGAATTAATCCCAAATGTCTTATGTTCTGAGAGAAACTATATAAAAGTGTCAGTATGCAATATCAAAGTCTGTGGTAACTTCAACAAATAGACTATAGATTCTACCCATAACTAGACTAAAAACTAAACTCTTCATTCCCCCCAACCTAACATTTTGCTGGTCCTCTAGCAAGGAAATATTTATGCTTCTGCTTGGTTGAGGCTCTAAAGTCAACAATTGATAACTGCCCAACATTAATGTCTACTAAGGGTGAATCACGATTCTAGTAGAATCCTCCCAGCTTATCAAGTCTCCTCCATCTTTGTTGTTCTTTTGCAATTTCATACCTGTAGAATATGAAATTAGATACAAGCCACATAAGGGTAGGTGGTTGAAAATTTAGGGGAATCCAGTCTCGCCCCTTGGTTCTCCCAAGCTGGATGTATCTTTGAATTCTCTTTATTTCAGCAACATAGTTGTGGATAGAATGTGGTTCAACTTGCTTCAGCTCATAAGTTAATAGGTTCCATCTTTGGGATAAATATCCCCTCATAGTATCCTCTTTTGTTGTGGTTTTCACCTCATACTCATTGTAAACTACCTCAATCCAGGGCATAATCTTGTTACCATAGCTTGCCCTGAAAAGCATTCTATTCCAATCTAAATAAATATCTTTGGGGTTCTTTGATTCAGCCCTGATAGCTAGGGGAATATTGGATTCCCTCTTCTTATAAGAATTGTATTGTTCACTGCAACTAATCTCATTTTGTACCCAAGACATGAATTCTCTCAATTGGATGTCCCCCACATAAAGCAATGGGTTCCAGTCTTGGTATTTTGCGATAGAAAATTATGCAAATAAAATTCACATAATAATTTTTTCATCTCAGGGGAGGCAATTTTGTAAGCATTGAAAAACTTGGTAGGAGTTTCAATGGAGGGGTTCAAACCTGAGATAATTCTTGAAATTATAAAGGAGAGATATTTCTCTTTTAGGTGCAAAGCATAAACCCTTGGAGGGGTTCTACATTCCAAGATTTGTTGCACCAAGGTTAAAACACCACTCACTCTCTCCTTCAGAAAGACATGCATTTAACATATCGATACTAACAATAATTTTACATAAACAACTCAAATAATATACTATATTTAGACTCTCTCTTAATGTGTATGCTCTTGTATAAGGGTCATAATAATTTTGAGAAGGATATGACACTGAAGAAAATAGAAGATGATATTGATTTTCCTATCCAATGTTGGACCCAAATTCTTGATATAGATGACCAAAAGTTTGATTATGTGGGTTTCTATAATTCCTTTGCATATAAACTGAGAAGGTTCCTACTATATAATACACCTAGGATCCTCAATGAAATCCATGACCTCCTTAGGCACATGGAAAGGAGGACAGATCTAAATATGAGCCAAAATTGGGGGGATATAATCCCATATCCAAGCTCAACAATTTTCAGAGTTTATGGCACAGGTGTGAATCCTTATGTGTTACCAAGAGATGTGCCACTAAGAATTATATTTTTGGAGATTATGAGGCAATTAGGAGGGTCTCAAATGGATCACCTACCCAAGACAATGAGAAAGGGCTCGTTCTTCCCAAAGTGGAAAACGTTTGCTTGTTTTTTAATGGAAAAATGAGCATGGAAGGAATTGGTGCATCTTCTTGCACCATATAAATTGAAAACTATGCACCCAATAAATCATGAACCTGAGGGTTTCATTGCTACAATAAAGGTAAATAATAGAAGTGGTTCTTTTGTACATAAATTTTACTATCCCGAGGATGTAATCATAAATGTTTTTGACTTGCAAGAGAAAGATGAAATGAAAGAAAGTATTTGTCTTTCAATAAAATGGTGGATAATGTTAAGAAATCCAATCCCAACTATGATCATCTACCCAATATTAAGGGTGATTTCAATAGAATTATGCATGTAATAAATAATTTTGAGGACATAGTTGGTGTCTTGAGGGAGGAGCGTGTGATTGCAGATAAAGAGAAATTAGTAGTAGTTGAGGAAGATCTAGATATAGTGTTGGAGGAGAGACCCTCTTACCATGTGGCACAAAAAATAAGGATATACTCTTGGAAGAAGAAGACAGTAGATAAACGATGAAAATTGCTAATCCATACTATGTCAAAGGGGTCAGGGGAAACTTCTCTTGAGAGTTTAGTGCTCCCACCTCCAAGACATGCTCCATCCATTGTGATTGATAAAAATTCACCCCTAAAATTCCTACTTCTCCACAAAATCCACTTGCTAAGAAACAAAAGATTGAGGTTAAAGGGGTAGTTGACTACCTAGATATAGAGGAGGATGGAATTCTTATCATTCTTGAGGAATGTAGCATGAAATGCCTTCTCCCATAAGGGAGTTTGTCTCAAGTTCAAGAGAAAGTGGCCTTAGACTTGGAAAGGTTGATCTTAGGGGTTTAAATAATGTAGATGATTTGAGGTAGGAGGCTTGTAAATAATTCATGGAAGATGATTCTTTCATTGAAACCAAGGCATTCAAAGATTTCATATGATGAGAAAAAACCTCAAAGTATGCAGAAAATATGGCCAAAGAAAGGATCTTACACCCAAAAATCCCTGGAGTTACTATTCAGGAAAATGTAAGAAAATTTATGGAGGAGTTTGAAAACATTATAGCTAAGGAGGCCAAATAACTTGTGCAAAAGAGTTGTTTTTTGTTGTTACCTGAATGGGATATTGTTGATGTAGTGATGTTAGACACCATAAGCAAGTTTGAAAGGTCCCTATTTCAAAGTGAAGAAGAGAAAAAATTGGCACTTCAAGGATTAACATTCAGTGAGGATTGGGATGCATTGGCAGTTTGGTCACTTTCTTTAGGATCAAGAAAGCCAGTAGTGGCCGAGCTAGCTAATTTTAGTGGACAATTGGTTATAAAGAGATTTTATGAAACACCAACCTTGGAAGTAGTTGATATGGTGGTAAATTTTGCAAAGTTTTCTAAAGAAATAGTTGAGAGCCTCACTTTTGAAAGGGATACAATTAGGGGTAATACAATGAACTGGTGGATGCATATAATGTGAGTCAGCAAAAGGTGGCAGTACCAAAAAATGGAATGGCATTTTACAAGCAGTAGATAAAAGTACTGAGGGAACAAGGCCCAACTAGCTCTAGTCATGCACCACCTACATCTCCTATGCAATAGCCTCAATCTCCTATTCCACCAAAACAAGCCTTGGCAATAATGCCATATAACATGGGTCAGGAACCAATTATAGTAGATGAACCAAGCACATCAGGTGCAATTCCATCAAATGAACCTACAAAAGAGCAATTGTTCTTATAGATTGAAGTATTGAAGAAATTGTTTTCACAGGTTCAGGACATTATGTATGAAAAAAATTCAAGGATTGTTCATACAGTACTTAAACATGTGAATAAGAAAATTCAAAACAAATTAAATAGTTTTCATGCAAATTATTCTTTGATGCTACAACCAATAAGGTTATCCCAAAGAGATAAGGATATTGCTATCCCGATGCCAGATAAGTGGATTCCTAGAGTTGGTAATTTAAAAATCATGGAAATTTTGGCTAAGCAGTAGGAGGATAGATATCTAAGGGTGGTCCCAATTTATAGAATTTTTTGGTTAGATTCAAGAGCAATAATTTGAGGGGTATGTTGCTCCTTCGGAGTAAAAGATTAGAGATATTTATTGACGAATTGGATTTATAAACACATATTTGGAGACACATATACTTGGTCAAGTATAGTGCAGGTCTGGCCTTAGATATTTCAATGCATAAAAGATATGTGTCTCCATATTAAAAACACTATAGGTAAATGTTGATTATCGATGACCAAGATGTTGACTTGGAGGTTCATTCACTTTTTCCTCCTTTTGCATACTTTTTTCTTTTGCTCAAGGGAATGAATATGTTGCAATGGTTTGAAGAATATTCTTTTCAACATGTGGTTTTTGGAAGGCTTGGAATTCTTCACCAACTGAAAGTAGGCTTTTGTTTCAATGATGAATATTTGTTTAGTTTGTTGTAACTTTCTACAAGGGAATATTGTTATAGTGGTCAAATAAAAATGTGACATGTGTACTTTTCGGCCTGAAGCTTGTTTTGCTCCCTTGTTCTTATAAAATGGAATTTTGGTCTAGTTGTATAGGTCTCTTCTTGAATTCTAGATCCAAATTATGCAAATTGGGAATACAAAGAGAACACATATGAAGTCTATGTCTTAAGTTTAGAGTCTAGCTCATGAATTTTATTAAATGTGTGGCTTATGAGCATATCTAAACAATAATGAATATATCATGAGTCTATTATCTCTCTAGATTTGCATTGTATCTGAATTATTAATGAATTTTTTTGATCAAAGATCATTTCATTAATCTTCATTATCATTGTACATTGATGTATGTTTTAATTTAGGCTCTAGTTCAATGGATCAGTTAAAATGCTTTGATTAAATCATGAATTCTTATACATGCTTGGTGGGTCTGATAAGTAGTCATATAATCTAAGTATTGATATGTGAGATGCAAGGCAATATCATGTAGATAATGGATGTTTAGAATTAAAATCACCTTATAGTTCAATTTTTTATGTTTTGAGTCCTTGCCCAAAGATATGGCACTGGTTGTAGGTATTATTTGTATTTCCCATGGTTTGAGTTATCCAATTTGAGAACAATATTCATAAATAATCTATTAAATCATTTTACCTTTGTTAAGTTTGGTGGTCTATGGATTCTCAGCTTTAGAAGTGTTATCTTTTAAAGAAACTTTCAATTTCTTTAAACATTTCATTTATTTAGCATTTGAGTGAGAATGTATTGTTAATTGTGCATTGCGTGGTATAGCTGTGTAGCAATATTATATAATGCACAGTGTCGGATTACCCTCCCTGGTCTTACAAATCCTAAAGTGTAGAAAGAAAGCGTTATGATCTTTCCTCATTCGTTGGCCAATCGTCTCCTGAGTATTTGATAATTGAAGTTGGAAAATTCATAGATACTTAGTTGGATCTGCTTGGTTCTCTAAAAATAACCAACATGAAGAATATTTGAATAAGTGGGTGTATGTGATGTGAGTGTGGCAAATCAGTGTGAAGTCTAAATGTTGAGTTTTTGAATGTAGTGAGTTGAAGGTGTACTCTATCACTCATGCATGTCTATGAGTGGCTGAGTCAATTGTGGTTGAAATCTCCATTGCATTGAGATTGTCTTCTCTTTGTAACATATCTCTTCTATTTTATTTGTATTTCTATGCTAGTGAGCCCTCTAGGTGTTTAACCCTATTATACAATGAGTTCTTATTTTGGTAGTGAGCCTTTTTACTCAGGTAGTGAGCCTTTGTAATCAGTTTTGATATTTTATATAGTGTGAGTTAATCCTCACCGTGGTTTTTCCCTCATTGGGTTTTTCACGTAAATCTATTGTTACTATGTTGTGTGATGATTTTTAGTTTCTGCATTTGCACTTAATATTTAATAATTTTAGCAAAGTTAAGAATTATGATTGCTCTAAGTTCCGGTGAGGGTATGTGCAAGATCACCATGGAAAAAATAGGTCCTTAATTGGTGATGAAAATTTAGAAAATCAAAGTTAGGCAACTTGACATAAAAATTTGAAAAAGCTATCTATATTATTTTAAAAATATGTAAGAATATAATCTATACCAAATTGAATGTAGTTTGTAAACTACTAGGTTTATTTAAAAATAATCTATTTGGTGAAAATTTGAAATTTCAATGCAGTAGTACTTAAATTTTAGGGAAAAAATAAGAATTAGGTGTCTGTCTAACCACCCTAACCACAATAAAATGATAATATTTTTTTAGAATATTTTAGATATAAGTAGAGGACTCATGTCCCGATGTGGTGCATATTTTTTTTTAATTTTTTTCCAAGCAAATAATTAATTATGAATTTTTTATTACAAATTTTAAAAAATATAAAAAAATTGTATGTCTGACCACCTTAACTTGCTCAAAACTTCATGAAATTCATTTTTTTTTAAAATCCTATGGTATGTGAAGCATGGAATGTGATGCATGTTTTAGATTCAAAAAATGTGATACTATTTGAAAGCTATAGATGTTTCTCAATCAACCTATCAACCAGGACTTTAGTCATAATTCAAATAGAAAATGAATAATAATTATTTATTAAATTCAAAGTAAAGCATAATTTATATTGGTGGAAAGCTAAGAATCTCCTTTAAAAACCCTTTTCGTTTCATTAAATTTGGGTAAAAAAAAGTCGTCAGCCACATTGGCCATCATATCACTTACATATCTCCAATTTCTGGCCCATTATGATCCCACACATACCCGTGAATTTTTTAGAAAGTTAAAATTTTCTACAACTATCTTGTTCAACAAAACATTCTTCTAAGGGCGTTATTACACTTCTTGTAAGAGTCAAACCAACACTTCAAAATAAAATATTTCAAGTCCTGGATCTGGAGCTACTATATAACCTTCTCCTCAGACACCCATAAATTCATGTGATGAGGTCCATCACTTTCTCTTTTTTTTAATTTAAAGAGCATAAAGCCCATATATAATATTATATATATAAAATTTTCATACATTTATAGAAATTCCCGGAGGCTCTTTCTAGCTAGATGACACAACACTTTTACAAATGGAAAAAACAATGTCTATTATCCCATATAGCATTTCTTACTGATATCACTTCTAACTACTACCAATTCTGTAAAAACCCATATACTACCTAAGAAAATTTCAATCTCATATACTACCCCAAAATTCAAAAAATGCATGAGTCAAATAAACTTCACATGCCCAATTACAACATTTAACACTACCCATATACAAATATTGGAAGCCCTAACCTTAGAATTTAATATTTACAGGATTGAAAAAGATCGAATTACTCCTCCATCTGCTCCATCTGGATTTTGTTTTCATTTTGACGCTCTTGGATATCACGTCCATCTAACTGAATTGGAGGGGTGGTGCTTATATTTTGCACGACAACATAGTGATTGTGTGGAATTTCACTTGTGTTATCTTCAAAAACTAATGCAGGAGGAGGAGGTGGTGGCTCAACGTGATTTTGAGAGAGCAACACTAAGATAGCATTAACCCTCGAACAAATTTTATCAAACACCTCCTTGTCAATGTCTCTTTCATGTCTTTCCAAAACTGACTACAAATGACAAGAGCACTATGTTCCCAAAGTCAACTTTATGCCCTTATATCCTAAGATAAATTCATTCCCATGTAGCATAAAATGTCTCAAATATAGCCCCCCACATACCATTGGCCCTTCCATAGGTTGTATTATTGCACCTCTTTTAACAGGGCATTGTTATGTAGAAAACTATCCTTAACAACCTTATTAACTATTTCTTTGAGAGATTAAATATATTGAAGAAAATCAAAGAGGTTAGAAACAAACACTGAAACTACTTTGGACAAAAATAAGATTCTCCTTGATTGTGGATACAAAAGCTCATCACCAATTACCCTTTTGATGCTCTTGTGAAATTAAAGAAAATGCCCCTTAAAGACCAAAAGAAGTTGTTGATCTTCAATGGCTTCAAAAAATGGATATTCCCACTTGTTTACTAGTATGAGGTCCATCCTTTTCAGATAACATCAATTCCTCAAATTCCCTTATAAAGGAATTGAAATCACCATAATAGGTAACCCCAATCCCTTCCAATATTCCAACAATCTAAAAGGAACTATTGAGCACCAAGTACCCATCAATCAGAAAGCCTCTCCAACATTATTGTTACCCAATTGTGCTTTTCAGCCCAATTAGGTTACACTAGGACAACACTGATATTTCTACTTTGAAGAAAGAGAAAGGTACTTATAAATTTTCAAGTTTTCATGATTATAAACACTTGAAATGCAACAATGTTTACTTTATGTCATGCAATTGATTTACAAGAAAGAGAGATTTTACACAAGTCATTGCATGAAATAACTATTTATATTCAAAAGAGGAGTGTTTATATGATCTCACACAAGCCGTGGGAGTAACTGTATGTGATAGAATTCCCAATAAAAAGTACATTAGAAGTAAGGGAAAGAATATAAAAGAAAGGTGGGAACTGTCATTTCCTGAGTGAATGATGAATCCCATTGTCCACATCAACATCTATAGCTATCCTAGTTTTAGCTCCAATAAATGACCTGTAGGAGGAAGAAAACATGATGTTAGAGATTGGGAACTCATCTCTAATCCTATAAGCAGTAATTCAAAATGTACTTGTTATTCTACCTCTAATATCCAAAATGAAGGAGATAAATAGACATCAGATGTAAATATAAAATCAAGATGAACCGGAAAGGAGAAAGTTAGATCATACTATAGAGGAGAGGCTATCAACCCATTTGATTTATCTTAACTTTTTTGTTCACTGTATAGGTACAAGTCAAGTGCCATTGCAAAATCCATGTACAATAACATATGAAAGCAAGAGATAATATCCATAATATCCAATAATGAGGAAAAACCTTGTTCAAAATTATAGTATGTGAAGAAAATGTGGCTCCCTCAAGGGTTGAACCCAACAACTGTAAAAGAAGATCAAATGGAGGACAACATGCAATATGAAAGGACACTACAAAGAATGATAAAGTACAAGCACCTAATCAACATATCAAGATAGTCCTTAGTGGACATGATGTACAAAATTAAAAAAGCTTAGAATTTAAAGATTTGATGGATGGTCATCATGCCATAGGGGAAGGTAGGATACCAATAATAGTGATGCAAAGGGCAGTATTGAATGTACAAGAATAGTGGTTATGGGTGTACTCTATGGATATTAAATACATTAATTGCATAAGTCAATATCAACATCAAAGCGCACACTCCAATATAGTGGGAAGAATAGTTTGAAAACTATAAAAGTGCATCAAAAGAAATCATAGTCCCATATTTAGTTTCTGACAATATTAAATGCATGAGAGGGCAATCAACCTTGGACACAACAAAAATAAAAAGTTTCATTTGTTTGAGAGGGTGAATATACTTCATAAAATGTTAAGTGTATTGAATACATTGATCAAAGATAACATACATCAATATGCTCATGAGCTAGGTCTTTTGATAGTAAATGTGTTCTTAGAAATAAGAATTCACCAGGGGTAGACCAATCAATGAGTAATGATGACCTTGATATAGATTTCATGAAGAGAACAAGGGAAATTCATCATCAAAAGTGGAGGTAAAGTTGAAAGCAATGAAACATTGAAAGGGGTAGTCATGATGTGTAATGAGAAGACAACCCTAGTCATGTTAGTAGTGTGAGTGGTGTTTAGAATATCATCATAATAGATTGTTATTTGTGAAAATAAAGAGTATATAATGGTATTGAATGAAAATAGGTCCACTTCAAGTAGAAAATACAACCACAAAATAAGCATGTACTGTGTTTTGTTCACAATTACTAAAGTGTGAGCACCTCATGAGAGGGATAATAAGTTTTATTTGTAGAATGGCTAGAGAAGAGCTTTAACCTTGCCATTCTTCTTATCTTCAGAGCAAAAACAATAATTTGTACACGCATGATAATGATAGGGAATGACAATGGTAGCAACAGCATAGTTATGTATCAAGAAGGATTGCCATCATAGTTCAAGACAACAACAACAATACATAAGATATGCTTGACAGTTATGATAAATGTAGGGGAAACCAAGCTTAAAACTTCAATGATAGTCACCAAAGAAGGTTTCAAACTACCTAGGTCACAATACTCTACATAGGGTATGGTAGGTACAAATTTGAGGAAAAATACATCTTGGATCAAGTTTTTCCTATAGCTAGATGTTTTTTTTTTAAACTCATGTTGAAAGGTGGATATGGTTATATTCTTATAATTTTATGAAAATATCTTAAAACCAATAGAAAATTATGTCTACGTTTTATGTTCTACAAACTCATCTCAATATTTCCATGTTTGGGAGTGATGATATGATGCAATAAGTAGTGAGTAGAGATCAAACAAAGGACACCCCAAATAGAGTGCTCATGACAAATAGATATAGTATGTGAGATCATTAATGAACAAAATGATGATCTGAATTCCAACATCAATAATGAAACCATGTTGAAAATATCACATGGTAGAAAAATATGCCAAGAAATAGAAAATTTCATCATTCTTTTTGTCACAAACTACACATATGCAGTCATTTCTTTCACAAAGAGAAAAAATGTCAATATTCTTACAATGTAAAGCAACTTCCTAGCAACAAGGATGTCATCCACAATCACACTTTGAACCTTCAAACCCTTGATGGTGGTGCAACAACATAAAATAGAAGGTAAAAGTTGAACGAAAAATGAGCTTGAGTTAGTGTTAAGCATCTTTTAGGTTTCTCATGAAAACCCTAAACTTTGGCCACCCAAGTGATTTTTATCACTTTATAAAATTTCCTAATGTATTAAATATCCCCTTTGTATTTTTGCATAAGGTTGAAGAAAAAAAATATTTATAAAAAAATATTAAAGTTAATGTTTTATAAATTGCCTTAATATTTTTCATATAAAAAAATTAAGCAATCACATAACAAATATTAAAGTTAATTGTAATTGATTATTTTTAATATTTATTCTAATAGTTTATCCTTGTTCCAAAATCATGCAAAATAGAAGCAGGAGTGGACCTTAAGCTTTACATATGCATTTGGAGATATTTAGAGTGGTTTATCCTTTATTTTCAATTTAACTGAAGTGATTTGGAGTCCCCTTTGGTCAAACAATTTGACAGGGGAAGTTTGGAGCTGGTTTAGCTCAAATTGGATCAATTATGGGCCCTCATTTTTAGGGTTTTCTCTTTTTCTCGTGAGGCATATTGAGACAAATATTTGGAGTGTAGTTAATTGCAAGTGCCACCTCTTGGCACTTTGAGACACATTTTGTATTAAAGGAAAGAAAGCTTATTATTTTTTCCTTAGTTCTTGATTTTTTTCCTTTGCATTCTTTAGAGAGGAGATTTGTCTTGTAACTTAGCCATTTTCACATTTTATATACAAAAGTAGTTATTTTAGCTCATTTTTATCAGTGTTTGTAGAGATTCCTTGTATTTTCAATACAATCAATAGTTCATCTATTTGGATTCAGGTGTCTTGTTTCATGTTGAGTGATTTGATAAAGGATTTTTTGTGTTTTACTTCAAAACCTTTAAATTATTTTCTCATTTTTATTGAAAGCGAGTATACAAACTACAAATTTCATTACAAGTCGTATATTATGGAGGTTCTTTCATGCTTTTCTTTGAAACACTTTTATGGAGAAATTTATCGGTCTAAGTTGTATGAACAGATTTGTTGAAGGGTAATTGTGAATCAAGCTATTGTAGGTTAATAACATTTTGGTACATCACCTCCTAGAATTAGTTTTTCCCATTTCTAGATCATTCTTCGTCCTTTTTCTCATCAAATCTATTAGTTTCTAGGAGATCTAAAGGGGAACCAACCCATAATCTAGAGGTTCATTCTTAGAGTAGGTCACCCACAACCTGAGTTTGATCCCATGTGGTGCAGGATTGTTGAGTTTCACACTTAGCTAAAGGGTGCAATCCTTCATGACAACAATTTTTGGTACACCTAGTGGGACACAATTGAACTATTTTAGTCCAAATTTCATTCATATATTTCTGATATTAAGTGTGTGTATCAATAAGATCTACCTTTGGAGGCACTATCTACCCACATCTAGTGACTTTGAGCTCAAATTAACTGGTTTCAAGGTGGACAAAGTGCTAGTATGTTTTTAAGTTTTGAAGATCAATCTTGATATTTTGATTTCTAGCATGCACAATATGAATACCTCCCACCCACCCCATTTTAGCCTAGTTGGCAACCTATACATAAGCCAAATCAGATCCAAGAAACCTATTTTCTTTAAAACCAACAATATACCCTTCCCAACCAGCTCCAACAGAGTGAAAAGGAGGTGATTGAAAGCATAAAGAGTACATTTCTTGAATTCACAAAGTAGATAGAAGAGATCAACAAATAACTAGAGGACAACATCCAACAAGAGGAGCTTGCTTACTAAGCCTATCTCCAACAATAAGAACAACAATCGTATCGGGCCTTTTTTTATCAACAAGAGAGAAGAAAGGAAAAATCATGAAGAAGAAGATGAGGAAAAAATGAGTCAACTTCTAGCCCAAGTTCATACTTGGTTACAAGTTGAAGCTACCCAAAACCAATCCATTAATCCTTAGTTTCGGTCATATCAAGAGCCTAAACCACGTCATCAAAGTACTGAACAACCATGGCAACATTCTTGGACCAAGCATCCCGATTTTAAAATGCCAAACTTTGGTAAGGCTATTCCTTGTATACCAATCCAAGATCAAAAAGAGGAAAAGGCTATAGAACCTAAATCAATCAAGATTCCAAGTTGGCATAATGGGAAAAAGGAAGAGTTAGTGAAGAAAAATATGGACTCATATGTTGTCTACAAGCCTCGATATGATATACAAGATAAGAAATCAAACTTCTTACAAGGAGGTAAGGATAAAAATGAAACCCTATGGAAAGAGGAGCAGGAGGTTGCTGATGTTTATACCATGTCCCTAGCTAAATATGAGCATAATGCATGTGAAGAGGATGTTGAATCAAGATTCCCACTAGATACCTTGCATTTTGATTCATTTGAAAAAAATTCTTATGCTATTTATAAGATGAATGAAAGAAGAATATAAAGGTTACAACATAAAGATCTTCAGTTGAAAAGATAGGATGCCCAGGTTTCATTGGAGAAGACACCACATGAGGAGGAAGAATTGGTTTCTTTGTTTGATCAACTACCTTGTTTTTTTGAGCAAGATGAAGAGAGCATACAAGTACCCAACTTACTAGTTGATTTGGGATAGCTAGAAGATATTCAAAACATGATGTATTGTTGATTCAAGAAGATGAGAATGAAGATAAAACATGCATACTAACATCAGTGCCTAGTTTTGAGCAGTAGAGTGATGAAAATCATTTGGCTTTAGTACAATATTATGAGCTAGATGAGAACATTTTCTCAAGTATCATAGAATATTTTTTCTCTAACATTGATGATAATTTGATGTCATGTGAACTAGCAGTATATGATCATCCTATTTAGGTGAAAAAATTATTCATTCCTTCATTACTTAATGATAGATCAACATCTCCTTCAGATCATATTAAAATTGTGATAGAGGATGTAACAACATATTTTAATCAAGAAACCAAGAGTATGAGCCAAAATTTCATCCTTGCAAGAGGATGTCCAATTAGGGATTTGGCTGGTAGAGAGCTAAATAAGGAGGCACATGTTACTATTATAGTAAAAGAGGAGGTTGTCACCTTAGAACAATAGAGCCAACTTACCTATTCACCCCATAATAGTAGTATCTATGATAAGGTTCAGATGGTGAGTGAGTTTTTTTTTCTTCAAAGAGTTTTGCAACATTCTATAGGGCATGTTCTTATGGGTCATATCTTATCAGAAATAAATCGCCTTGTAGAGCATCCTTTCTTAATTAGAAAGGGAAGTTATTTTCCAATTCTAGTTAATGTATTTGTCTAAACACTACCTGTTGGAATCAAGCAACACTGATTGACCCGCCCCTTAGTGTTGTGAAAAAATTAAATTTATTAATCTTGATCTTCAAAACACTTATAACATTTAACCAAAATGCATGAACATGAGGTAAAAAATCACAACACCATAACACAAGGATTTTTACATGGAAACCCTATTAGGGAAAAAACCATAACGGATGGCCAATCTACAATATGATCTAAGTATACTCAAAAGAAATTTTATAATATGGGAATGCACTTGCATTCAAGCACACTGCCTAGAGATCACTGCTCAAAATATAAAGGCTCACTTCCTTACAAAGGTTTGGATAAGATCCAAAATATTGATTTGAGAAAGTAGCATCTACAAATGTTTGATTATAGTTCTGATTAGGCTCAATAATCGATCTTTTATCCTTCTGACTGATACTACACTTCTTCTCTACTCTGCTCAAACTTGCATTATAAAATATGATAGAACACTTATATATATCCGCGAGTAAGAATTTAATCACAACGTGTCGGCTTCAATAGAACACAAAAAGATTTACAACTTTCAGCCCAAAACATGAGTAATGTTTAATGTGCATCCACATTGGTCGTCCAAAACTTGGTTAGGACCCAAATAAAAAATGATTGAACATAAAAACACTTGAATAATTACTCTTTGAATATCTGCAACATGTTATGTCAATCAAGCCGGTCTTCATGCACTGACAAATAGAAAATTAATCAACCGGATCTTCTTATTTTCACATAGATCAATACGAGGTGTTGAGATTCATAGATAACACAAAGAATACATCGATCAACCTTCCTTGAGATACACAACACAAAATAATAATAGAAAATATTCATGCGAATCGATGAACACAAAATTGATTGATTCTTTGTTCTTCCTTGACTATCTTCAATCCGATTGCTAGTATGATCAAATGATTATGTGTGGATCCAATCATTGACTAGGGTTGCCATCAATGACAACACCAGAAAAAAATTGCATTGCCTCTTGCCAACAATCTCCCCCTTTGGCATTGATGGAAACACTTAGTGAAGAATGACTAAGTGTCAGATCAGTACCAACATCAATTACACTACCAACTTCAAAGCTTCAAAAATATTTTTAGCAATAGCTAAGGAATACAACTCCCCCTAAGATGAATATACATTTTTCACTCTACTATTCTCCCCCTTTGACATCAATGGAAAAGTTTGGGGAAACCACATACAAAATGTAAAACAATTTTTTTAGACTGTACAAGCATGCTTCTATAACTTACACAAACTTGAAAGCATCTACAAAATCTTTCTTCAACGAGATCAAATTTGTGTCCCAAACCCTTTTGAGACTCTCCAAAATTGTTATGTGACCAAAAAATAAGTAAGATTGTGTCTCTACAGACTCAAATTTTACTGGATCACTAACTGCCATAACATCTTTAGCTTCTTTTAATGCACTCAACATTATTTCTATCTTCAGACCAATTAGGCCTCTAAGCTCACATGCTCTTTCCACAATTCTATCATTATCATGCTTCAAGATCCTTATCTTGTCAAGTAGAGATATCACCTGACCTTCTTGCTTTCCAACACCATCAATTAAGGGATCAAAAGCTTCAAAAATAGCAGCTAACTATTTTTAAAGATCCTTAACCTTCTTCTCATTAACCTCAATAAATTTGGACAAAGAAAAACATGAATTCTAGATATTTCCACCTTTAGATAGAGAATTTGAGTATTATTCACACAGGTGGCTAACAAATTTGAATTACTAGCTATCAGTCCTTTCAACTTGTTGAATCTTTTGGTATCAAACTCTTTCTGAACTTTAACCACGGTTGACTTCTCAAGGGACTTGAAGTGAGTACTTATAGAATTAATGAGATTCTTCAGTTCACTAGAGGAGGAACTAGACTAAGCCTTGATATGAGTAGGAATTATTTTCTCCAGAACTCTAGATGAAAGATTTAAGAGTTCACTATCCTCAATGTGAGACTTCAAAAATTCTTCTCTAGCCTTGTCCTGGGAAAATGAAGCAACCTTCATTTTTTGAATTGGGGACAAAGTGGATAGGTCGATAGGACCTTCAACCAATTCAAGGTGAAATCCTTCTTATTTCTCTACCATAAATTTCTTCACTACCTTTGTAGTTTCTCTTGCTTCCACTTGAACTTCCTTTACTTGAACCTTCTCTTCTTTGACTACTGCTTCTTCAGCTACTGTTTCCTGTTTTCCTTTAGGGACCTCAACTTCTTCACTTAACATCTCCTCTTCAACTTACACAACCTTATGAGGTTCAGTCTCCATCGAAACTTTTGTATCATGCACCTTAAGAGGAATTTGAGTGTCCTCAACTATATCATCATTTACCTCTTCATTCATCAGATCAGATGCAATACCTTCAACATTCACATCTTTAGCGACAACAATGATTTTGTCCCTTAATAGGAATGCTTCCAAAATTTCCTTAGTTACTTTAGCAACTTCATCAGTTTCACTGATCATAAGCTTGTTCACCCTTGTCTTGCTCTTGAATCCGTTTTTGGATTTATTCAGGATTGCCTTCATTTATTCTAAAGATATTACCAAACATAAATCTGCAAGAATTTTCTCCCTCATTTGCTCTTCTTCTATTCTAGCATTTACTCTTCCCATTTCCAAAATCTCATATAGGATTTTAGGTAAACTAGGCATTATTTCAATAAGAACCTTATTGAAAATATTCAAATTCCTTATTGGAGCTTCCTCAAGAGTTCTTTGACCAAATTTATCAAAGGTTTCATACCATTTATAAAGTAGCTTAAAATTTCCATCTTTTGACCAAATCTTTCTCAACCTCTTCTACTGACATACCAAGCTTGTCAATTTTTACCTTCTTTGCTTTGAATTCTTCATCGAAGGAATTTCTTTTAGTAACCTTTGTTTCTTGGGTGCCCATATGATTTATTTCTCTCACATCTTCATCAGATTTAGTCTCTTCATCTTTTGAGACAACTTCATAGACTCTTGTGCTCTTATTCTTCTTCCTCTTACTGGATTCCTTGGTTTGATTTTTCACAAGAATTGGCTTTGTTGCAGGGGCAGATAGGGATGCAAAGCTCCTTGTTGATCTAGTTCGGGTAGAGGGTGTTATCGAACTAGTAGATTTAGTTCTTGTTGGCTCCTTTTCTGCTTCAACTTGTTCTCTCCTTTTTCTAGCTTCTCTTATAGCTTCTGTAGATATGCCCATGCTCTCTACAAAGGCTTCCACTTCCCTTCTTACTCTTCTAACAATCATAGGTTTCTTCAACTACTTATCCACTTGCATATTTTTTTTTGCATAAGTTTTGAACCTCTCTTCAGTCGGATCCAGAGGCTTACTCAATAAATTGTGTACATAAACTTCCAAAATTTTCTCCTCAACTTTATAACCCACTGGCATTATCCACACTGTTATGGGATTAGGATCTTCCATCAAGAATTAATCAATGTCTACCATAAAACAAATTGTGTCCTTATACTTCTCCACAATAGAAGTAGGAATTATTTCTCTTGCTTGCATTAAACTCTAAAAGTTCTTGAGGTATCTCCATATTGTAGTTTTTCTAGCTTGACTATCTCCAATTCCACACAACATATCTCTAATTCGAATAGCTATAGGCTAACTAATTTTCCAATGTACTTTCCCAACACCTGAAACTTCATTCATGAAGTAAAAGAAAAAACACAACATATTACCATACTTAAAAGATCTTTTATTGTCTTTCTTGATCTTACCAAGATTCTCCATTAGCAAACTCTTGAGTAGCTCACACAAGTCATAATCTACATTCTCCTTCACCATTTGATAGGTTGCATAAATGGTTGTACCAGATATTGAATTGTCCCAACTTGAGTGATAAATCCTATAACCAATGATCATAGAGGAAAATTTCATATCCACTTCAATGATATCTTTGATTGCCATGGTTCTTTTGTCATACCTTGAACCTGTTGCATCAGTAACCATCTGATTCTTTACAGACTTCAAAATCGACAACCCACCAAAGGAATTTAAACTTGTAATGGCTATTATGGCCTCCTTTGTAATTTAAAGGGTATATTCAACCACATAGATTTGGCATGAACGTAGCTCAAAATATACCAGACCCATTCACTTTCATTAAACATAGGGAGTTTCACAAAATCTGTGAATTTCTTCTCTACTAGGGTTTTGAATTTCGGCTTGACACATAAATCCTCTCCAATTATATGATTGGAATATAAATTCAACAATTTCAAGCTTCCTAACTCCTCAATGTTTGCATGAATATATGCCCTAATATCCTCAATATGCAAGACGTTGTATAGAATAGATGAAAATGCATCTAATGGCTCGGTCTCAATAGACATGAAAGGATGCCACTTGAATTTTGGATGGGGTCTATCCTTGACTTCAACTACCAATGGAGTAGCCATTTTCACCAATTCACAAATTCATAGGTTTTTTCAATAAATACCTTTTCGTCAGATCGAGGTTTGATTGCTGAAACTCCTTCACACTTGAATCTCGCCTCAATTTGCCAAAGTCTGCCTCAAAGCTATCTAAACTTATTTTCTTCAAAATGCAAAGTGGAAAATGAAAGATAAAAATGACCTTTTATCACTTCACACACCTACCCTTTTTGTCGCAATAAATGCTTTTACCCTAACTCATCTGATTACCCTATTTCCATGCGTTGGGAAAGATAATTCTTCTACGAATCTCCAATGTTGCATAATACTCTCTCCAATAGATTTAACATCTGTAGAGAATCTATGTGCTTACTGTACTTATCCACATCCCAGTGTCAGTTACCGATAGGGGGTTAAGAGGTTTTCTTGAAAACTCCCCCTAGGCCAAGGGCCTAAAACTAATTCCTAGAGGAATTACCAG
The DNA here is from genome assembly GCA_007115665.2 of Sequoiadendron giganteum. NCBI lineage: Eukaryota > Viridiplantae > Streptophyta > Pinopsida > Cupressales > Cupressaceae > Sequoiadendron > Sequoiadendron giganteum. The sequence continues at coordinate 36,460,782 of VCHN02000014.1, forward strand.
AAGAAGATTATGGTGCTGGCACATTTTCTTCAACAGAGGGACTTTTCTTTACCCATTTCTTCTACATTTGCTTCCTAATCACATCTGTAGTGACTTTTTCTTTTCCCTTAACATCCTTCTAAATGTTTTGATTTACCAAACCTTTTATGCTCCAACAGAATCTAACAATGTGACCAAATTTGTTGCAGTTATAGCACACAACATTTCTCTATCTAGATTAGTTGTTCCATTAATTTTCTCTTGATCTGCACGGGTTAGCAATATGGCCCAATCTATTGCATGTATAACATCTGACATCTCTATGAAAGTTGTTCATCATATTTCTACATTCATTTGACTTATGACCAAACTTATTGCAATTAAAGAACTGACATGAGAATGATGGACCACTTTGATTTATCCTACTTCTACACTGAGAAGCCATATGACAAAACTTATTGCAAGTGAAACAGTAACCATTGAATCTTTGATAATTAGGTTGTCCTACCAGATTTCTTCCAACTCTGTTTATTTGATTTCCTTGCCTAAATCTCCTTTTTCCAGATCTAGAACTTTCTCCTTCCTCAAATCCAAGACCTCACTTGTCACCATTAGTCCTCTAACTTTTAATCAGTTCATCAAGCTTGGCTGAGCTAACTTTGAACTTCTCCTTGTACTCATTTGCAGTACAAAATTCATCTCTGAGATCATCAATCTATTTCTCAAGAACTTCCTCATGTTTTTTAGATTGTTCCAATTCATTGTCCAATTGGTTGCATTCTTCATATTTTTCTTTCAAGGACCGTGCAAGCTTTTTTTCATTCTTCTTTATGTCTTCAATCTCCTTGGTCATCCTCATCATGATAGATTCCATTTCACACTTCAGGGAAACATTTTCTCTAGAAAACTTTTCACATACTTCTGTCTTTGCTTTCAAGGCTTGACTCATTTGTTCATCTTCCATGCTTCTACTTTCTTTCTTCTTAAGTTAATCACAAAGTTCCTTTCTCTTCTCTCTTGATTCATTGATTTTGTCTTTCAATGATTGAATGAATTTTTCAGTACTCACAAGACTTTCCTACAACTCTTGGTTCTTAGATTTTGATTGGTCAAGATCATCTAAGGCCACCAAATGTTGCTGTTCAAGACTGCTTGAATCCATTGAAGCACTTTCCAAGATCTCCCCAAGTTGTTAGAATTCTTCTGAGGAACTAGCTCTGATACCAATTGTTGGAATCAAGCAACACTAAGAGGGGGGGGTGAATCAGTGTTGTGCAAAAACTAACTTTATTAATCTTGATCTTCAAAGAACTTATAACATTTAACCAAAATGCATGAACATGAAGTAAACAATCACAACACCATAACACAAGTATTTTTAAGTGGAAACATTGTTAAGGGAAAAACCATGGTGGATGGCCAATCCACAATATGATCTGAGTATACTCAAAAGAAAGTTTACAATATGGGAATGCACTTGCATTCAAGCACACTACCTAGAGCTCATTGCTCAAAATAGAAAGGCTCACTGCCTTACAAAGGTTTGGATAAGATCCAAAAGATTGAACCGAGAAAGTAGCATCTACAATTGGGTATGTGTAGGATCATCATGGAAAAAATAGGCCCTTAAGTGGCAATAAAATTCAGAAAATTAGAGTTAGGCAACTTGAAGTAAAAATTTGAATAAGTTATCTATATTATTTCAAAAATGTGTAAGAATAGAATCTATAGAAAATTGAATGTAGTTTCTAAACTACTAGGGGTTTATTTTTTTTTCAAAAATCTGTTTGGTGAAATTTTGAAATTTCAATGTAGTATTACTTAAATTTCAGGGAAAAAATAAGAAGTAGGTGTCTGTCTGACCACCCTAACCACAATGAAATGATAATATTTTTTTATAATATTTTAGATATAAGTAGGGGAATCCTGTCTTGATGTGATGCATATTTTTTTGTAATTGTTTTCCAAGTAAATAATTAATTATGATTTTTTTATTACAAATTTTAAAAAATGTAAAAACTCATATGCCTAACCACCTTAACATGGTCAAAATTTCATGAAATTCAATTCTTTTTTTTTAATCCTATAGTATGTGATGCATGTTTTGGATTCAAAAAATGTGATACCATTTAAAAGCTATACATTTTTTTCAATCAGCCTATCTATCAGGACTTTAGTTGTAATTCAAATAGAAAATGAATAATAATTATTTATTAAATTCAAAGGAAACCATAATTTATATTGGTGGAAAGTTGAGTATCTTCTTTAAAAACCCTTTTCGTTTCATCAATTTTGGGTAAAAAAAAAATCGTCAGCCACATGGGGCATCATATCACTTAGATATCACCAATTTTTGGCCCATCATGATCCTGCACATACCCAAATGTTTGATTACAATTCTAGTTGGGATCAACAATAGATCTTTTGTCCTTCTAAGTGATACTGCACTTTTGTTCTTCTCTCATCAAAAAATCCTTAATACACAACTAAAATTGTGCATAATCACTTTGTAACCCTTCTGATATTTACAACACACATCGACACACCTTCTTCATATATCCAAATGATATTATCAAACACTTATATATATCCATGACTAAGAATTTAATCACAACATGTCAGCTTCAATAGAACATAAAAATATTTACAACTGCTGGCCCAAAACATGCATAATGTTTAATACGCATCCACAACGGTTGGCCATAACTTGGTTAGGACCCAAATAAAAAATTCTCGAAAACTAAAAAACTTGAATAATTACTCTTTGAATATCTACAACATGTTATGTCAATTGGGTCGGCTTTCATGCACTAACAAATAGAAAATTAATCAACCAAATCTTCTTATTTGCACATAGATCAATATGAGGTGCTGAGATTCACAAATAAAACAAAGGATACATTGATCAACCTTCCCTAAGATCCACAACACAAAATAATAACAAAAAATATTCATGTGAATCAATGAAAACAAAACTGTTGGATGCTTTGTTCTTCCTTGAATATCTTCAATCTAACTATCGATATGATCAAATGATGACGTGTGAATCCAATCACCGACTAGGGTTGTCATCAATGACAACACCAAAAAACATTCCCATTGCCTCTTTCTAACACTACCACTACTAGTTAGTGTAGGACGGGTTAATTTTTCTTTCCAGTTAATAAGTGTTGATTGCACATCTATTTTAGTTCACTTTTTATTTTCCAATAAGTGATGTTACACAGTTTACTGTCCCTATTCAGAGCCATTGTATTTTTCTTTCAATTTTGTTTTGTTATTGTTCAAATTCTAATAGCTGAGCTACAAAGAATTTTTTGAGCTACAAAGGAAAAAAATTGACTCCTATGCCCAATGGATAAGTTTATGCTACTATTCTAAGATTCTTAGTAGGCAAGCATATAGCAGAGGTCACCAAATTTTTTACCTAATTGTGCTTTTCAGCCCAATTAGGTTAGGTTGGGACAACATTTACATTTCTACTTTGAAGAAAGAGAAAGGTACTTATAACTTGTCATGTTTTCATGACTATAAACACTTGAATGAATTAATGTTTAGTTTATGTTATGCAATTGTTTTACAAGAAAGAGAGATTTTACACAAGTCATTGCATGAAATAACTATTTATATTCAAAAGAGGAGTGTTTATATGATCCCACACGAGCCGTGTGAGTAACTCTATGTTATAGAATGCAAAATAACAATTACATTGGAAGTAAGGAAAAGCATATAAAATAAAGGTGGGACCCATCATTATGTGAGTGAATCAAAAATCCTATTGTCTATATTAACATATCCAACTCTCCTAGTTTTAACTCCAAGAAATGACCTGTAGGAGGAAGAAAACATGATGTTAGAGCTCAAGGTCTCATCTCTACTCCTATATGCAGTAATTCAAAATGTACTTGTTATTCTACCTTTGATCAAAAAAATGAAGGAGATAAACAAACATTAGATGCATATATTAAATTAAGATGAAGCAGAAAGGAGAAAGTCAAATCATACTATAGAGGAGAGGCTATCAACCCATTTATTTTATCTTAACTTATTTTTCACTGTGTTGGTATAGTTCAAGTTCCATTGCAAGATCCATGCATGATACCATATGAAAGAAAGAGATAATATCCATAATATCCAAGAGAAAGAAAAAACCTTGTTCAAAATTACAGTATGTGGAGAAAATGTGGCTCCCACAAGCATTGAGCCCAACAACTCTAAAAGAATATCAAATGGAGTACAAATTGGAATATGAAAGGACACAACAAAGAATGATAAATTATAGAAACCTAATCAAGATACCAAGATATTTCTTAGTGTACATGATGTGCAAAATCAAAAAATCTCACAGTTTAAAGATTTGGTGGATGGTCATCATGCCATAGGGGAAGGCAAGATACTAGTAATAGTGGTGCAAAGGGCAATATTGAATGTACAAGAACAGTGGTTATTAGTACACTCTATGGCTATTGAATACATCAATTACATAATTCATGGTCAACATCAAAGAAAACACTCAAATATAGTGGGAAGGATAGTTTGAAAACTATGAAAGTGCATCAAAAGAAATCACAGTCCCGTATTTAGTTTTTGACAATATTAAATGCATGAGAGTGTAGTCACCCTTGGACACAGCTAAAATATAGAGTTTCATTTATTTGAGAGGGTGAATATACTTCTTCAAATGCTAAGTGTATTGAATGCATTGATCAAAGATAGCATACATCAATATGCTCATGAGCTAGGTCTTTTGACATTATATGTGTTCTTAGAAATGAGCATTCACCATGAAACTGTTGAGGGGTAGGAAAATCAAGGAGTAATGATGAATTTGATATAGATTTCATGAAGAAAACAAGGAAGGGGCATTCATTATCAAAAGAAGAGGTAATGTTCAAAGAAATGAAATATAGCAAGGGGCAAGCATGATGTATAATGAAAATACAACCTCAGCTATGTTAGCAATGCGAATGGAATTTAGGAGATCATCATAATAGGTTATTATTTATGAAAAGAAAGAGTATATAATGCTATCAAATGAATATAGGTCCAATTCAAGTAGAAAATATAGCCACAAAATAAGCATGTATTGTGTTTTGTTCATAGTTACTAAAGCATGAGCACCTCATGAGAGGGACAACTAGTTTTATCTATATAATAGGTAGAGAATAGATTTAACCTTTCCATTCTTCTTATTTTTAGAGTAAAAATAATAAGTTGCATGCATATGATAGTGATAGGGAATGATAGTGGTAGCAAGAGCACATTAATGTATCAAGAAGGATTGTCATCACAATTCAAGACAACAACAATACATAAGATATGCTTTAAAGACATGATAAATGGAGGGGACAACAAGCTTAACACTTCAAAGATAGTCACCAAAGAAGGTTTCAAATTACCTAGGTCACTAAACCCTACGTAGGGTATGATAGCTGAAAATTTGAGGAAAACTCCATCTCCGATCAAGTTTTTGCTATAGCTAGAGTGCTCATGAAAAGTAGACAGAGTTGTGAGATCATCAATGAATGGAATGATGATCTAGAAGGCCAACAACAATAATGAAACCACACCAAAAATATCACATGACAAAAAAATACACCAAGAAATAGAAAATTTCATCATTCTTTTTGTCACAAACTACGCATATGCAGTCATTTGTTTCACAAAGGAAAAATATCCATATTCCTCCAATATAAAGCAACTTACCAGTAGCAAGGACGCTATCCACAATCACACTCTAAACCTTCAATCCCTCAATGGTAGCACAAAAACATAAAATAGAAGGTAAAAGTTGAATGAAAAATGAGCTTGAGTTAGGGTTAAGAATCTTTTAGGTTTCTCATGAAAACCCTAAACTTTGTTTGCCCAAGTGATTTTTATCACTTTATAAAATTGCCTAATGTATTAAATATCCCCTTTGTATTTTTGCATAAGTTTGAAGCAAAAGTAAATGTATAAATAAATATTAAAGGTAATTTTTTGTAAATTACCTTAATATTTGTCATGCAAAAAAATTAAACAATCACATAACAATATTAAAGTTAATCATAATTGATTATCTTTAATATTTATTCAAACAGTATATCCTTGTTCCAAAACCATGCAAAAATGGAAGCAGTAGTGGAACTTAAGCTTTACATATGCATTTGGAGATATTCAGAGTGGTTTATCCTTTATTTTTAGTTTAACTAAATTAATTTTGGAGTCCCCTTTGGTCAAACAGTTTGAGAGGGTAAGTTTGGAGCTATTTTAACTCAATTTGGATTAGTTATGGGCCCTCATTTTTATGATTTTCTCTTTTGCTCGTGAGGCATATTGAGATAGATATTTGGAGTGCAGTTAATTGCAAGTGCCACCTCATGGAACTTTGATACTCATTTTGTATTAAAGGAAAGAAAGCTTATGCTTTTTTCCTTAGCTCTTGATTTTTTTCCTTTGCATTCCCCAGAGAGGAGATTTGTCTTGTAACTTAGCCATTTTCACATTTTATATACAACAACTATTATTTTAACTCATTTTTATCAGTGTTTGCAAAGATTCCTTTTATTTTCAATACAATCAAGAGTTCAACTATTCGGATTTAGGTGTCTTGTTTCATGTTGAGTGAATTGAGAAAGGATTTTTCTATGTTTTACTTCAAAACCTTTAAATTATTTTCTCATTTTTATTGAAATAAAGTATACAAAGTAAAAATTTCATTACAAATCACAAATTATGTTGGTTCTCTCATGCTTTTCTTTGAAACACTTTTGTGGTGAAATTTATCAGTTTGAGTTGTATGAATAGATTTTTTGAAGGATAATTGTGAATCAAGCTATTGTAGGTTAATTACACTTTGGTGCATCACCTCCTAGTATTAGTGTTTCCCATCTCTAGAGCATCCTTCTTAATTTTTCCCCTCAAATCTATTAGTTTCTAGGAGATCTAAAGGGGAACCAACCAATAATATAGAGGTTTAATCTCATAGTAGGTCACCCACAACCTGATTTGGATCCCATGTTGCATAGGATTGTTGAGTTTCACACTTAGCTAAAGGGCACAATCCTTCGTGACAATATTTACATTTATCCCTCTTCAATATCCATATCTTCCACTCCATCCAATCCCCTTCCCAAAGGTAAAGTCCATATTCAAGACCAAGGAGATGGGGAGTATAACATTGATATTTCATTTTGCATTGGGAAGTTACCTACATCACCTAAGTCCTATGGTAAACCAATTCAAAAAGAACCAAAAGTGGTCATCCATAACCCTCCCACTAATTTCACTAAGTGGGGTGAATTAAGCAAAGAAACCATAGGTGAAGATATTTCTACATGGATCTATAAGGATGAAGAGGACACTAATCCCATACAATTATAGGTTGGGCAATATGGAAAAGGTTTTGAGATCATGAAACAAATATTTTATGATGGATATAGCGGACTTGGTTTACATAAGAATGGAATGACATAATCTTTATTTCCTCCTAAGTTGTACCAAAGAATAAAGGGCTAGGGTATACACCATTAAAATTGAGTCCTCCTTATACTAAGTTACTTTTAGATAAAAACATTAGCACTTCTTATGACATCAAGACATGGGTGATCCTACAATACTGGTTTATAATTTTTGGGCAAACTGGACACCAAAATATATTTTTTTAACTAAATCTTCACTTTCAGACTCCTATAGTGGCTAAACCATGAGGAGTTTGAAGATGATGAAAACTAGTGATTTGTGAGGTTTTATCTATAAATTCAAAATATATTTTTTTTCATTTTTTTTGGGATCAGATTGCACTTATTTTTCTATCTCCTTCGAAAACTAGTTTTTTAAAAAAACAACATTTTTAAGGAGTGACGCTCAGCGTATACAACATAATTTTTTTTTGTATGAAGGATAAAATTCTTTTTTTTTTTTATTTAGATTTGTAATTACGATATCTAGCACTTTTATTTGGTTTTATAGTGTTTTATTGAATATTTTTTCCTCAATCAAGTTTTGAAATCAAACCAATTACAATTCAGACATAGGTGGACTGTATACAACATAACTTTTTCTGTATGTATCAAAATTCATTTTTTTTTGAATGGATCAAGGACATCAATACCTAGCCCGAACATATTTTTTAAATTTTTATTTTGATAATCTACTATTTTTCCACATGTGCAGAACATAGAGCTTGATTTTCGGTTAAAAACCTATGTTTAATAAAACTAAAAAAACATATACATAATAAAACCAAAAAATATTAAAATTATATTCTTTGGATAGCTTGTTCTAAGGAATACCATTATCATTTGAAATAAATTTTAAATTAGTTGATTTGATCCCCCAAAAGGTAAATCAAAAGTGATTTTTTATCAGCATTTTGATAGGTGTAAAGGAGACTCATTTATAGGTATGGTTTAAAACTAGCGAGGTTCTATCCAAGGGGGTTTGATCTAAGGTGGTTTCATAAAACCCTCTTCAATTGGAATCCTTAAAATGGAAATTTTAAAGGCTTAAATCATTATATTTTCTAAAAATATGTGATGTCATTAAAAATCAGTTCCTCTCAGAAATTTTAAACCAGCTTTGTGGGATCACCCACATCTAAGGAAAATACTAAAACCAATACCCCAAACCCAAACATACTGATCACCGAGATTGTATTGAGACCTTTTGGGATCTCGAAAATACATTTGTGTTTACCTTATTTTCCCTATCTTCAAGAAAAACTAATATCAATAATGATTTTTCGCTAGTCTACCCACAATTGATAGATTGGGACCAACAAGGACCTCTGAGCTTAGACATATTCAAGAACAATGAAGCAATAACTAAGTTTATATGAGTTTGAGAAGGAACACCAAGTGGGGATCATAAAGTTGGATTCATCATAGAAATTGATAACACATTTTAGTTTTGGGAGTCTACTCCACCCTCTAGTTATAAAAATGAAAAAAAATTAATAGGTCTCTAGGTGAAAACCAAAAGGTTCCTTTAGACCGTGAAAAAAGAAAAGAAAGGACGTATCCAAGGGTTGCAACCTCTCTAAGGTGTCTTAGGATGGAGGGTTGGATGTACTCCCTACAAGTCAAGATAGCTCACCATTTATTTTAGAAAAGTTAGAGGAAATAAACATCGATACTGATGAAAATCCCAAGATTGTTCACTTCATAGCATCTTTGACAATCACTAAAAAAATTGAATTCATCAGCTTCTTTTCTAAAAGAAAAATCAATTTTGCTTGGTCATATTTCGATATTCCTAGGTTGGATCCTAAGTTAGTTTTGCATCATTTTCTACTATTTTCAAACATAAAACCTATCAAACAAAAGTTGATAAAAATGCATCCCTAGATCACATTCTTAGTGAAAGAAAAATTGAATAAGTTGCTAGATGTTGGTTTAAATATTCAACCTATAGATTATGCAAAGTGGATTTCAAATCTTCTACCTATCAAAAAGATAACTAGGGGAATTAGAAGTTGCATAGATTTCAAATATCTCAACAAATATTGTCCCAAAGATGACTTTATGTTGCCAAACATTGACATCATCGTAGACCTAACAAAAATATTAAATGATATCACTTGTTAATGGATTTTGAGGCTATAATAAAATCAAAATTTCCCTTGAAGATCAACACAAAACAACTCTCACTTGTCCTTATGGTACTTATTGTTGGAATTTCATTCATTTTGGTATTAAGAACATTGTAGAAACATATGAAAGGGCTATGACTATAATTTTTCATGATTATATGCTTACGCTCATGGAAGATTATGTTTATGACTTATTGGAAAAATCACAAATGAGAGATAGTCATCTAGATGCGGTAGAGATGGTTTTCAAAAAAATGGAGGAATATAAGGTCAAACTAAATTAAAAGAAGTGTGTGTTTGGGGTAACCTCTCGTAAACTAATAAGATACATTGTGTCTCATAGAGATATTGAATTTTCCCCTTGAAGGTAAAATTTATCATGGATATGCCTCAACCAACAAACATATATCAATTACATAGTCTTCAAGGAAATCTACAATAAGTCTAAAGGTTCATAGCTTAGTTAGCCTATAAATGTCAACCATTCTAACACTTGCTTCATAAGGGAGTCCCATTCATATGGATTGATCCTTTTCAAGAGGAATTTCAACAAATCAAATATTATCTATTATCTCCACCAGTTTGAATGGCTCTTATTGATGGTAAATTTGTAATACTCTATATATCAACACACCATTGACATTGGGAGCCGTTTTTGCACAAGAAGATAAAGAAGGGAAAGAAAGAGCCATATACTATATCATTCATACACTTGTGAGATATGAGATTAATTACAACCCTATTGAATGAGAATGTCTTGCAGTTATATTTTCCACCCAGAAACTTTGACATTATATGCTAAATCATCAAACAAAGGTAGTAGCAAATATAGATCCATTAAAGTATCTACTTAACAAAGCAAACCTAACTAGTCAACTAGAAAATTGGGTAATGATCTTGAGTGAGTTTGATATAGATTATGCTAGTTGGAAGGCAGTAAAAGGACAAGTGATAGCCGATCAACTTGCAGATGCTCCCATGATAGCAGATCATCCTAGTGTTTGATTTCCTTGATGAGTCAATTTTCACAATAGAGACTCCCACCACATGGAAACTATATTTTGATGGATCTTTCATAAATCATGGTTTGGAGCTAGAATAAATTTCATTACATCTCAAGGAGACTCAATATCTAAGTCATACAAAATTTTCTTGTACCAATAATATGGCCGAAGATAAAGAATTTCTCATAGGACTCTGCATGGCTATCAAATGGAAAATCAAGAACCTTCATGTCTATGGTGATTCATAATTGTTTATTCATTTGGTCAATGATGATTATGATACAAAAGATTAAAATACTACCCCTTACAAGAGAATGGTTGAGAGTTTCAAGCAATATTTCAATGTCATTGTCTTCAATAAAATTCCAAGAATTCAGAATAAAGTAGCCAATGCAATGGAAAAAATAGGTTATTGCTTGGATATACCTAACAAAGTACCTCAATATGTGTTCTTGGTGGAACAACTATTGATTCTCACATTCGATATCATTGAATATGATCTCATATGTGAAATTGTTGGCCCTAATTCCCCATGGTATAAAGACCTTTATAACTACTTTCATGACAAAATCATCCCCCTTGACTTGTCTTTCAATCAATGCAAAACCTTTATTTGACAAGCCTCTAGATATGTCATCATTGGTGATGCCCTTTACTTACATAGCCTAGACATCGCCCTCTTTAAATTTTTTGATTTAGATGAAGCACAAAAATGATTTTCATGAATTATACAATGGTATATGTGGAGCTCACTCTAGTGGTCCTACCTTGGCTAAAAGTCTCATGAAAACTAGATACTACTAGTCTACTATGGAATGTGACACTTATCATTTTATTAATAAGTACCAATAATATCAGATAAATGGAGATATTGTGCACACACCTACTCAAGAACTTCATCCAATTACATCACCATGGCCATTCTCTCAATTGAGACTCAACCTTATGGGAAAGATTCACCATACCTCCACAAATGGTCATAAATTCATTCTCATTGCCACTAAATATTTTACAAAATGGATTGAAGGCATCTCAATGACCTATATTACTAGAAAGTAGATAGTCAAGTTCATCCATAATTAAATCGTATGTTTGTATGGTGTGCTCCAATCTATCATTATAGATAATTATTTTCCTTTCAAAAATTAGGATGTCCATGAGTTGTGTAAGAAATTCCATAGCCACAATAATTTTTCTACTCCATATTACCCCCAAGGTAACAATCAAGCTGAGGCATCTAACAAAACCATTATCAAAATCCTAAAGAACACTATCAATGATGTTGTCCATGACTAGCATATCCAACTTAATCCTTCCTTATGGAATTTTTGAACTAGAATTTGTACTCCTATTGGAGCCACTCCATATTGGTTTTGAGGCCATTCTTCTTGTCAAGGTTGAGTTGCTATCACTAAGAGTATCTATGCAACAATTCATTGATGATTAAGATTATTGAGTATCTAGGCTACATGAGCTAGAGTTACTGGATGAGAGATGACAAACTACATTTATCCAATTGTAAGCTTATCATAATCATCTCTTTTGTAGCTACAATAATAAGGTTTGAGCTAGACATTTTAACATTGATGAATAGGTCTTAAGGGAAAATTTGAAGAATCAAATAAATAGAGAGAAGCCTCAAAAATTTGAGCCTAATAGGTTGGGTCCTTATGTCATAACTACAACATATGAGTCTAGTGCTTACCAACTTACTAATTTTAAAGGTGACTCTCTACTAGATCCTATCAATAGTATGCACCTTCGAAAGTACTATACCTAGTATTTAAACAATCATGTAAAAATACCAAAAAAAGTGAAAAAATAATTAAAAAATCATCACCCTAATGAAAACATAGAAAATAGGCATCTTGTGTGACACAAAAAAAAGAAAAATATAAACAAATAGTAAATAGAAATAATTCATCCAATAGTGAAAACCACTTCGGTAGTACTTTGGATAAGTACCATGGTGAGAACCTTGCAAATAGGTGCCATGTGTAGTTAGTCTTTGCTCCATCATCTACCATCATTCTATTTGATTATTTAATGCACCCATAATAACCCATACATGTCCCTTTCCATAATAAACTCCCACATTCCATTGATCCATGATAAATCTTTGTCACTCTTCTCATGGCCTAAGAATTTCGATGTTTAGCATCGATTGCTTTCCATATCCATCCATAAATATATCACCCATCTAATTTCATCCATAATAATTGGCCCTATACCTGACTAGGGGCATGTCATTGAAAAATATTTTAATATGGGATCTTATAAATGGTATCAAAGGACATCATTCAAAACATTTCAAAAATCCAAAAAATCCAAAACATTTGAAAAGTCCAAAAACAATTCAAAAAATCAAAAGCTCGAAAAAAAATAAAAAAATATCAAAAATGTTGCAAGAATGAATATATTGAAGGTGTTGTCATTGATGTTAACTGGTCAATTGGTTATCAACTAATTGATGTTTTCGTTAGTGTCATGGATATAGGTTGTTGGTTGTATATGTTGAGGATATTTAGAAAATTATAATGAAGATATGTTGCAGATGTTCAGTGGTTGCTTTGGGTTTTGCTCTATATTTTCTCCTACAGTTGTGTGGTTTAGATATGTTGATCATGGTTTTTGGAAGCTTCTATATCAAGATTTTTGGCTATTGATTCATTGTACAGTGTGAGTTATGTTCACCAATTATGAACTGTGGTTTTCTGTGTTTCTAGTTGAGGTCCGGGAAGAAATATTGTTGGTCCAGATTTCTCTTTGATGAAGTCTTATGAATTACAATTCTAGAGTTAAGTTATTTTGATTGTATTGAAGATAATTTTGGTATCTAGAAAGTTTGTGCTTAATTTTTCTATGTGTTTTACACTATTTTGGTTGACCTTGTGTGAAATACTACCTTTGGAGTTAGTGAAGTGTGTTGGATCTATTTGCATCCTTATGAAGTGTGTGTTTGGGTTGCCCTTGTTCTAATTCCACCCTTGTATGTTTTGGCACTGAACTAATTTGAATTTGAATTTGGATGACCGAATTTGGATATGTTTCAAAGAAGAAGATGGTATAAATGCAAAATGAATTACGAAAGAAGAATCAAAGAGAATAGAGGAAATAGAGACAAGAGTTCAAACATAATAGAGATAAGTGTGAATCAATGTGTGTGTATGATGTGAGTATGGTAGATCAATGTGAAGCCTAAATGTTGAGTTTCTGGAAGTAGTGAGCTAAAGGTGTAATCTATCATTTGTGCATGTCTACAAGGGATTGAGAGAACTATGGTAGATTTCTTTGTTGCATTGAGATTGTCTCCTCTCTATAACAAGTCTTCTTTGTCTTCTTTGTATCACTATGGTAATGAGCCCTCCAACGAGTTGTTAGCCCTGTTGGACAGTGATTCCTTGTTCTGGATAGCAAGTCCTTGTTTTGACAATGAGCCTTATTTCTCAAGCGGTGAACCTCTTGTAATTGGTTTTGATATTCTCTATAGTGTGATTTAATCCTCACCATGGTTTTTCCCTTATTGGGTTTTCCACATAAATCTGGTATTATTGTGTTTATGTGATGGATTTTCAATTTCTACATTAGTATTCATTGTTTAATCTGTTAAGCACTGTTAAGGATTAGTTCTAGTGAATGAATTAAATTTTAAATCTATGACAACTATTTCACCCCCCTCTCAATTATCTTTTTCAACAATTGGTATTAGATCTTGGTTCCTTGGTGAAAATCTTAACTACTTGAGGAAGGTCTAAGATGGTTGGAAAGATGACTTATGATTATCTGAGGTTCGATGGAACTAACTATACTATCTAGAAAATATTGATGGAAGAATATCTGGAGTATTGTAGATATGATGTGGAGAAATATTACAAGAATCCTTACACTCCTCCTACTAATTGTCCGAGTATGACTGATGAGATCAAAAAACATGAAGCAAACAATAAAGAAAAGTACATTTTGAAGAATAGTCTAGTACATTATAAGTTAATTAAGGTTTAAAATCTGAAGATTGCTAAGGAAGTTTGGGATGCTTTTGAAAGGGTGCATGAAGATGATGAGAGAGTTAAAGAGGAAAAATTATAGAATTTAGGGACATAGTTTGAGCTTTTGCATATGTTTGAAGATGAAAATGTTAAATTTTATCTACAAAGATTGGATGAGATAGTGGTTGGAATGTGAGGACTTGGTTCTATTATAGATGAAACCAAAATTGTAAAGAAGATTCTTAGAAATCTCCCTGATGCTTATAGTGAGGTGTGTGCTATTGAATAAAGTAGATATTATAAGACTTCCACTAAAGATTTTTTGTTGGGATTTTTGACATCTTATGAGATGAGGAAGCTGAGTTTGAGGAATGGATACAAATTAGAAACTTATTTTTAGGATACAAAAGATAAATATCCAAATGAGGAAAATTTTGATGAAATAAAAGCTAACCTTTTGAGAAGGATGAGGAAAGGCTCCGGTAAGTATGAAGGTAAGTTACCCTTTAAATGCTTTAGTTGTGGAAATATAGGTCATTATGTTGCAAAGTGCCTCGAAGGAGCTAAGAGAAATAAACAAATATATGAGAAAGAAAATAAAGGGAAGAATATTAACAAAGAATATTATGTGAATGAGAATTCTTGTATATCTGATGAAGATTCTAATGACAATGAATGCTTGTTCTTTGCTATAAAGTGTAAATCAGGGTTAAAATTATCAAAGGTTAGGAAATAATGCATATAAATAAAAACCCTAATAAACAATGGAGAAAAAATGAGCATAAAGACATAAAACATGGAAAAATATTACCAAAGATCTTCATGCCACCATTTATTCACCTCCCTTGCACTTCTCCATTTTGATTGAACATAATAATTTCCCTTAGATTTTGAGTATGCAATAATAAGCCTATGACAATTACTAGAAAAATATTTAAGATTATTGTCTCACACTAGCAACATGTACCTGCATATGAACTAGATTTGTCAAAATGACAATGATAAGGGTCTTTTATATAAAATACAATTTTGAATGAAGGGCTAAGATTGAAAGTCAATAATCAGTGGCCAATAATGAAAGATGTAGTATGGACTAGGGTTAGGGAAAAATTAGGGCAAATGATAAGGATTGATGGTCAAGATTAAATTATAAATAATTTAATCAAGGGTGGAGGTTAATTGAGACATGGATAGATAAGGACTTCATGTGGAAGATAAGATTGGAATGAACAAAGAGATGAGAGGAGATTAAATAATAATAAAATTATTTAATCTAAGTGACCAATCAATAATTAAATAATTAAAAATAATTATTTAATTATAGAAGAATCTCACAAAGGGAATCTTTTGAATTAAATAATTTAATTCAAAATTTAAGAGAGTGGCCCAGATTAAATAAATAAAATTTATTTAATTTATGAGAGAAGAGACTAATGAATAATTAAATAATTAAAATAATTATTTAATTTATAGTAGAAAGTGGTATAAAAATTAAATAAATAAGAATTTATTTAATTAATCAAGGAGGAATAAAGATATAAATGAATTAATTAAATAATTTAAAATTATTTAATTAATAGAAGACTCATGACTTCAGAAAATAATTAAACAATTAAAATTATTGAATTATCAAAGACAAAAGAGGGAATCATAGAGATTTTAGAAGTCATGGGCCTAGGACAATTTTTAGTGTCTACATTTTGCCCCTCTTTGATACAATGTAGTTTATCACATTGTGTCAAAGAAATTTAGTCAAAATTATGCCCCAATGACAAGGTAAACCTATGCCCCCTCGATAGGAAATGCGGGTTCAAACAACATGAGTGTGCTCTCAAAATGGATAAGAGGAAAATAGATAAGTGGCATAGAAGAAATGTTAGCATGGAGGATATGGATGTTAGTTGAGACTATTGGCATTTTTTATAACAACCCAAGCAAAACTCACAAGAGCTTCTATGAACTTGCCACACTCAATTATTGAAGTCTTGAAAGCACTGTGCCAACTTAACAAGAAGATAGTAGTAAAGCTGCTATCTCTCCTACACTTCAGACTCTGTAAGATCCAGGAGGCTTTTCCTAAAATATGTTGACATTTATGACAGAAATGATTTGCTCATACATGGGCAAACAATAGATAAATTCCCGCCAGTGTTAAAAGAGATAAACCTTCAAGAAATTGGCTACTTCTTAGAAAAGCTCAGATCTATTTAACAAGGAATTGGAATTACACCTAACTGTGTTGTTACGAGTTATTTGATTGAAATTTCCTGAAGCCATGACACAAAATACAAAGGACGAAAAGCAGTCAGAGTTCTAGTGCTATATCCTAAAGCACAGAGTCAAAAAGAAACTAAACTACATGGTAACTTTCATCTAAAGCACCTATGATCTGTATGAATAGCATTACTATCCATATATCAATACTTGAATTTATTACTCCTTGATAAATCCTATGTGTTAATTCGCATTAACTTACTGGATAACTGAAGCATTTAACTGGTCCTTTGAACCAGAGCTATAGTCAAACATAATCCATAGTAAATAGCAAATGGAAATTAATGAAAATCATCTTAGATCGATACTTCATTAATAATTCATGCAAACTATTACAATAGGAGAGAAAATAGACTCAAAACAATCACAAGGTTAACATAAGGATGCTCAAGAACCCCATGATTTACTAAGTTCTCAAATCAGACTCAAAGCTTTGAAACTTAGAGATATTCTTCTCTCTATACTACTTGAATCTTATCTTACGTATCTTGAGTAATTTCAACAGACCTCTCTCTCGGCCCATAATTCCCTTTTATAAAAACAAGGGAGCCAACAAGCTTTAGGCCAGAGAATACACATGTCCATTTTTTACAGGACCGCTAATCCCTAATCAGTTACCTTTACATTATTTGCTGGTAAGAGAGGAAAAGCCAAAACAAAAATGATGATTAGTTTGTTGTGGAGGAAGGAAAACCGTTGCTCTAAGAGTCGCTCACCTTACACCAAAGCATCTTTTAACTATTTTTTACACTCATTTCATTTGAACATCCTATACTTGAATTCGAAAAGAGAATGCATTTTAAAATATAATATCTAAGGCCAGACCTGTAGTTTTCATGACCAAATTGCAATTGTCGGGCATTACATTCACAATTCAAGTTCATCAGTGAACACCCTTTTCCATGAATCAAAATCCTCTTCAGACGGCCAATTGAAAGCCACCACCTGATCCACCATGTTTCGGTAAGGTGCATACTTTACCATCAATTATGTGGCCATTTTATCAAATTTCTCCAAGAAACTAATGACAAATGACAACTTTTCTAACATGTTTTCCAACAAGCGGATATCAGCATTTTTGCATATCTCATGTGTTTGAGCAATCATTATATTATTCATTTGCTCCTTCCATGCCTGCAAAGGCTTGACCTTATCCTGACTATGCAAAATATGAGGTAGTGGAGTAAAGTCCTTTCCATCATAAATATCCTTCAATGCTTTGATTTTGGACTCCATAGGAGCAGTAGACCCCTGAAAATTTTGCTCCACAATACCCTTGACAAATTGATATATTGTTATGACTATAGGGTATTTGTCCCCATGTTGTTTTTCCCCAACTGCCATTAGATTTAACTTTTCCATCCTAGGGCCCCATTTAATTAGCAAGGGGATAGCCAATTCTCTATCCCTCGACAACAATTCGAGCGCTTGCAAGATCAAGGCATAATTTGTATGAACATTATTCAGCTTACTCTAGACCCGTCTATGTAAATTCTTTAACATAGTATCAATAATTTCTGAATTATTCCTTCCTGCTGCATCCCGGATTTGTTTTATCATCTCCTTATATTTTTGAACCTGCTGGATTAAGTCTTCCCTAGAAAGATCTCCACCCGAGCTACTAGCTTTTTCAATTGCAATAGGCACTTGTCCCATATTATATGGGACAATAGCCCAAGATTGCACCTGTGTAGAAGGTTGGGGTTGCTCTACTGACGAGTCAGAAACAATGTGGCTAGAGCTAACCTCCCATTGAGACCTCAAGGTTTCCATCTATTGTCTCAGTAAGGCCATTTCAGTTTCCAATTCTGCCACACTTTGTTGACTCTTATTATACTCAATAATGATGTCATTATATTGGCTCCTCAGATTATCTCGGTTTTTAGTTAAGTCCTCCAAAGTGTAGTGAATTTGGCAACATTCACAACCATGTCAATAGCTTCCAATGTAGGAGTGTCACCAACTCTTTCAATAATCAAATGAAAATTGAAGTCGGATGTTTCTGCAACAATAGGTTTTCGAGACCCAGTGGATAGTGACAATATTTCCAGAGCATCCCATTCCTCACTAAAGGTTGATCCTTTAAGTGCTAATGTAGCCTCCTCCTCTATTGCAAGAAGTGGCCTATTATCCCTTCTTACTGTGTCAAATACCATAGCATCAAAAATATCCCATTCAGGGAGTAGCAATATTCCACACTTTTTAACCAATGCCCTACCCTATTCTGGTGTAATTTCCTTAAACCTTTCCTTCATCTGCACTCTAAGCCTTGACTGAATTACCTGCTCTGGGAGCTCTAGATGTAGACTTCTCTCATGTGCACCTTCTTAGAATATAATGAGAGATGAGCTTTCCATACAAAATATTTAAAAGAACGAGTATGAATAAAAGAGTCATCCATCATGAACTCTTTGCAAGCCTCCATCCTCAAATCATCATTATTTATAATCCCTTTGATCTCATCCTTCCCTAATCTTAGGGTGATTGCTCCTGAACTCGTTGCAATGTTAGCTGGGTCTAGTGGAATCTCCGAATTCATTTCATCTGGAGATACAATGATGTCTTCCTCATCATTACCCTCCTGGCCAATATCCCCCACACTATCAGTTCTCTACCTCTTTGGGTATGGTGGGTGAATCTATTCTGAAAACCTTGGTAGAGAATCTAGGTCAACAATACATGGCACTAATTTCCTTGGGACAGATGGTGTGCCACTCATTGTAACCTCCTTTGTCCTACTTCCCTTTCTCCTAGAAAATACCTTTATCTTCTTTTGAGGCTGATAGGTAGGCCTCTCTTCAACTCTTACCTCAGGGCACTCCTTAGTAATTTGTGATTTTCCCCTTTCTTCTACAATCCTTTCATCCTTTAAGACCCCTACCAGACTCTCAAAGTTTTCAAGAGCATAAATTTCCTTACTAAGCTCATCTTTGGCATCAGGTATAGGATCAAAACTAGTATCTTCTCCTATTTACTTCTCACCATTTTTGAATAGGCAATGTACATTGCCTTTCTCTCGTCCTCTAAGTTCTTATAAAAAATGTTCCTGATGATATCTTCAGGAAAGTAAAAATTGTGGAAAAAGGTCCCAGTCCGGTGGTTAGCCTTCATTTGGGAGATAAAACCCTCAAGATCATGATTCCTAGGGTGCATAGTCCTTAGCCTATACGGCTTAAGTAACAAGTGCAAATTCCTCCACCCTCCCTTTGTCATGACAAAATCAGCAAAAGCTATATATTCAGGGAAGAAAGATCCCTTCTTCTGTTCAACAGGAAAATGGAAATCCAGAGATGCTCCCAATTGCCTCATGATTTCTATGAAACCAAGTCTAAAGGGGACCTCCCTAGGTAAAACACACGGGGTGGCATTTGTGACAAAAACTCTGAAAACTGTTGTGCTATGATTGGGGATAATATCCCCCCAATTATTTGTTAAATTCAACTCAGGCCTCCTCTCCATAGGTCTTAGGAAATCATGAATTTCCTTTGGAATCCTTGGGGGATCAACAACTAAGGCCTTTATTAACTTGGATCCAAAAACATTGTGAAAGGTTACATAATCGAACTTATGATCATGCATGTCTAGGACCCTAGTCCAATATTGGACATGCATCTCAATGTCTCCTTCTCTTTTCTTCGATTCCATATCTTTCTCGAATACCTTTTGAACCCTATACAAAAACATATGAATTAGCAATGAAAACCATTTGAATCCTACCCAATTCTTTCCAAGCTTCAAGGCTATCAAACCCAAGTGCATTTTCTCTATGAGGTAAGTGGAAAATTGTATACCACATTATAGCCCGGGTGTTGGAGGTTTACAACCATATACATTACTTCGATAGGAAAAGTATTCTTTAAATTTATCCCCAGGACCTGACACAATGCACAAATAGTCTTCTTGAAATGGACGGCGAAATAGTCCACTGGGAAAGGTTCAGGCTCATTCCTACCAGTAACAAATTTCCATTGGTTCTTGCCTCTTCCTGACACAACCAAATGGGGTATCAAAAGGGATGTTCTGAAAAAAACCTTGGTGTTTCTTTACTCCTCCCCGAAAACCTCCAAGTTGATAGAGATCATATCTTGGCTCCATTCGTGCAAACCAAAAATCTCGGTGATTTCCTCCCTGGTTACTTTAATCATTTGCTTGCCAAGATGTGTTATGACCGTTTGGGCCACAGGGTCATACCTCACAACAATATCCTTCAATAGGTCTACATCCTCATAGACATTGGGTGCCACTAGCTTACCCAGGTATAATCTCCATGGATTACATAGAGGAACTACTAAATTCCTGCTCCCAAACTAGTTGGCAAACAACTGCTAGCCTGTGTATGGCAATTCAGCATCGCGAATTGCAGACTGCTTATCCACTAGTCCTTCCACAAGCAAGGGCTCGTAGAACAATACTTTTCCCTCCTACTTCTTGCTTGTAGAGGGCTTTAGCAAATCAATAATATCCTGGGAAAAACCCCTAGATGTAGCTTCCGAACCAACAATTCATGCCTTGGGTGCCATTTACACCAAACAAATGATGATGCAAGCTAGGGTTTTCTTATTTCTTAAGTGGCCAATAATTACACTTTTCTTTCTATTGTCACCATAGAAAATTCTTCTATATTCAAAATCTATAGCAATTACCCAGACAAGCTCTAAAATAAAATTTACTCAAACAATTCTCCACGAACCGAAGAGAAAACAATCATTAATTATATAGTAAGCAATGCTAACACCTTCCAAAAATACAAGAAAATGCATATGTACTACTTACAGTTTATCTTGTAGAGCATCAAATATAGTGAGATGGAGAATTGCAATAATGGCTTGCTTTACTTCGGCACCAGACAATTCTTCCTCCATCCAAAAATGCAACACTAACATAGTAATTTACTAATCTTTTTGGCATTTAATTATGCAAGCCAAGTCAAACTCAACCATTAATATTCGCTCGTGCGAGATAAAACAGCTAGAGTACAACACCAATTCATTTGAAAATGAGTTGTTGATCAAAAGCAATGTTGGCCAGGCGAACGGCCTAGATTGAGTCAAACAATTTGAAAATGCCACATCTGCCTGCCAGGCACCACATCGGCATGGAATGGGTCCCACCACGTTCATCGATCGATAACACCAGCATCAATGCATCAACAAATCGCGTACCTCGCAACATTATTAAAAATGAATTTTTAATTGCGCGAGGTCAACGAGGGATGACTGAGATGCATCAAAAGATACATAGTTGTCACCATCAACATCTATCCTTGGTCAGCGATCAAAACTGGTCCCCACCATTAAATACAATAGGTGGTATCATATCACAAGCCTCAAAAAATTTGACATGACGTAAGCAAGAACCTTGTGAGGTATGCGATGAATGGTTTAGATTTAGAATTATTTCATCCAACGGCCACCTATTCTGCACATGGGAAACAACTATTCTTAAAGAAGGGGACCGACTAGGTGGACGGGAAAATGACCCTCGAGGTCGAAAAGATTATTCAATGGTTAATTTATAGCAATTCATCAGCCAAAAACCATAGGAATAATAAGACCATGACGAAAAACCTAAAGGATGGGTAAAAGGGGCCGGTAATGTCACGGCCGAAGAGGGATAAAACACCACTTAAGTGACTGATCACCCTCGATAACAAGTCAACACTTAAAATTAAAACCCAAAGACCCAAACCAGTTAGAGGTAATGTGAAAACATACCACAGAGGGGAAGAAAAAATAAAAAGCTCCACCAGAGACAACTTTAAAGATGCATATTTTTCTAGACAAGACTCTACACTAATCATCATTGGGCTATGAAATGACACAAATGGACAAAAAACACCATAATATGTCATAGATTAATGTGTGCATGTTCATCCACTTGCAAAATAGACAATCACAGACAAGGAATGTCCTGACTCATACTAAGGGAGAAGTTTCCCCAGTCTTTTTGTCAAGACAATCCACAAACAACAATCAAAGAAAAGAGTCATGAGACATCATTTCTCCTCTAAATCCTTCATGGTACATCC
The DNA here is from genome assembly GCA_007115665.2 of Sequoiadendron giganteum. Lineage (NCBI taxonomy): Eukaryota > Viridiplantae > Streptophyta > Pinopsida > Cupressales > Cupressaceae > Sequoiadendron > Sequoiadendron giganteum. The sequence goes on from VCHN02000014.1 coordinate 36,483,624, forward strand.
TCGAGGAATCTAGTAACATGGCTCAAAGACAAATAAAAAAAAGATAAGACAAAAAAAACCACAAGGTCGACATCCATTTAGAGATTTTTCCAAAAATTTATTCTTTGATGGTTAATTGACTAGGTGATAGACGGGTTGATTGTTTGACAAGCCTGGGTTTAGGAGAGAAATGTGCCATATAAGAAATCTAGTTTTGTTTTAATCATGTGACCAACTATATAAGGAAAATGAAAAAGTTTGATTAATGACAATGTCTTGTTTTAGGAAGGACACATCCTGTATAAGACATAAGCTTGACTGGTTTGACATTTTGACTGTTTAACTATTTTGACAATTTGTTTGGTTTGATTGAGTGACTTTGTTGGCTTGTTTGTCTTGTTGGTGTGTGACTTTTTTGATGTTTTGATGACACTTTGTGTACAAGTTGACAATGTCTAATTTATTATGACTGATGCGACAAACCCTAAAGTACTGACCTAGGTGGCCTTAGTGGCTCATCAATAGATGGCCTTTCCTATGTAACGATTCACAAAGACCTCGTAGTTCGACATGACATGAATTTTTTTATTTACAAAGGACTTAGTCATGACTTTATTTGACCAAACCTAAAAGTACTGACCTAATTCCTCAGAGGTACATCGACAAATGGCCTTACCTATGTTTAGTTGTAGAGGCAACGTAGTTCGACTAGACTTGGACTAACATGATTGACTTTGACTCTATTTTTTGGATTTTTGGCAAGTTATTCAGATTTTTTTGTGTTTTTGACATGTTTTGATTTTTTTTGGATTTTGAGGTTTTATGATTTTTTCTTTTTGAGGATATTTGATTTTTTTTTGTCTTTTTGAAGTTTTATGATTTCTTTGTGTTTTTTTTTCGAATGTTTTGAATGTCAATGGATTTACAACTTGGGTAGCCTTTGTGCTAGATACCAATGACAAGGGAAAACCAAATCTAGGTAAAATAATGCATGTAGGATTGGTTGAATGGATAAAAGGATGATAATAAATGGGATGGAAGGCTCATGATAGATGGATGGATAAAATGATAGGCTATAGGGAATGAAAGACTCGTGATATATGGATGGATGAAAAAGATAGGCCATGGAATGGAAAGCTTGTGATAAATGGATGGGTAAAAGGATAAGATATAGTGGATGGGATGGAAACCTCATGATAAATGGATGGATAAAAGGATAAGATATAGTGGAATGGATATAGGAATCATAAGGAGATTGGATGTGATCTCCAAGGACTATGTCTCATAGGAATAACATGCCCCATTCTAGGTAGTAGACTGGGGATTTTTCATGAAAAAGCTTATCACAAGATAGAATGATGGGATGGATTGGTTTAGATAGGATGAAGTATATCAAGAGATATCCAAAATATTTGTCAATATTTTTCCCCCATGTCTTTATCAAGATCAAAGGAGGAAGGGAGGATGGATGGATTCAATAGGATAGGTATGTATGTGGGTGTATGGATAAGGATGGTAGGATAGGATGGAAATGGTATGATATGATAGATAGTTTGGATGAGACAACATGCCCCCAAGTGTAAGTGACATAGAAGATCAACCTACATACGATTCTTGTTTGTTAGGTTTTCATCATGCTACTTATCCAAGCTACCACCAAGGGTGATTTTCACCATTGGATGAAGGGATTTATCTTTATTATTTTTTTCTTTTTTTTGTAAGATTTGGATGAGATAGGGAGATATGGATAAGAGGAGCTCAAGTGTCTAGTTCCATGAAAAATTATAGTCCTATTAGATGAATGTCCTCACATATGGACCATGTCAAAATGTGCTCATGGGTGTTGGGAAGGAAATTTCATGAAAAAGGGATATGGATTAGTTAGCTGATGGGTTTATGATGTGGATTATGGAGGAAAGATAGTGGATTATGATGTGGATTATGTAGGATTTATGGAAAGGGATAGATGAAAGGCTTATGCAAAAGAATGGAACATAGGGATGTGATGGGGAAGATATCTTGGATAGTGGATGGGAGATGGAAAGATGGAGGCATGTTGGAATGGAATCATGACCAATGGTTGCACACACCATGATAAACTTTGAAGCTTTTGGTGGGAAGGTGGTATAGGAAGCAATGGTGTTGTTTACTTAGGAGATGGTGGATGTAGTTCTTTTTGTACCCACATAGACATAGCATTTTTATGATTTTTGTTTGGCTTGTGGAAATTTTGGAATTTTTGAATAGAATGTGCGTTCGGATGGAAGGGTATGGTTTGGATTTTCGCGATGTGGAAGAGGATGCCTCATTTGATTTAATTAAATTTTTATTAGGGACCCAAATCAATTTTTTTCTTTTTTCTTTTGGAGGTATGGGATTAGGTAGAATTTTGGATGGATTTTTCTTTGACTCTTTGCATTGATGCCCTAAGGCATGAGGATTTTTAGGATTGTTGGCTTTATGAATAGAGGCATCCAAATTTTTATTTTTGAATTCCATGGGATAGGTGGAATGATTGGAAGCTTATTGTTTAGACAATATGTGTATTTTTTGTTCATGATTAGGAATGTTAGGGTATTTTTTGATAAATGGATAAGAGGATTGGATGGTAGGGATATTAGGTATTGGGAGTAATGGTGGTAAAGTGGATGGAGGGATATTAGGAGTTGGAAATAATGGTGGTAAAGTGGATGGTGCAAGGTGTATAGTCACATGCTTTTGACATTTGTAAGATAATGGAGGTGGAATTGCAACATATGTTTTAGGGATATGATAGGCTTTGTGATGGAAAGTGGACTTATGAGGCATGGAGGAAGTACAAACATCTTTATATTGTTTACCTTGGGGTGTGTATATAAGGCCATATGAGTATGGAGGGACCTTGACATGGATGGGCTCCAAAATTCCTTGTTCATAAAGACCTAAGCCTTTACCTTGATAGTTCATGTTTTGAAGCATGCGATGGACAATGGGACTAGGTGTGTTTTAGAAACTAGACTTGAGTTCATTATTAGATGAAGAAGTTGAAGTGGATAAAGGTTGTTGTTTTCCTAAAGAATAACACTCATGGAAAAAGGTGGATATACCAATAGGATATGATGGAAGACTTGAGGTGGGATTGATAGTTGATGTGGAAGGATCATTAGGATCTTTGTTATGTTCATGTAGATCCAAGTTATGTGTTTGATCTTCTATGTGTGCTTGGGAGGCACATGTATCATCATGAAAAGTGGGAGTTTGTGCATCATGGATAGGGCTAGATGGAGGGGAAGTTTCTTTGCTTTGAAGGAAGGCCATGGAATAGGGTGAATGTTCAAGTAGGTCAACAATACTTTCAATATGTGGATCCTGGATGTCTTGTTCATGAATGGTAGTTGGGGTATGGATAAGATCAAGTTTCCCATGGATAGGTTCTTCATCATGAATAGTGTCTTTATCATGGAAAATATATATTTTATGGATAGGTTGCATGCAAATTATTTGATCTTGATTAGTAGGATGGCTTGATATTTCCCCATGCTTAGAATTAGGCTCTTGACATACCTCTTGGATTGCTTGAATATAAGTGGATGAGGAAGGATCTTGGAGGGACTCGAAATGTTCTTGATGATCAATCTCATGAGGGCATGATGGAGGTTGACTTGGGCTCATGGGGGGAGAATCTATAATAGGTTCAAGGGGTTGTGGGTGACATGGCGTAATTAGAAGACTAGGCATGGTGTGGGAAGAATATTTTGTAAGCTCAAGGATGGTAAATGATCGACATGGTTGAATCCCTAATAGTAGACCTTGGGTCACATCCTTTTTAGGTCGATGGGTGGATTTGGGATTGATTTTGTAATGTTTGAACAAAGTGAATGTAATTGATAGAGGATTGGATGATGGTGTGTGTAATGAAGGATGTGATGGGTTGGAATGTGTGGGGACCAATGGATTTGGACTAGGACATGGTGGATTTAGGATAGGCCTTTGATTAGATGGTGGTATAATATATTTATAGGATGCATGAGCTAGATTTATATTTCCCTTGTCAAAGGTGGCATTAAGACTTAAAGGCTTTTGATCTTGTTGTGAAGGTGGACTTTGGCTCACATGTGCTTTTTGTGTGATGAATTGATGGGTTGATGTAGGATTGACATGGAAAGAGGTGGGATAAGGTGATATGGAATTGTTTTGATATTTGGATGGATTATATTGATATAGAATGGAGGGAGATGTCACATAGGAATGAGGTGGAATTTATTGGTGTTGAATGAATAGAGGATAATGCGCTTGTTGGGTTTGACAAGTGGCTATGAGATATTGGGCTTGAACTATGAGATGTTGCATTTGAGGTGATTGAATTGTTTGAAGTTTTTGGATCATGTCATGGATACCTTGAATGATTTCTTGGTTTAAAGGTGATTGGCTTGTTTGAGCTTCATGAAGTATGTGAACAATCTCTTGTGCTAAGTCTTCTAATGTTGGCATGGTGTCACTTTTGGAAAATATTTGATTAAGATTACAATGATGATTCAAAATTATGTGATTGCTTGAAGGACTAGGATGATTTGGCTTGGAAAGATTGGATGATGTGGAAAATATTTATTGAAAGTTTGACTTGGGCAATATCAAAAACAAGATCTCACAAGTAAATGCATGGACACACACCAAACACAATGATAAATTTATATTTCAAGATTAAATGTTATGATTAAGAAAATACTTGAATACAAAAAAACCAACCTAATGTTAGTCAAGTGGGTATGGAAAATTAGGTCTTAAGCTAGGATGCATGAGGTTGACTAGGGATGATTTGAAAGAAAAATCCTACCACACAACTAGGTGAAAGAGGTAACCCACCCTTAACCTTCACTTCCCAAAGGTATAAAGTTTTTTGGGGCTTAGCCAAGAGTGAAAAGATTTCAACTCCCAAAGGAGATTGTCTTTTGATTCAAAACTCGATTGAGGTCATCCCTTGGAGTGGTGTGTCTCCAAGTAGGCCTCCTAAGAAGTGTATGACAAAAGTGAACCAAATGAGGAATTTTTTATCACACACGCACTTGATTCACACTCACAGTTGTTAATTGACCCTTATAAATGAAATGTGTGTAAACAGTTCAAGCACTTGTTCTTTTTAACCCCAAGTCAAGATGTGTGATAGCAAACAAGATTGATTGTAGACCTCAAAATCCAAATGTGTGATCAAACAAGTTGTTCTTTTTAAGCCCCAAATTGAAGTGTGTTGACAAGAAATGATTATAGATGAATGATGGAATGTGTGCACCTAGACTTTCTTTAGCTCCAAATTTTTTTCCACTTGACCCAATTTGTCTTTTGAAGTGTTTATTTTTCTGCACATTCACAAAACCAACAACAAAGCCAAAACCCTAACAAGATTGATCACTAATATTAGAGGGTTAGCTAGTCAAGATAAATCTAATTTTTGAAAATGTTTTTGGCATAAAAAATAAAAACATAGAGAATAGACCCTTACTAAAATTTCAAGAGCTTTCCAAAAATGTAAATAATCTAAAAAAATTGTTGATTTGCACCCAAAATTAATTTTTCATGAAAAATCATTAAAAAATTATAAAAATTTCAAAACAAGTCCAAAAATTCTTACTTTTTACTAAAATCTCCTGACATCATCCCCAACCTACAAAATTGTTTTTGTGAAAAGATCTACAACCATTTGTGACATATAAACAAATCTTTCTAAACCCTAATTTTCAAAGATCTGATTTTTTTTTAATTATTTTTCATCCAAATTAAAAACATAAAGAATAGACCCCTATTATAATCTAGAGAGATTTCCAAAAAAATAAAAAAAATAAAAAAAATTCTCTAATTTTCTCTCAAAATCATTTTTTTATGAAAAATAATAAAAAAATATAAATAATTAAAACCAGATCCAAAAAATCTGATTTTTGGAATGAAGGCTCTTGATATTGTCCCCAACTTGTAAAACAATTTTGTGAAAAAATAAATAGCCATTTAAGAGATATGGTCAAATATTTCCAAACCCTAGGCTTGTGTCTCCAAGCCTAGCTGCAAAATTTAAGTCTCCAAATTTTTGCATAAAATAATAATATAAGATTAGGGAAACCTACAAAAATTCAGATTTGTGTTGGATTCACCAATGTAAATCAAGGTTAAAATTATCAAAGGTTAGGAAATAATGCATATAAATAAAAACGCTAATAAATAATGAAGCACAAATCAGCATAAAGACATAAAACATGGAACAATATTACCAAATATCTTCATGCCACCATTGATTCACCTCCCTTGCACTTCTCCATTTTTCTTGAATATGATAATTGCCCTTAGATTTTTAGTATGGAGTAATAAGCCTAGGACAATGGCTAGAAAAATATTGAAGATTGTTGTCTCACACTAGTAGCATGTACTTGCATATGAACTAGATCTATCAAAATGACAATGACAAGGGTCTTTTACAAAAAAAGACAATTTTGAATGAAGGGCTAAGATTGAAAGTCAATAATCAATGGCCAATAATGAAAGATGTAGTATGGACTAGGGTTAGGGAAAAATTAGGGAAAATGATAAGGATTCACGATCAAGATTAAATTATAAATAATTTAATCAAGGGTGGAGGTTAATTGAGACATGGATAGCTAAGGACTTGATGTGGAAGATAAGATTGGCATGAACAAAGAGGTGAGAGGAGATTAAATAATAATAAAATTATTTCATCTAGGTGGCCAATGAATAATTAAATAATTAAAAATAATTATTTAATTATAGAAGAATGTGACAAAGGGAATATTTTGAATTAAATAATGATTTAATTCAAAATTTAAGAGAGTAGACCAAATTAAATAAATAAAATTTATTTAATTTATGAGAGAAGAGACTAATGAATAATTAAATAATTAAAATAATTATTTAATTATAGTAGAAAGTGGTATAAAAATTAAATAAGTAAGAATTTATTTAATTTTAGAAAGAAAGGGACTTAATTAGTGACATATTTAATTAATCAAGGAGGAATAAAGATATAAATGAATTAGTTAAATAATTTAAAATAATTTAATTAATAGAAGACTTATGACTTTAGAAAATGATTAAATAATTAAAATTATTTAATTATCAAAGACAAAAAAGGAAATGATGGAGAATTTAGAAGTCGTAGGCCTAGGACAATTTTTAATGTCTACATAAAGGATAAACCTACTTCTGCTAATTTTGAAAAACATGTGAATAAAAGCCCTCTAGAGAAGGAGAAAAATGAAGGTACTATTATCTCTACCCTACATGCTAAAGAAGAAAATAGTTGGTTCATTGAAAGTGGTTGTTCACATCACATGACTGGTGAAAAAAGTGAGTTTGTTAAACTTGAAAAATATGATGGAGGCTTGGTTATGGCTAGAGATGATACTGGAGCTAAAAATTGTGGGATAGGTTCAGTAAGTTTTGATGGAAAGCATAATATTGATGATGTCTACTATGTTAAAGGATTAAGGCATAATATTTTGAGTGTTGGTTAGATGTGTAGTAAAGGATAAGAGGTGTGAGATACATAAAGGATTTGAAACATTTATTGTTGCAAAAAAGAAATATGAAGGAAATTTCTATCAACTTAAGGGTTCTAATGGATGATGCTTTATGATTCAGATTAATGATAGTTGGTTATGTCATAGAAGAATGTGTCACATGAATTTTGATAAATTGGCAAGGATTAATGCAATTCAGGTCATGAGAGATTTACCAAGAATTACAAAGCCTATTAATGTTATCTGCAAGAATTATTAGTTTGGAAAGCAAGAAAGAAGTCACTATAGATCAAAGGAACAGTCTACTACTGGCCTACGAGACTTAATTCATACGAATCTCTATGGTCTGAAAAGAGTGAGAAGTCTACAAGGTGAAAGGTAATTTATGATTTTGATTGATGATTATTCTAGATATACATGGGTTACATTTCTTAGAGAGAAATTAGATGCTTTAAACAGATTTAAGACATTTAAAGCTATGGTTGAAAATGAAATAAACTTGAAGATAAAATGCTTAAGGTCTAACAAAAGTTGAGAATTCACCTCCCATGAGTTTAATATGTTTTGTGAAGTGCATGGAATAAAGAGATAGTTATCTTGTTCAAGAACTCCTCAACAAAATGGAGTTGTTGAAAGTAAAAATAGAATAATTCAAAAGGCTGCTAGATCAATGATGAATAAGGCTATTTTACCAAAATTTTATTGGAGAGAAGCTATTCATACTGATTTTTATGTATTCAATTGAGTTCAAGAAAGAGACAATAGTACAAATACCCCCTATGAGCTATGGTTTGGAAGAATTCCTATTGTTTCTTGTAAATATTGTACTTAGGCCTGATGATATAACCTTTGCTGGTATCTCCAAGGTGGAGGTACAAAAAAGTCTTTCAATCCTTGGAAACATACAAAACTAGCAAGTCTTTAGTGATGATGAAGACATTCTAAGGTTTTTGAAGTGCGTAGACCAACATAAAGGTCAAGAGATTGGTTTTGTAGCTTTTTTTGAAACAGTGGACGGGAAGGATATAATTTTTGGCAATGGGGTTATTCAATTGAAAACCAAAAATATCCCTGAAGGTCTTATGGCTTTAGAAAGGGTCTTTGATGGCCCTTACAAGAGAAATGCCAAGAAATCTTCCACACATCCATAAGACCTAGAAGAGGTGAACTTGGGGATTGAGAGTGCCCCTAAGAAATTTTATGTGGGCAAGAAAATGAATCCAAAGATTAAAGCAATGTTGATTTTTTTATTAAGAAACTATAGGCATGTTTTAGCTTGATCTTATGATGATTCAAAGGTATATAAGGAGGAGTTATTTTAGCATGAAATTCCTCTGAAAGTAGATGCAAATCCTTTCAGACAAAACAAAAGGCCTATTAACCCCACCTTAACACCAAAGATGCAGGAAGAATTGGTGAAGCTAAGGGATGCTAGCATAATAAAGCCTATTAGGAACTCATCATGGGTGTCTAGCCTAGTTCCAGTAAAAAAAAGAATGGTGACATTAGATTGCACTTTGATTTTTAGAAATCACAATGTGTCATCATTAAAGGATAATTATCCATTGCTTAATATGGAATCCATGTTGCAAAAGGTGACTAGATGTGAAATCTTGTCATTGACAAATGGTTTATCTAGTTATAATTAGGTCAAAGTGAGGGAGTCTAAGTAGAATAATATTGAATTTAAAACTCCATGGGGCACCTATGTTTATGTGAGAATTCCATTTTTCTTGACAAATGTAGGTGTAAATTTTTAGAGGGCTATGGATATAACATTCTCTTATTTTATAGACCTATTTATGGAAATCAACCAAGATGATTTTACCACCTAATGCAAGAAGGAAGAAGATCATTGTATGCACTTGGAGAAAATCTTTATCAGGGCCCTTGAGTATGGAATTTAACTTAACCAAAAGAAGTATGCCTTTGGAGTTACTAAAGGAAATTTACTGGGGAACATTGTGTCGAAAGGTGTGAGAATTGACCCTGAGAGGGTAGCTTGCATTGATAGAATCTCACGGCAAAATAATGTAAAAGGAATTCAATAATTCTTTGGGAAAATTAAATTTCTAAGAAGGTTTGTCACAAAATTTGTAGAAATCATCCTCCCCATATTAAAGATGTTGAAGAGAGTGAGAATGTGGAGTGGATTGAAGATCCCACCAAGAATTTTCAAGGTATTAAAAAATTCATCAAGGAGGTCCCATATTTAAGGAATCTTGATTTCTCCAAGCCACTACAAATCTTCTCTTTTGTATCTTTCCACACAATTGCTGCATTTTTATTGCACAAAAATCAAGAAGACTTTGAGAAACCAATTGCATTCTTTAGTAAGTCACTTCAAAATATTGAGCTAAAGTATGACTTAATTGAAAAGAAAGCCTATGCATTGGTTAAGTTTGTTAAGAATTTCAGGACCTATGTAGAGAAATACAAGGAGTTTATTTGCTTCATGGAAAGTATTGATTAGTGTATGATGGAGGTAGTTGATCCTAGGACATTCTGGATCATTCCCATGGGATATGAAGTCAATAGGAAAGTTTTGGATATGTACGCTCAAAACATATTGAGTAAACCAGTGGATCTAATAAAAGAGAGGTTTGAAACATATGCAGAGAAATATAGATAGGTGCATAGTGAACTAAGAAATCCTATTGTTACTAAAAGAGTCAAAAAAGAATTTGAAGTTCTTGCAAGAAGTATGGGAGTACCTGTATAATTGCTAAAAGAAGGAAGCAAGAAAAGTCAAGATGTTTAAGTTGTAAGTCATGAAACTAAGGAAGCAGAAAAAGGTCAGTTAGCTAGTACGGAAACACCATCTACCCAAGATAGAAAAACTAGAAGCTTTGCACCCCATTCAGTCCCTGCAACACTATCAATCCCTATGAAAAATGAAGCCAAGGGATCTGGTAAAGATGGGAAGAGAAAGAAAGGAAAAAGAAAAAGAGTGTATATGAATGTCTCTGAGGATGAAGAGAAATTTTTTGATGAAGAAGTAAAATAAATCAGACATCAAGGCACCAAGGTAGCATCAATCAAAAAATACAAGCCTTTCCGTGGAGATAACTAGGAAAAGAAGAAAGCAAATATTAACAAACCAAGTATGTCACCTAAAGAAGTTGAAAAAGCTATAATCAAATATCAAAATTTAAAACCACTTTGTGAATGATATGAGTCTTTTTGTGAATCTAATTGAAGAACTATTGAAGAGGAAACTATTAAGCATATAAACATTTTCAATAAAGTGTTGATAGAAATAATGCCAAATCTACCAAAAAGTTTATATGACATATTGGAGATGAGGAGAGTTAATGCCAGAAATGAAGAATAATAGGTGAGAGAAAGGATATTATCATAGATTTGTCTGATAATGTCAGTAGATGAGATGAAGGCATTCTTGAAAAGAACAAATAAAGAATTTAAGAAAAAAAAAAGAGTGAAAAATCTCTTGTTTGGGAAAACAAATGAAGTGATAAAAGAGACTGAGTAGATCCTCAAAAAAATCCTACTAAATGAGAAAATTAATGTAGTTGTGGAGGACTCTTATGTTGAAGAAGTACCCTCTGGTCCAAAAAGGGAAACAAAAGAAGCAAATGTTGAAAATATTGTAGCTGATCTAGAAAATGAAAAGGCAAATGATGACAAGATTGAGGATACTCAAATTTCTCTTCCGGTAGACAACACAGAAAATCCTATGGAAGTTGAAAATCCTAAAAATTTATTAGTTGGGGAAATGAAAATCAATGAAGGAAAATCGAAACCTGCAACTAAAGAAGTAATAGTTTAAGAAAAGAAAATTGAGATTCATGGTCTGGTTGAAGAAAAGAAAAGTGAAGCAAGAGACACTGTTCAAGCAGTTAAAAATTCTTGGTTGAACAAAAGGAAGAATTGGATCCAAATCTGATTGAAGGTCCTATTAATATATCTATCTTAAGTCCAATCTAGAAGATGAAAGTAGCCAAGATTTCTCAAGCTCAAGCCAGGGAAGAGATATTAAAATCACACATTGAAGATAGTGAACTGTTAAATCTTGCATCTGGAGTATTAGAGAAGATAATGCCATCATATGTGAAAGATTCAGCTAGCTCATCTTCCAGCAAATTGAAAAGACTTATCAACCTAGTTGACACTCACTTTGAGTCACTAGAAAAGTCAACCATGGTGAAAGTGCATAATGAATTTGATGTTAAATGGTTTGATTGATTGAAGGAGATGATTGTCCAAGACAAAATCATTTTAACCACATGTGTAAAAAATGTGCATAATGCTTTATCAGAAGGTGGTAAGATCTATAAAGCATGTTTATCTTTTTCATAGTTTACTAAAGAAAATGAGAAAAAGGTGAAAGATATGGAAAGCCAATTAAGCACCATATCTGAAGAATTTGATCCTCTAACTGGTGGAATTGGAAAGACAAAGAGAGAATTGATGTCCCTTCTTGATATGATAAAAATATTAAAGCATGAGAATGAAAAAATTGTGGCAAGGAATTGTGAACTCAGGAGCATAATCTGTCCAAAACTTGACATATTGACTAGTGCTCTAAAAGAAGGAAAATAATCTATATGAGTTGTTGATTCGGCCAACCTAGATTCTACGGAGACACAATATTATTTGATCTATGGTCATATTAAAATCCTAGAAAGTCTCAAAAGATTTTGGGACACAAATTTGATTTAGTTGAAGAAAGACTTTGCAAACATCTTTCAACTCATGTAAGTTAAGGTAACATTTTTGCATAAATTGTTTGATGAGTTGATCCATTTTTGGTATATGACCTCTACCTTTGCCATTGATGTCAAAGGGGGAGAAGAGTGGAGTGAAAAATTCTTAATCATCTCAAGGGGAGAATTTATTTTTTTTAAATTTTTGAGAAGGCAGTGCAGTCTATCTTGGTACTAGTCTGACACTTAGTCATTTTTCACTAAGTGTTGCCATCAATGCCAAATGGGGAGATTTTTTCCAAGAGACACTGTGTGTATCGCTTTGTGTTGTCATTTATAGAAACCCTAATCAATGATCAAATCCACACACTATCATTCAATCATACCGACAGGAAGATTGATGATTGTCAAGGAAGAACAGAGTATTTGATAACACAGTGTTCATCGATTTGTATGAAGATTTCAGGTTATTATTTTATATTGTGCATCCTAGGGAATATTTTCTAGTATACTATCTTTGTTTCTACTGAAGCACAATGACTCATATTAGTTCGTATGGAAGTTAGAAGATTCAATTGACTTGTTCTTAGTTTTTCTTGTATTATGGTTTACTTCATGAATATATTAAGTTGTGGATGTATGAGAACCAATTAGTTAAGTAATTCTATGTTTGTATATCTTTATTTGGGTCCTAGACAAGTTGTAGCCAACCATTAAGGGTACAAATTGCATATATTTCATAATTTGAGGCTAACAGTTGTAATTTTCTTGTGTTTTGTTGAAGTTGACAAAGTGTAATTGAATCTTATGTTGTGGATATATATATATATGATCATTTGTATCATTTTGGTGTGTCTGTGATGTGTGTATTGATGTAAATTATGAATAAGAGCATAACAGAAGAGCAATAATGTATAGTTTCACTTGCGCATAAAAGAGCAGAAGTGAAAAATCAGTCCATAGGATAGCAGATCTATTATTGAGCCTAACCGGAACTGTAATCAAGAATTTGTGGATGCTAATTTTCTTAGTTCAAACTCTCAGATGGATTTAATCTAGTTTTATTTGTAAGGTTGTGAGCCAATCCTTTGAGGAGTGAGCTCTAGGTAGTGTGCCTAAATTCAAGTGCATTCCCATTTTGTAATCTTCATTTGAGTATAATCAGATCATAATTGTGGATTGGCCAATCATCTTGGTTTTTCCCCTAACAGGGTTTCCACGTAAAAATCTTGGTGTTATGGTGTTGTGTCAATTTTATTTTTTATGCACTATGGTTGAATGTTACTAATGCTTTGATGATAAAGGTTAATGAAGTTAAATTTTGCACAACATTGATTCACCCCCCTCTCAGTGTAGCTTTTTTCCAACATGGAATTCAATTTTTTTAATGTCAAAACTCTTTAGGATAATTACCATATTTCTAGTATGGAACACCTACTACAAAGATTCATTGATCAAAATTGATGTCCATGATGGATGTGTTCTAATGGTACAACTAGTGGTGTTCAAGGATTCAAGAAAACACAAAAGTGCATTCACAATCCTTAAGGCATGCATGTTTATATGAATATGTTTTTTGGGCTCAATAATGTTGGTTTATCTTTCTAGAGAACCATGGATGTTAAATTTTTGGGCCTCATAAATAAAATCATGATGGTATACCAAGATAAAATAATGGCTCACTCCAAGGATAGGTAAAATAATTGCAATAACATAGATTAAATCCTAAAAATGTATATTTGGTGTAGAAGACAATAAATTTTTAGGATAATTTATGTCTAAATATGGTTTTAGGATAAATACAAAAATATTAAGATTAATTGACCTTATTCCACGTCTGAAATGGTCAAGGCATGTGATCTTTCTTTTTTTAAATCAATTTCATAAGAACGTTCAACTTCTAAGAAGACCAAATCAATCTCCAAGATGAAAAAGAAGTAGCGACCAATTACTTGGAGTGATGAATTAGCTAAGACATCCAGGAAGATAAATGAAGACATTAAAGAAGAATAAGTTTTGGTAATTCCAAATAATTCTAAACACTTCCATCTCTTCTCATTTTCTTCTTTTCATATTTTTATTATTGTGTTTCTCCAAAAGAGTAAGGATAGATATGAGTAGCCTATTGTATTTTTCATGGTATTTACAAAGAGAAATATTTAATTATTCAATAATAGAGAAAGATGTGATTTTACCCTAGTAAAATGCATCAAGAATTATAAGTCATAATTAATAGAAGAGAATATAATTGCATATACATCAGACACATCAATAAAATATAAAACTTAATGTCAAGTAACAAAGTGGTTTGACCCTTATTTTTAATGGAGCTCTCTTCAGGCGGTGTTGCTATTTTTTCAAATTTTTAGAGGGTGAGAAATCTTGGTCCTCTAGGTTGAGTTAATGGTGGTGGGTATGTTGATGGTGTGGTGGTGTTTAGAGGCTATCTAGCTAATAGAAGTTATGGTAGGTCATCTCCATTGGTTGTGTTCGTTGCTTTTAATGAACCAAGATGATCTCACAATACAACCTATGGAATTACCATCTTCCAATGGTTAGCTAATTGGAGGGATTGGCCAACGAATGAGTGAAATATGCAAAGGATTTTCTCCTACACTTTGGGCTCTACAAAGCTTGGGAGCTTGATCCCAAAAAATGTACCTTATAATCCTATGTGCCATTTAACCTTAGATATTGTAAATAACATATAAGCTGTACTTGAAACTGCTTGACAATTGAATAACTGCAAAGGTGTAGAAAATCCTTATATATTAATTATTTACAAATCAATAGAGCATGATAGATTTCACTTGACATACATTTTACGAAAAGTGTAAAGAATAAATGATTTGAATGTTTTTTTTGTGAATGATCAAGAATTATTGCAACACACACAAATCATAGAACAATGCCTTAGTTCAGGATATAGGGTCTAATATAATGGAAAAAAACTTGATAATAGGTGAACACTTAGCATTTTAGAGCTTGCATAATGATGCATTACAATATTACTCTCAATTACTAAAAACTGAAACTCATTATCTTATCCTAACACTCAAACCATCTAAATATATGAATTCATCCAAGCAATTTAACAAATTATTTGAATTTAGACAAGGACAAAGCCATACATTCATTGAAAGAAATAAAGACCACTGAAACAAACCTTGATTATTTCATTGATAATTCAAATGGTGAATACATTAAGAGATAATTAGCTTTGAAGATATTCCATTCCTTATGCTCAATGCTAGTACTATTTATCAAAATTTTCTTATAGAAATAAAAGACTTATAACCTAAAATTCAAACTCTATTCTATTCTATGTATTCGATATTTACAAAACTTGCTCTCTAAGATTGAAAAACAACCCATACAATTGGCCCTACATTCTAGTTTATAAAAATAAGGGAGAAAAACAAGCCTTAGGCCAGTGTACACATGTCACATTTTCATTTGGTATTCACAATTACATTCAAAACATAGTTATATTTGCCAAAACTCAAGGGAGATTTTCATATGAGACAAAAATAATTTCCCATTGATTGCTAGATATTTCTCTCACCTTCCAAAAGGCTCTTTAGTTAGTGAAAATATTCTTTCAATGGTATACAACACCACTTCCACATGCTCCAAAACTTGAGAATGAAAATCATAAAATAAGAAGAAGAGAATATACCAAAACCTTTCCACATTAGCAATCTATGTCATCAGTTTTGAATTAGAGAAAATACAATCTTTGAGCGTTGATATATCAAAGGCCTAATTTGTACTAGTTCTAGGCCATGCATTATATTTCTCATGTTGTAACCATCATTGTTGAAGACAAAAAAAAAAAATTATCACCACCCTACCAATACAACACCCTATAGGTCCAAAATGTAATCTAGGGTAAAATTCAGGTTAAGGTAAAACAACATCAAAACTAAAATTATGAAGCCTTAAACTAGAAATCGAGAACAATCCAACAAAAGAAACATAAACATGAAGTAAATATCACCTATGCCATGGTTGCTTTATCTCCATTTCTCTTCTCCATTTTGTCAGAATGTACTTGATGCCCTCATATTTGAGTATGCAATAATAGCCTATAATAATGGCTAGCAAAATATTGAAGATAGTTGTCTCGCTAGTAGCATGTACTTGCACATGAACTAGATATCTTAAAATGACAAGGATAGGGGTCTTTTATAGAAAAGGAGAATTTGAATGAAGGGTTGTGATTTAATGTAAATACGATATGTCAATCAATGGCTAAGATTGTAGTAAGGAATAGGGTTAGGGAAAAATTAGGGAAAAGATGAGAATGAATGGTTAAGATTGAATTATTAAATATTTTATTCAAGCGTTGAAATTGAATGAGACAAGAGGAGATAATATTTTGCACAAATAATGAGGTTGGCACAGAAAAAGAGGTTGCTAGAGAGAATCAAATAAATACAAAAATATTTGATTTGAGATGGAAATGAATAATTAAATAATAGAAGTATTATTTAATTGTGGACATGTGATAGGTTGAATTTTTCATTAAATAACAATTTAATTCAAAAGTGGGACATGAATAATTAAATAATAGAGACATTATTAATTAAAGGAGACATGTGACAAGCTGATTTTTGAATTAAAGAATAATTTAATTCAAAACTGGGAAGAAGATGACAAATTAGTAGACAATTAAATAAATAAAATGTATTTAAATTAATGAAAGAAAAG
Organism: Sequoiadendron giganteum; assembly: GCA_007115665.2. Classification (NCBI taxonomy): domain Eukaryota; kingdom Viridiplantae; phylum Streptophyta; class Pinopsida; order Cupressales; family Cupressaceae; genus Sequoiadendron; species Sequoiadendron giganteum. The sequence continues at coordinate 36,500,482 of VCHN02000014.1, forward strand.
GCAAGTGAATAATTAAATAATTAAAATAAATATTTAATTATAGTAGGAAGTGATAAATAATTAAATAAAAAAAAATTATTTAATTTATCAAAAGAGGAAATATAAAGATAGAAATGAATTAATTAAATAATTAAAATTATTTAATTAATAAAAGACATATGACCTTAGAAACTAATTAAATAATTAAAACTATTTAACTATTAGGAGTAAAGGAAGAAATTGATGGAGAAAGTAAAGTTCGTAGGCCTAGGACAATTTTTAGTGTCTACATTATCAACATATTTGGTCTTCAAAAGTTCAAAGTCCTCATTAGAAGGCCAATCAAATTCCATAACTTCATCCACCCTTTTCCTATAAGGGATGTACTTTATTACTACTTAGTTTGCCTCTTTGTTAAATTCCTCAAGGAAAAATCCTATGTGAGAGAGCCTATCCATGCTATTCATTAGCATTTCCACATCAACCCCATCACAAATCAATGTAGTCTGAGTAGCTATCACCTTGCTTCTTGTTCCTTCCATTGCTGAAAAGGTTTGACTTCACCATCTTCATTTAGAATGTCTATGAGTAAACTAAAAATCCATTCAGCAAACCTTTTCAGCAGCTCCCTAGTCTTATTTTTTAATGGTTCAATCAATCGTTGAAACTCCTTAATTGCATTTACAAGTTTAAGGGTTGGGACAATTTTGGGTGGTTGATTGGCATCATGCTTTGATCCAATGGCCCTATCTCTTAGTGCTTGGAGTCTAGGGATCCACTTTTCCATCAATGGGATGGTAACTTTCCTGTCCTTGTCAAAAATTCTTATTGCATTGAACATAGAAGAATAGTTTGAATGAATACCAATCAATTTTCTTGTAATCCCTCTATTCAAATACTCCAATACAACTATGGCAATCTTCATGTTAAATGAATTAATTCATCAAATTTTTGACACCTCTCCTCATAATTCTTTAGTTTCTCCACCAAATCTTCCTTGGTTATTTCTTCTATAAGAGATGCACTTGATGTACTTGGAGGTGGTTGTGCTATGGGCACATTTTCAAAATTAGGAGGTACAACTTTAGTTGGTATTGGAGGGGGTGAATGAATAGGAGAAGGTGGAAGCTGCTCTAGTGGATATGGGGGAGAAAGGATTGCTACTTGTGAAGGACCTGATGCATACATTGATTGGGACTTTTCCCTCAACAATGTGATCTCCAATTGCATTTCAACAATCTTCTATTGTCCCTTATTGTACTTAGCCACCATATTAATATATTGTGTTCTAAATTTATATCTTTCCTCTTATAAGGATTCTACTATGAACTTTATAAATTGAGCTATATTCACATTTAATGTAGATGTCTCCATTGCTGATGTATCAAATACTCTTTGAATTATTAACCTTCCTCTAACACCTACAGATGGCTCTACAACCTTTAGATTTTATTTTTTGGGGATAAGGCCCAAATAGCCAATGTATCCCATTGGGCATTGAATATTGATCCCTGTAAATCCATTGTTACTTCCTCTTCAGGGGTAAATATAGGGGAATCATGCTTGGTTGTTGCAACAATAATGGGTTACACTTTATGAGACATCCTAGTTTTCGGCCTTCTATTATGATTTTAATAACTAGCCCTTACAACCATCATTCAAAGATTGGACATCTAACCTAAATAGCCATCTTAACCTTCAAGAAGGTGCATTTAAAATTTTCAACCTAGGGACGTGAACCTGAAATGGGTCGGCACAGTATGTGCACTAGGGATTTCAAAGTAGTCATATTTATTCTATAGCTAAGAAGGACTTAATGCTGAAAGTAAGTTGCATGAAAGGAAACAAAGAAAGTGTTGAACATCACTCCATCAAACTAAACTGAACATTCATAACATAAATGAAAATCTGAGCAACAAATAGGGAACTACTTTGCCCACTTTGGCTACAAGAATAGTCATAGAATGGACTTCTATTGGCTGCAGGAGAAGTCAATGCCAAATTCTTAACTAAGTAATGGACATAAACTAACACTAATCTAATCTAAACTAAAAGAATGAATTACTCAACAAGTGGGCCCCCTTGGATGAGTATCCTCTAAACTAATATAAAACTCAGATACTCAACTCAAAATCTTATTTCATTTATCAAAAAATGTAATTACAGAAAACATGGTTGATAATTAGCTTGTACAAGAAATTGGTGATCAACTCACTAACTCAGTATCACTAGCTATCACTAGCCCGAGGAAGGAGGATTCAAGCCTTATTTAAACCAACTAACACAGGGCCATCAACTCCCACTAATTGAGAGGATTCCATTTAGGGAAAATAGGAAAGAGAGGAAGGGGTGGTTACACATGGAGGGGGATCCATTCAGACATGCATGCCCAAACGGGGACTCAACCACTGCCGTAATGCCTACAATTATCAAGGCCATTAAATATTGGCGCAAGACGGTTACATGTGGCTAACACAAAATCTTTCGTCGTGGTCCTTAAGTTGACCTTCATGTGTTTCCTCAACCTAACCAGCTAGCAACTGCATTTCTCAACTTAGCATGTCAATCATGTTTGCAGAATAATGTCAGTACACATAATAATCACATAATAATAACCACCTTAAATAACATTCATCAATCACATGCAAGATAAATATAGATGGTTCACCTAAGAGGTAAATATCATAAAAACTAGTAGAAATGAGATTAGTCCAAATGTCATATGTTTGAGAGAAATTATATTAAAAATACCAACATATAATTTCAAAGTCTGAGGTAATCTTATCAAATCACAAGAGATTCTACCCCCCAAATTAGGCCAAAATCTAGACTCGTCACTCCCACCAACCTAATGTTTTGTTGGTCCTCCAACAGGGGAAGATTTATGCTTCTCCTTTGTTAAGGTCCTGAAGTATGCGACTGATAGCTATCCAATGTCTGTGTCTATAGTGGGTGAATTAGGATTCTAGTAAAATATGCCCAACTCATCAAGCCTCCTCTATCTTTGTTGTTCCTCTGAAATATCATACTTGTAGAATTTGAAGTTAGGTATAGGCCATAGGAGGATAGGCGGCTGAAAAGTTAGGGGAAGCCATTCATGCCCTTTGGTTCTCCCAAGTTGGATATACCTGCCAATTCTCTTCAGTGCAACAAAATAATTATGAATAAAGTGTGGCTCAACCTGCTTTAGTTCATTAGTCAATAGGTTCCATCGTTGAGATATATATCTCGTCATAGTATCCTCTCTTGTAGTAGTTTTTACCTCATATTCACTGTACACAGCCTCAATCCATGGCATAATTTGGTCACCATAGATCGGCCTAAAGAGAAATCTATTCCAATCTGTATAAATTTCTTTGGGGTTATTTGATTAAACCCTAATGGTGAGAGGAATGTTGGATTCCTTCTTCTTACAAGAATTGTATTCTTCACCCTAATTGATCTCATTCTGCACCCATGACACAAATTCTCTAAATTGTATGTCTCCAACATAAGGCAGTAGGTTCCATTCTTGATCTTTTGAAACAACAAAGTTGTGCAAATAAAATTCACATAGAAATTTTTTCACTTCAGGGGAAGCAATTCTGTAGGGATTGAAAAATTCAGCAGGGGTTTCAATGGAGGGGTTTAGCCCTGAGATCATTCTTGAAATTCTAAAGGAAAGGTATTTATCCTTTAAGTGCAAAGAATAAACCCTTGGATGGGTTCTGCATTCAAATATTTGTGGCACCATAGTTGCAATTCCACTTACCCTTTCTTTCAGAAAAACAATTTCCTCATTATTTTCTTTGATCATCTCATCCCTTTCTCTAATTTATTTTTCCAATCTTTTCTTCTTCTTTTGCCATTCCTCCTCTCTTCTTTCTATTTCTTTCCATAAATTTAAAATAGCTGCATGCATTGAAAAATCAGGAGGGTTATGGATTCCTACTAGGATTTTCATAGAGGGTTTCTTCTCATAGAGAACAATCTACATGGACTCAAGATTTCCCACTGATTCAGGCTATAGAGGCACAATCCCTCTTTATTTTTTCTACTGCAAGGCCTCTTGTTCTTCTTCTGGTGGTGGCTGCAAGAGCTCCTGATTTGTTTCCTAACTTTGCTACATGAACTCCCACTATTGGTCTTGTTGCAGGAAGTCCTAACTTTTCCCATTCCCTTGAGTTTCAACTTCTTCTACAATGGTAGCAAGATCTGCTAGGGTCATTTTTTCTGCCCCTTGAACACATCTTATTTTTTTACATTCTCCTATTCCATTGGAGTGTCTACATTTTCACATGATGTCCCACCAAGCTCAGGATTGGACAAGTTTGATTTCTTGAAAGGGATTTTTCATTTCCCTTTGGTTGTAGGATGAACAGTGCTAGCCTTCATTTTCTTAGGGCTTGGCACCTTTTTCTGCGCAGTTTGCATTTTTCTTCTCCTTGCTTTTGCCTCTCTCTTTTGTGCTCTTTTTTTTATCATATTTTTTAATGGGACATCATCATCATCAGAACTTCATGATGCATCTTCTTTTTCACTCTCATTATTAGAGGAACTAACATTTATTGTCTTTTCTTCAATGGGGGAATCCATACCAACCAGAGGTTGAGGCACTAGAGGTGCCTTTGCCCATGCTCAATATTCTACTAGACCTAAATGACTAAAATGAAACCCTAGGTTAAGAGGGCTCAGGTCTATGCTACTTAGGATTCACAAAATCATCCCAGGCCATTCTAGGGTTTGCATCATGCAAAGATCTCATAACCAAAAAATTTAATTAAACAGTGATGGGATATAGAGTTTTCTCTACCTTTTTGTGTTTCTGCTGCCATAATAGAGAGAAGGTTGTAAAATAAATTGGGCACATTCATTTTCCTCCTGTGCTGCATATGACTCAACAATTTGAAGTGTATTGAATGCAGATTCAACAACCGACCTTCACAAGTGATGTATCTGATGATATACACGACAACCTGCTTCCATGGCTCGGGTAGAGAGATCCTCTTGGCACCTTGTTTTTCAATTGTGAGGGGAGGGTCACCATGCATTGTAAATATGGCTCTAGCTGACTTGGCATCCTTGGAAATAGGGTAAGGTTCACCATCTGCCGACAACCCTAAAACTTCAACAATTCATTCTTTGATCACTATGACCTCTAGTCCTTTTACCATGGCCTTTCCGTCTGAGAATGTATAAGCGAACTCCAATGCAATACCCTCGTTGAAACCATCTAACTTCATAAAATAATCTAGCCACCCACAATTCTAAAATTCAGCTAAGCATGTTGCGTCTTGCAACAAGGCATCATGAGTTGAGGGCTTGTTCTGAATGAGTCTTCCTCCCATTGTCTATACTAAGATCTTCACCCTACAAAATTACCTCTCTAATTCTCAAATTCTTTCCTGTTTGCTTGTTGGGTGAACCATTAATTGGATTTCATTTTACTCTATTTTTAGCAACTTATCACTTTGCATTTCAGAATAATGACAGTTAAAAATAGCAAAATTGGTAATAAAAGGAATCATAATGAGAGGAAATGACGACAACAGTTTACAGTCACATCACACATGTGAACCATCATTCATTTTAAATTTTTAATCAACTCAACAACATTTGGTGATGCAAACAATCATGTATCAGCATGTGGCACTTTTTTTGGATCTTTCTTACCCCTCCCCCCAACCTAAATTTGGACATATTTCCTCACATGCAGAATGGAAAGATTGATTTGGTGGGGGGTTAAATAAAATTATGTGAACATCCATATTATCGTACAATGATTAAATGAAATGGTCTAAAGGATAATTAAGAATGCAATTATTGTGCACATACCTGAGTATGTACAAACATGATTGTGGATAATTCATTGCATGATCAAGGAGAAAGTATCGCTTGCATTGCCGAACAATAACTTGAGAATTAATGACGATGAGGTGGAGTGGTGCGAGGTGAAATGAAATGATGGAAGAGAGAGAAAGGTGGTACGGATGGGCGGATGGGTGGATGGGTGAAGAAATTTATTTCTACAAAAGTAGAAATCCTTATTATGATAAGTACGTACCTCATTTATTTGGAAAGAGGGATAGTAGGTCCACTACCTTTGACAATGACACCGAAAATGTTGACCTTATACAATGATTTTAATAACTAAGCCCTTACAACTATGATTTAGAGATTGGTCATCTGACCTGAATAGCCATCTTAACCATCATGAAGGTGCATTTAAAATTGTCAACCCAGGGACTTGAACTTGAAATGGGTTAGCACAATATGTGCACTAGGGATTTCAAAGTAGTCATCTTTGTTCTATAGATAAGGACTTAATGCTAAAAGTAAATTGAATGAAAGGAAATAAATAAAGTGTTGAACATCACTCCATCAGACTAAACTGAACATTCATAACATAAATGAAAAACTAAGTAGCAAACAAGGAACTACTCTGCTCGCTTTGGCTGTAGGAACATTCAATGCCATATTCTTAACTAAGTACTGAACAAAAACTAACACTAATCTAATCTAAACTAAAAGAATGGATTGCTCACCAAGTGGGCCCCCTTGGATGATTATCCTCTAAACTAATATAAAAATCAGAAACTCAACTCATAATATTATTTCATTTATCATAAAATGCAATGACAGAAAACATGGTTGATAATCAGCTTGTACAAGAAATTGGTGATCAATTCGCTATCACTGGATATTACTAGCCCAAGGAAGCATGATTAAATCCTTATTTAAACCAACTAACATAGAGCCATCAACTCCCACTAACTGAGAGGATACCATTTAGGGAAAGCAGGAGAGAGAGCAAGGTGTGGTTATGCATGCAGGGGAATCCATTCAGACATGCATGCCCAAATAGGGACTCGACCACTGCTGTAATTCCCACAATGCTCAATGCCAGTAAATATTGGTGCAAGATGGTTACATGTAGCTGAGACAAAATCTTTCACTATCGTCCTTTTGTTGACCTTCGCACGTCTCCTCAACTTGATCGACTAGCTGTTGCATTTCTCAACTTAGCATGCCAATCATGTCTGTAGAATAATGTCAGTACACATAATAATCGCATAATCATAACCACCTTAAAGAACATTCATCAATCACATGCAAGATAAATATAGATGGTTCACATAAGAGGTAAATATCATAAAAACCAGCAGAAATGAGATTAGTCCAAATGTCATATGTCGGAGAGAAATTATCTAAAAGTGCCAGCATATAATTTCAAATTCTAAGGTAATCTTATCAAATAACAAGAGATTCTACCCCCCAAATCAGGCCAAAATCTAGACTCATCACTTGTTTTTGCTTAAAATCACATATTTTTGGAAAATATAATGATTTAAGTCTTTAAAGGTTCCATTGAAAGGATTTTAATTAAAGAGGGTTTGAGCAAATCCCCTTAGATCAAACTCCCTTTGATATAACCTCATTAGTTTTAAACCATACATATAATGGAGTCTCCTCTACACCTATAATTTTTTTGATAAAAAACAACTTTTGATTTACATTTTGGGGGATGAAATGAATTCAATTAAAATATATGTTTTGTGAGTATGTAGCCCTTATTATAAGATTCACAAAAAGCATAATTTTAAATATATTTAATTCGATTACTATATTTATTTTTTATTTCTTGTGAATGTAGTTTTTTCAAGGAACATGAAGGTCTTTGTTTCACACATATGAACAAATAGGAAAATAGAGAAAAAAATTCTCAAAATATATGTGCACTAGTTATTGATGCCCTTATTCCAGCACAAAAATAATAAGTTAATTATAATGCATACAAATAGATTCATGTGGTATGAAGTACACCTCTGTCCAAATTATAATTACTTTAACTTGGAAAATTAACTAAAAAAATATGCAACAAAAAATTATGAAAAAATATCCATGCACAAGATATTGGTGTAGAAAATCTATATTTTAAAAATTATAATTGTATACTTTCTATAAAAAACTTATGTGGTATGAAGTAAACATCACTTTTTTTAAAGTAAACATCGCTTTTTAAAAATACTATTTAGTTAAAAAATAAGTTACTAAAATTTATATAAAAGGATTCACAATTTATTCTTAATTTTTCTTTTTAAAATATGACTAGAATCTACACACTTAATCTCACAAATAAATAGTTTGTTTCATCTTGAAATTCTTAATCATTTAGTTGCTATAGGCATAAGAAAGTGAAGATCTAGTGAAAAATATTGATTTTAATGTCAATTTTGGCCAAAAAGTGTAACCCATTATTGTGGGATCACACACCTTCTTACTATGTCAAAGGAAATTATTGATGCAAGGTCCCATTATGGAAATAACAATACATCACTCTTTCTAACTAATTCTCTTCCCTTAGTTGTAGTGATATTGAGATACTTAACTCTCATTTCATCATAGACTTTAGCCTCTATAACAACTTTGGGAAGCTTGGATATTTTACTTGCTTTCATCTCTACACTCATAACATATTCATCATTCATGGCCCTCCAAACATATTCCTAAAATTCTTTTTTATTCACTAATGCATCATCATCCATAAATCTTTTAAAATCCTTGGCTCTAACATCATCTAAATTATTCACACAACTTAAGTAAACCTTATTCAATCTAAGACTTAAGGTTTGTGGCATTGTGTTTCTCTAGGGAGAAGGAATACCCTACATCATTTCATCTTCTATGACAAAAATCTCCTCATTAGATTCATCGGTAGGATAATCTACAAGGCCACTTGATTCAACCTTTTTCTTATTTAATTGTGGCTCTTTTGGTGGTAATGATCAATTAGGAGGTGAATCCAATTCAATAATATATGGGGTGGATGAATGTGGTGGTGAGAGTGGTGGTAGCTATTGCTGAGAAGAGGGTGCCCTTGACTCCTCTGACTGGGTAGGAGTGGCAATTGTGATTTGCTTCTTTATAGTAATCTTTCTTCTTGCAAAGACATGCACCTTCTTTGGTGGCTAGTATGTGGGCATTTATTCTACCATAGGGGTTTTCCCCTTACCCTGTTCTTCAATAATCACATCCTTTCCTTTATCTTGGATTATTCTTTCCTCCTCCAAATTTGCAACAGATTTATTAAAATTTTGCAAAACTGCTTCCAAACTCAATATTACATCCTTTATATCATACAAAGCCTTGAATTGAGGATCTTTCACCCATTTCTCTCTCTCCAATATCTTAAAAAAACCCACTTTCTCATCATGTTCTCCTAAATATGGAAATAAAAATTATTTCTAATAATATCTTTAGGGAAAGAAAAGTTATGAACACTTTCATCCTTTCAATCTATCCTTTAATCATACCATAAAACCTTTTGGAACATGGTTTTTGTGTTCTCACTATTTCATTTCATAAGGTTTGAGATTATCAAGGATTTTCTTCCATCCATTAGTCACCATAACAAAATCTAAAAATATAGTGTAAGAAGGAAATAAGGTTCCTTTCCTCATATTGAATAAGTGATTATATTCTACATCACTGAGTTGGCACATGACTTCTAGGAAGCCAACCCTTAACAGTACATCCCTAGGGAGTACATGAGGTGTGTTTCTTGTTCCATACACTGAGAATTATGATATCTTCATAGAGAATTTCATCCCTTACTTGTGATCAATTTTTAAATTAGGCCTCCTCTCCTTTGGCCTCACGAAATAATGCAACTTAGTTGAAATCGTTGACATATCTAGAATCAAAACTCTTTTCAACTAGGAAGCAAATATTTTTAAGAAGACTATAAAAGTAGACTTTTGCTCATGTCTATCCAGAAGAGGGGTCCATGTTTGAACTAGCATCTCTACACAATCCACCCTTCTTTTCAACTCCATTCATTACCAAAGAAATCTGCACCCTTATATAAAACATGTGCATAAACAAGGAGTACCACCAAAATATTACTCATGTTTCTCCATTCTTCAGTGCTACAAGACCCCTTTGAATTTATTCTATAAAATAAGTAGAAAAATCATACAAGGCGTTGAGGTAGGGATGTTGAATGCTAGCATCCATGTACATTGGTGCAATTGGCATGCTTGAGGATGGATCATACCCCAAAATTTGACGTAGGGATTAGAATGTTTTAAGGAAATAGAGTGAAAATACTTAATTGGAAAGGGTTATCTATCAAATAGACCATTAAAATTTTGTTTCCTCCCTTTCTTGATGAAAAGAAGTGTGCCAACATTGAGAATTTGAAGGTAGGTCTCACCTTTTCATACTCTTCCCTTATTTTATTTTCATCAATCTCCTCCATTGGTTTAATCTAAAAACCTCTACAAATTATTCCTTGGTAACCCAAACCATCTCCTTTCTAGAGTTATTTATAAGTGCCCTAACAATAGGGTCATAGTTCTCTACAATATATTTGAGGAGGTCTATGTCTAGATACGTATTAGAGACATTCAACTTGCCCATTTTTACCCTCCATGGGTTGCAGATAATAATGTGAGAATTTATATTACTGAATCAACACTGGAAAAGTGACCACATAGTATATGGAAATGTAGCATCCTTAATGGCATATTATCTATCAACAATTCCATCATTAACCCAAGGCCTTCAAACATAGTTTTCCCAATAAATTTCTCATTTGTTGAGGGTGGCAATTGGTGAAGTAGGTCTTGAACAAGATGTCTCTATTTAGGTTCATAACTAGGTGGTTTGAATCTGGGTATCATTGTACTAATGAGTGACTTGACCTAGGGTTTGATGGGCTGGGACTAGGTCTTTTAGGTTTTAGGTGAAAAATCGATGTAAAGACCAACCAAATTCTCAAATTCATGATTTTTTTAATGAAATTCAACCCTAAATTTATTTCAGAAGACAACAAGTGCAATTGAATAAAAACTACAAGAAATTAGAGATCAAGAGGTACAGTTTGCACTTACTAGTTTGATGATGTAGAAAAACCCTAAGTTGTGAATTCTAGGAGCTCAAAACATGTTGTAGCAGCTTCATAATGCTTTGCAATTATTTTTTAATCAGGAACAAGCTTTAAAACCAATTTTTATGGAGAAGAAAGCCTTCAATTTAGTAGAAAAACATAAACTCCACCATTATTGCTCAATCGTGTGAATCATAACAAATCCATTATTCCATTTTAGCAACTTTGAATCTCAGCCATCAATCTTCTTGTGATCTGAATTTATGGTTGGCTCATATGGAGTCAAAGAAGTTTGAAAACTTTTCCTTTTTGATGACTCAGCATCCAATCATCCATTTTCTCATCATGTTTACATCTTCCTTGTTGGTTTCATGGCCCCACTATGCTTTACAAGCCGCAAGAGATTCCATGTGGAAGTCGTTCACTAGCCCTTTGAAATCTACAACACTTTGATCTACAGTCATGGGCTAGCAAGAAATGGCCTAGATTAACCCATCAACCTTCCAATATGTGCATCCTTTAATATATAAGCCTACACCTAGGCTATTATCCTCCTTTCATGATGAATAGTTGAGATTAAAACATCTCACAAAGCTTTTATGCATGTGCACATGTATTAGTATCTCACTTGTTAATCTTACCATGGTTGGCCTGAAATACCCAATTAAATATTTCATGGTTTCTAAAGTCCTTAGGATGGTGGAAATGGTGCCATGTGGTGCTTGCTCACCATCCCTCCAAATAATGAGATTGGATTGTGGGTCCCCCGTGGTTTGGCGTGAAATGACCAAGATTCATTCCTAAGATCATATCATAACCGTTGATTTTCTTGTCTTTTATCATAATTTCCTTTGGGAGATGGTAGGTCCCACTACGAGGAGGAAACATGTCACATCAAACACTACCCCATTGAGAATTTAGAAATATTTATTTTAGTCTCTTGGGCTAGTGGGAAACTAATGGAATACACTTGGTGGGACCTAATGACCATAGCTTAAATGTTCTTAATCAACACGTGCAAATTAGTAATGACTTAAGAAGGGTCATCGGCTAGGTAAGAAGATAAGAAGACTCAATAATTTTATGAACTTAGACTTAGGATATATGGTAAATATTTAACACATTTTTTAGCTCGCTTAACATAGACATGGTTAGTATAATTCAAAAGGGTAATGACCAGTAGAGCTAGGCAATAAGGGCCGGTAAGTGAATGAGTTTGATGACTCGGGTTGTAACTTGGGAAACTAGAAATAGTCTAGCATAAGTCACCAAGCAATTAGAATATATGTAGAGGATTATCAAAACTTGGGATTTTTAACTGGTTTAGGGCATATAAAGAACCCCAGTACACAAGTAAAACCAAAACCCTAAGTTACAAGACACAACCCAAACCCAAAGAAATAACCAATTATGGATCTAATGTCAATTGAATACAAGAATTTTGATGGGTTCCACAAGTGGCTCTAGTTGGGGATGTATTTTCTTCTAGAACAAAGGGAGATATTATAATCTCATGGTTGAGCAAACCAATATAGAGAACACCGAAACCAAGAAACTACCTGGACAAGGTAGTTAGACTAGACCAAACCAAACCAAACCTATATATAGAAACTTAGATAAGATACATTGTACATGGAGTAGAGCATACCTTAAGAAAATTATGGATTCAAGAATTGTCCATGTGCTGGTAGTTCAAGAAGTTCACCAACTAGATTTTGTAGAAAGTAGGAATCTTCACCTTGGGTCTTGCTGACTAGATAGGGGCCTAACTATAAAGCATAAAATTTCCCAAGTTTCCCCTTGTCCTTATATCTAGTATGCCACATTAATACCATGTTTCCCACTTCAAAATTTCTTGGAGATTATTTTTGTCATAGAAATTCTTGACTTGTAATTGCATCTTTGCATTCCTTTTCTAACAATCTCTCCTTATCTCATCTACCTCCATGAAAGCATCAATTCTATGTTGCATATCATCACATATCTCTTCATTATATTATTGGATAAATTTATACATTTTCATGAGATTATTTTGGGGTAACCTTGCTGCAATGCCATACACCAAGTCAAATGGAGCATATCCTATTGCTTTCTTTACATTTACCATATTTACCCACAATGCCAACTTCAAATTTGAATCCCAAGCTCTTTTTTTTTTCTCAATGATCATCAAGATTTTATTGCTTGATTTAGCTCAACCATTTCCCTGCGGGTAATGTGGTAAAGAGTAGGATACCTAAATCCTATTCTTAGAGAATAAATTTATAAACTACTCAAACATGAAGCACATTGTATTGTCTGAAATAATAATTTCAGGCACCCCAAACCTCTAGTTAAGACATTGTCCATTAAGAAGTCAATGACCACTTTGTTTGTTTCCCTTTTTGTTGGAATCACTTCCACCCATTTGGTAAAATAATTTGTGGCAACAAGTATCCAAGTGTGTCACCAAAAATTGTAGCCTTTGACACTTTTTCACTCATTTTGGCCTTTTCCCTTGGATTTTGGCCTTGTTTTGCCTTGATTCAGTCTTGAATTCTTGCAAATCAACAAAAATCTAACAGTGTTTTACTAAGGTGTTGTGAAGTGTTGTAACACATCTTCCCACTTTTTGAAGACCCTTTCAACATAATTCACCTAAATAACCCCCTTTTACCCCTTTCCAAGTCTTGTGTCAAGATGTTGTAAAGTGTTGTAAGGATTTGTCACATCTTCCTAGGCTTATCATCAAATAATTAACCCTTTTCTTATGTTAATTTGTCCCCTTAATGTACTTTTAGGCTCGAATTAAGTGTGTTTCGGGAGGCAAGACTAATAAAAATCATTAATCACCATTTTATTCTTGACCACCACATGAATTTGCCCAAGTGGACTAGATCGCTACCTTGGGCGACCTAGTCCCTTTTGGCTTAAAATTCAAAATTAAATAAAAAATATAATAGGAATTTGCCTCTAAAACCCTAGTGTCAGCCTATCATGTGAAATTTTCAAGAAATTAGGGCATATATTGTATAAATAAGGGTTTTAACCTTCATTTTCCCCATCTCCTCGGGTCATTTTTCATCTTCACAAGAACTCTTGCACTCAAGCTTCTCAAGAAAGAAATCAAGCACTAGGGCATTACAAGAAACCTCCATTGAAGTCAGTTTATGCATGTTGTAGACTTCAACAAGTAAAGGATTCAGTGAGCATTTACATTATGTTATCATTCAAGCATCCTTTCCTTTTATTGTTTCTCATTTGGGTTTAGCTACCATCAAAGGGGTTTGACTTAGGCAAACCCCTAATATCTAACCCTAACATTTTACTTGTCTTTGCATGTGTGCTTGTAGGTTGTACTTAGATTTGGCAAGGTCCAAACTATTGGGAAAGGTACAATAATTCCATTGAAGTCAACTCCAGACACCAAACCCTAGAAGGAGCAAAAGGACAAGTTGTCGGTCATTTTCTAGAGATTTGGACATAGGTTGTTGTAGAGAAGGAAAGTACTAGTTGCAACCCACATAATCAGACCTTTAGGCTTTCGAAAGTACCAGGAGGACTAGGTCGCCACTATTGGTGATCTTGTCCCTATTTTGGGTTTGAAAAAGGTTTTTTGTATTTCTGGGCACCCTTTTCCTCGAAACCCAGTCAAACAAAGTTTCTCGATAGAAGTACTAGATCGCCCAGTTTGGCATAAGTGACCCTTTGTTGATTTTAGGAAAATTCCAGAGCATTCCAGGGCTTGAAATCTGCAAGCTTCATTTCTTGGGTGCACAATCTCTATTATTTCAAGTTTGTTTCCAGATTGCATACATTTAGGGCATATAGTTTAGTTGCATTTAGTTTACATTTTCTTTCATTTACACTTCATAGATAGCATTAGTTTCATTCAAACACACTGATCACACACAACACAACCCTAATGAGCCCATCCTTCCTTTTAATGCAACCACCAAAAATAACCATATCAACAAAGCAGAAAGAGAACCATTCCTCCACCAAGTGCTCCTAGGTGAAACACCCTAGGGGCCTAGTAAAGGGAATCCTCTTTCCCTTGTTAGGATATCCATTTTTGGTGGTTCATTTTGGTGAACCCGACCTTAGACCACTTTTTAACTTTCTGATTTTGCATTTCATCTTAGGAAATAGCTTGCACTGCATTTAAAAATTGCATTGTTTGCATCCTAGGTTTTGTAGAAAAGTGCATTAGTGAAAGTTCATGCTAGATTGCACTTTGCATTTAATTTTTACTGCAAAAAGAACAAAAAAATACCCATTTTTATTCTATACCTGTAGTGAAATTTCATGCTAGATTACACTTTGCATTTAATTTTTATTGCAAAAATAACAAAAAAATATGCATTTTTATTCTATACCTGCATTGAAAAAGTATAAACATCCAAAAAAACATCAAAACTTTCAAAAATTGTCAAAAAAATCTTTGTTAGGACTAAGTCACCACATTGGGCGACCTAGTCCTCCTACATATTTTGCATAGTGTTTTTTGTCACTTTCAACACATTATATGCATTTTTCTTTCTACAATTATCTTTTTGTTTTTATTTCCAAATTTTCTATTTTACTCAATTTCTTGTCCTTTATTTTCTTTCATCATGGCCATGTCTTTCAAAAAAAATTGGACATCCCTCAAATCGTTAATGGATATGTCAAGCTGCACCTTTGCCACTGATCCTAATGACCTTGAACCTAATCCTTCTCAATCAACCCCAAATGAATGTCCTGCTAAAGAAATTGAAATCATTGGAGATGATGATGCTAGCATGTATCTGTTCCTTAATGAATTCCTTGACAATCCTAAAGCAAATGCAGCCTTTTATCCATCCATGCAACAACCCCCATTTTCCAACATGTCATCCCTTGATAGATTAGATTACCTCCATCCGAAAATAAATAATGCATCTAAGTTACCTATACAAAGTGAGCCTAGTTAGTCTAATCATGTCACTAATCAACCCTTTTACCATAACCCATCCACTCACCCTCCCATTAATCTTCAAAAAACCTATGGGAAAGGGTTTACTATAGAAATTTTATGAACAATTATCACTTGATGAATATACAACGGGCATAGGTTATCAATATCCCCCTCATGATAGGATGCCTCCTCGAGATGACCTTAAGCTCTGTGATGATGGCATGATGATCTTCAATTCCCCTCCCAATTGGGATGTTCTCCTTCCTAGGGAATGGTCACCCTCTCCCAACAACAATAAAAAAAAATACAATCCTCAAATCATCTCAAGCCCTCCTGCCCTAGTATCCTCTTTTAAAGTTTGGGAGTCTAGCAAACGTAAGAGGCCTTATAAATTATAGAAACTTAAGTTTCCTCTCAGTCCACCACCTGAATGCGAGAGAAAATTGTGAATCCTCCTAAACAAAGGACTTATTACATTGCCTCCTCACAATCAGTTAGTGATTTTTCCTAGGGATAGTAATCTCCTACACTGTGCTTATCATCATGTTCTTGGTCATAGAAGTGATGAGTGTCGTAACTTGGAAGATATACTAAGAAAGTATCACTTCACTAATGATAATTGCTATCCCCTAAAACCATAAATCACTATCAAACACACCACCATGTAATAGTTGCAGAACATGCCCTTCTCACTATTACATTCTCTTTCCCATCACCTATCTCAGCTCACTCTAGCCCTGCACTCAGTTGGGGAAAGAGGTTCCTATCCTTTTCCTAGTAATGAATTTGTCATTGTCCCTTAGCTTTGTTGTTCACCTCTCACTTTTCCCCGCCGAGATTGGGAGGTGGATGACTTGCTCAACAATTGACTTACACTTTCCTTACTATTATTTTGTTTGTTTGTGTGTCATGTGTTCCTCATATCGTCATGTTTGATGCCCCTCCTCTTTGTGACATTATTCTATATGTACATCTATTCTTCTATATGTCATGATT
Source organism: Sequoiadendron giganteum (assembly GCA_007115665.2). Classification (NCBI taxonomy): domain Eukaryota; kingdom Viridiplantae; phylum Streptophyta; class Pinopsida; order Cupressales; family Cupressaceae; genus Sequoiadendron; species Sequoiadendron giganteum. Next base: position 36,517,245 of record VCHN02000014.1, read on the forward strand.
TCCTTTTTTCCTTCCATTTGGGGATGATGCAAGGCATTGAGACCGCAATGTCTCCTTCATGTTGACCCAAATGGACTATTTTCCTCTTTGTTTCCTTTTTTCCTTCCATTTGGGGATGATGCAAGGAATTGAGACTATAATGTATCCTTCATGTTGACCCAAATGGACTCTTTTCCTTTTGTTCATTTTTCCTTCTATTTGGGGATGATGCAAGGCATTAAGACCACAATGTCTCCTTCATGTTGACCCAAATGGACTCTTTTCCTCTTTGTTTTATTTTTTCCTTTCATTTGAGGATGATACAAGGCATTGAGACCATAATTCCTCCTTCATGTTGACTCAAAAACAAGGCTCTTTTTCATTTTCCTTTTAATTTTTTCCTTTTTTTCCTTTTTGGGATGATACAAAGCGTCGAGACACCCTATGTATCTTTCATGTTGACCCAAATTGACTCCTTCTTTGTTCTCTCTCTTTGTGTCTTCTTCCCATTCTATGCATTTGGGGGAATGATGATAGGTCCACACTCTCTACATAAATATTGCAGCAACAAACATACTGACCCCAAATCCATAGATCACTTATGTGTTTGTGGTTTTTCACTTTGGGGGCAACCCCTTTTCCCTTTTCTTTTATCTTCTTCATTTGCATGGTGTAGCCTCCCTTGGAAAATTTTAGATGTTGTGGTTATGTTTCTATTATGTCGTTTTCATTTATATTTCAACACTATTATCATTAGTGATTCTAAAGGATGCATATGTTGAAGGTATTGAGAAAATTGTAAAATAAATATTGCAGGCAACCAATAAAAGTTGAGAAGGTCGGAATGGTAGAAGGTGTTGTAAGTTGATAATCTGGAGGTGCAATTTAAAGAGTTTTTTGTTGAGAATCTCTAGTATGTTGTCCAAAAATTTTAGTGGTACACATCAATATTAATGGAAGTTATGAAGTTCTGTGTTTCTATAGTTATTCAGTTTCTATAGCTGGTGTTCTTGGAAGAAAAAGTTGAAATTCTTGTAATTTCAGTTGTTGCACATGTACCTATGACATTCATGGATGAGTATATATAGTGATCTATCCTTTTTGTATGTTTTCATTGATTTGAGTGTTCGTGATCAAAGAATTTTTTGATGTGTGCTCGTTTTTTAATGTTCTTGGCCAACATGATGGTATTAGCGTGTTGCGGATACATGAAGATTAATCTTTTATTTCTTGGTATGTTCAAAGCTATTTGTTTGGGTCCTCACTATGTTGTGACTAACTTGTGTTGGTAAGCATTAAGATTTATTCATGTGTTGAGGCTAATAGTTGTAATTTATTCTTTATTTGTGGCTGACTGAATAGTTGATGTTAATCCATGTAGCGGATATATAAGAGAAATTGTTTTCCTCATTTTGGGGAAATTATCAATGTGTGCAAGTGATTTACATGTGTGAATAAAGTTCAAATCTTGCAATAGTAGATAAGAGTGTGAAAGAGATTGAGCGGAGGGTGGAAGAGTATGTAGAAGTTTTTGTGTACCTAACTGAAACTATAATCAGGCTTTTGTAGAAGCTAATTTCTCACTTCAACTTCATCAGATGGATTTAATCTAATTATTGTATGTAAGGCAGTGAGCCTTCCTATGAGAAGTGTGCTTTAGGCAGTGTTCCTAAATGCAAGTACATTCCTTATTCATTATTCATTATAATTCTAACAAGGTATAATCTTGTGGACTAACATCCACCGTGGTTCTTCTCCTAATAGGGTTTCCACGTATCAAATATTTGTGTTCATGAGTCTCTAATGTGTTATTGATTTATGCTTTCATTTTTAATTATCGGATATGATATTAAAGGTAGTTTAATGTTGAATAAGTTTGATCTTGGTAACAATTGATTCACCCTCCCTCTTACTTGTCTATCCTTTTTTTGCCAACAATTGGTATCAGAGCTAGTTCTTCTAAAGAATCCTAAGAACTTGAGGTGATCTGATATGGCATCATACATGAAGGATAGTCCTATATTCGATGGTACAAACTACTCTTTATGGAAAGTCAAAATGGAGTATCATTTGAAGTGCATTAGTGAACCTTTCTAGAAGATCACAAAAGCTGCATATACTATTCCTCAGAATGGTCCCTCCTCTAAAGATGAGATCAAGCAAGAAGAAGTTAATACCAAGGTTTTAGAAGCATTGTTGAGTGCTTTGACAAATTCAGAGATGAAAAATGTGATAGGATTGAAGACTGCATATCAGATCTAGAAAAAGTTGGAAACATTGTATGAAGGATATGCACTAGTGAAAATTGCTAATATACAAATTCTAAAAGGCAAGTGTGAGGAAATGAAGATGAGTGAAGATGAGAACATCCTCTCTTTCTCTCAAAAGATAAATGAACTGGTGATGAGAATTAGATGTGTTAGTGGAGTCTTGGATGAAGAAGAGATTGTGGCTAAGATACTTAGATTTGTGCCTCCTTCCTACAAAATGAAATCTAATGCTATTGATGAACTCAAGACAGTGACAAATGTGACAAGAGACATGTTGATTGGAAAAAGTGTTGCCTTTGAGTTAAGCGAATTTGGTCAATCTGCTCCTAAAACTGAATCTACATTCAAGGCTACTGTATCTAGGAAAAGCATGTAGAGATATGATTCGGCAGAAAGCTCCAAGAGGACATTCAAGTATGAAGATGAGATGAAATATATTGAAGATGAAGAAATAGAATTGGAAGAATTGGAAGCATTGATTGTGAAAAGAGAACCTAGAGGTCATGGTAAGTACAAAGGAAAGTTACCTATTAAATGTTTTTCTTGCAGTAAAATAGGTCATTTTGCATCTAGATGTCCTGAAAGAGTTTCTAAGTACAAAATTGAGAATACTATATTTCAAAGAAAAAAATTATTATACTGAAGAAGGTGTAATTGATGAATAATCTAATAAATAAACTGGAAATGAAAATGAATGGGTACTAATTTCTATCAAAGAAAATGGTTAGGTGTCCAATGAATCTACTAGTAATGTGAATGTTGAGAAAGCTCTTGCAGAAAAAGTTGAAGAAAATGAGGAGTGGGTAATTGCTAACAGATGCTCACACCATATTGCTAGTATAAAAGAAAGTTTGTAAGCTTGGAAAACTATGATGGTGGTGTTGTAAGATTTGGAGACAACACATATAGTGTGATTCGTGGAAGAGGAACTATTTATTTTTGTGGTAAGCACAATATTGATGATGTTCTTTATGTAGAAGGCTTAAAGCATAATTTGTTGAGTGTTGGAAAGATGGTAGGCAAGGGTTACAATCTTCAGTTCAAGGATGGTAAGTACAGAATAAGGGGAATTTTTGGAAATATGATTGCTTTAGGTAAAAAGAAAAAGGGTAATATCTTTCATTTGAGTGCTGCTAGTGAAAGTTGTTTGATTGCTCAAATTAATGTAAGCTAGTTAAGGCATAGAAGGTTGTGTCATGTGAACTTTGATAACATTGTCAAGATAAGTTCTACTCAAGCAGTCAGAGATCTTCCTAAGATAGTAAAGCCTACTAACACTACGTGCAAGGAATGTTAGATGGGAAAAAAGACTAGAAGTTATTTTCAGAGAAAACATTATAGCTCTAATGGAGTACTAGATTTGATACATGTTGATTTATATGGTCCATCGAGAAACAAAAGTCTATAAGGTGAAAGGTATTTTATGTTTCTCATTGATGATTATTCTAGAATGATATGGGTTGCTTTTTTAAGAGAAAAACATGAAGCATTAGAAAATTTCAAAAGATTCAAAGCTATGGAAAAAAAAATGAGACAAATCAAAAGATCAAATGCCTAAGGTCAAACAAAGAAGGTGAATTCACTTCCTGGGAATTCAATTCTTTTTGTGAAGCGCATGGAATCCAAAGTCAGCTATCTGCTAATCAGACCCCTCAACAAAATGGAGTTGTTGAAAGAAAGAACACAACCATTCTAGACATTGCTAGAACCATGATGCTGGAAGCAAATATTCCTCATTTCTACTGGAGAGAAGTTGTAAAAACTGTTGTTTATACCATTAATCAGGTGAATGTCAACAATAATTCTAGTAAGACACCTTTTGAGATATGGTTTGGTTATAAGCCTACTGTCAATTATTTTAATTTTTTTGGAAGCAAATTCTACATCAAGAGAGATGATGATATAGGAAAGTTTGATGCTAGAAATGATGAAGGAATCTTTTTAGGTTACTCTACTAAGAGAAAATCTTACCGGTGCTTTAATAAAAGGTTGAAGAAAATGGTTGAAAGTTCAAATGTCAAAGTTGATGAAGATATTGGTAGACTATCCAGATGTAGTGGATATGATTCAGATGATCAACATGATAGTGCTAACAATGGAAATAATTTTTAGGCACATAATCTGATGAGCTCGAAATATGCTCATAATTTGAATATTTTGATGTATTTTTAATACCCTTACTCTTTTTCTAATGGTTGCTTAAACTCTTTGATTAAAGACTTTTTATCTAAAAATTTGGTAGTATCCTATAGCAACACATTCCTTTATTCTTGCAGCTTAACATCTCTATGTGTTTATATTTATTGTCCTGTTTGACCTTCCGAATGACTGATATAATGCATGTGGTTTTTGGATAATGAAATGGATTTAATCTATGATTAATGAATGTGTATCGTGTTATTGTGTGTGTGATTTCTTTCGCTTATGTTGCCATGTGTATCGCAGGTTGTTGAAAGAGGCATGAATGAGTCAAAGCACAACAAATCTTGGCCCTGCAGTAAAGTCCATTTCTAGCACGACATCAAGGAAGTTGTTCCAGGAAAGACTCTCTGACCGGGTCATTGGGAGGAAATCTAAATGATCATTAATCTAAGAAGAGTAGAATGCTATATTCTCTCTGAATCAGTTGAACATATATGCCTTCATTTATGAGAAGTTTGTTCCTCGGCGTCAGGAGGCATTTATGTCCACGTCTTTCTTTGTTAGAGTTAGGTAGTTAGTTTCTTTTCTATAAATAAGTGTTCCTCCTACGTGAGTGAACATTTTAGATAGAGTAGAACAGTGCAAAACATAATAGAGTATATTAAGATTAGTGTTATAATGAGAAATAGAGTTTTGTGTTAGTTTTCTTACAGGTAGAGTGATCAATGTATATGATTCCAAGTTTATGAATAAAAGATGATGAAGTTTTGAGTTCAATTCTTGCATAAACTAGTTGATTCTTGCTAAGGGGGCCCACTTAGTGAGTATCTATAGTTATTTGTTTATTTCTTGTTGATTATAACTAAGAATTTCATTCTTGAAGGTTTCTGTGCAAACTCAGTCTTATATTGTTCATGCAGCATTGGGAATCCATCCCTGTGTTTTTCCCTGCAGCATAAGACCAGTTCATAGTTTGTTCCGTAGTAATAGTTGTCATGATTTCTGCTTTGATTAAGTTATGCTTAATTTAAGAAGACTTTACATTGCATCCCTATAGCTTAAGTAGAATTCCTTCCAAGCATTTTTTTCTAGTAAATTGTGGCTGAAACTGGTTCTTAGTGCACATATAGTGCCGCTCCATTTTAAGTATATGTTCCCTAGTTTGACAATATAAATGAACAACCATAAGAAGATGCTAGTCACCTACTAGAATGTCCAATTCCCAGGTTAGGATTTTCCATGACTTTTATATCCTTTTGTGGATTCGACCATCACTTTTGGCACCGTTGCCAGGGATGGTGTCAAGCTAAGAACCTATCATAGTCATTGTTAGCAGTAGTTTAGTGTGATTATTCAAGCATTTTCAAATTCCTTCAATTTTTAGTTAAGTCCATTACATGCATAGAAGAAGAGACACTCTAGGAGGATTCATCCCTAACCTTCCATTCATTGATAACAATTTTGGACTAGCTTATAATATATTTGAGGAAGGAGGAGACCAAGATATCAATCCATTTGCTGAAGACCTGCTTGTTGAATTTCCCTTTGCCCTAGCTGATGAATAACCTCAAGAAAATCCATTTGCTTTGATACTCTATCAAGCAAATATGGCACAAAATCCACCTAATCGACCTCCTGATTTTGAATTCCCCATCATCGCCCAACAAGGTAATGATAACCTTAAAAATATTCCTTCTTCATTACTTCCCAAGTACTATGGACTAGTTAAAGAGGACCTAGACACTTTCTTGTTTGAGTTTGACATCCTCTGTCGTAGTTATGATTACACTTTAGATGCTCATAGGCTGAATTTGTTTCCTACTACTTTGAAGGAGAGAGCTCTTAGATGGTTTATGAGTTTGGGAAGGAATGCTATCGATAGTTGGGCACTCATGCAAACAAAATTTCTTGAGAAATATAAGGAATATTGTAAGAGTGGTAGTAAGGGCGATGATATATCCTGAATTCAGCAAAAGGAAGGAGAAAGCCTAGAAGACTATATCTCAAGGTTCTTGTTTTCCCTTAAAAAGAACTCAGACCATACTTTCAATGAAGAATCTCATAATAAACTTTTTCTAAGGCTATATAGATGCCCTGGATCTGATGGGAGGAGGAGATATAACCCAAGTGCCTTGGGATGATATTAAGACCATATGTCACAACTACTCTCGAGAAAATGTTAAGAAGAGTAGAGGTCATCAAGCCACATTGGGAAAGTCTTCTGCTAATGGTGTTTCACGGATGGAGATCACAAATTTTCAATCTGATTTCAAGCAGGATATCATAAACAATATGGCTACATAGTTGGATACTATGCAAGCTCGGAAGAGACAAGAGGAAGCTGAAGCAATCTTGGTTAAGTTATGTCCACATTATAGACAGAAGAAACATGACTGCAAATGTAAGATGGTGGCTAACCTAGAGGCTAAGAAATTACCTACTGATTTTAAGGTAGTAGATGGTGATGATGACCAAGTATTTTTAGTTGCACAAAGTCACCCATGGGCTCAAAGACAAGGTATGCATCAAGACCCTTTGACTTCTGGTAATCCTTATTCTAATTACAATAACCAATGGCAACCTACATATGGCCCATCACCACCTTGGAATACTTCCCAACCACACTAGCCTAACTATCAGAGTCCTTAATGGCAATCTCCTTAAGGAGGTTGGCAACAACCACCAGGACAATGGAATCCACTCGAAGGTAACTGGCAGTAGAATCCTCAATGGAGAGGTTCTCAGCAATGGTAAAACCAATCCCTTGGATACCTGCAGCTTGAGCAGCCACAACCTCTAGCCCTCATGCCACCTCTTGCACTTCCTATAGCACCTGTAGCAAATACTGGCCCTCCAAAACAAACACCTATGCCTAGTCAACCATTGCCAAATCCTAATAATAAGTAGCAACAACAACATCATCCTATGTATTTTGCAGAAGCCAATCAATATCCAGCTTATGCCCTGAATATTAATGATATCCATCTTAGATCTAGAACCACTCTCCCTGCTCCACAACCACCAGTAATTACTGAGATTCCAGACTTTGCCTCTGAAAAACCTACTGATCCTGTAGAACATATACCTATATCATATATTGTCTCTAAGGAGCATGTCTTGCAGCATCAAGCCAAACCACCTTTTCCTCAGAGATTGCAAGTTACTACATCCAAGTCTATGGAAGAGCCTATATTTGATATTTTGGATCAGCTAAAGAATGTACACATTCAAATTCCCCTTTTTCAATCCATTAAAGATGTTCTAATTTATGGGAAAGTCATTAAGGAGGCCTGTTTGAAGAAACCTAGAAGAAAGAAAAAGGATCCCCAAACTATCCATGTTCTAGGACAATTGACAGATATTATGTTAGGGAAGGTAGTCATTCTAAAATATGCTGACCTTGGGAGTCCTATGGTACAAATAAATATTAATGGCCAGATAGTAAAGAATTTTTTGATTGACCTTGGTGCATCCATCAATGTAATGACCAAGCATACTACGGAGTATTTGAATATCCTAACCATTAGGTCTACACCTACCATCCTGCAGCTTGCTGATAGTTCCACAATAACACCTGATGGCATGGTAGAAGATATCATTGTCAACCTTGAGTCTTGGGAATACCCAACAAATTTCACCATATTGTCCACTAAGGAAACTTTGGGAGGATATCCTATCATGCTAGGTAGACCATGGTTAGCCACATCTGATTCTTTTATAGGATGTCATTCAGGAGACATAACAATTTCTTATGGTCATTCAACAAAGAAATTGGCTTTATACCCGCCTGCCCAGCCTAAGCCAAACTTGTCTCAACCAATTTGGCTAGATTTAGGAGAGGAAACTAAAGAAGCCAATTCATTGGCTTAGCTAATGATGCTACAAACTAATCCATTTTCTCAACTTCAGAGTGAGGATGGCCTTCTTTTACACATTTTGCAGTCCAACTCTGATATGAGTAGCCCATCTATTCCAGATAGCTGTCCTCAGTAGTTCTTTCTGCAACAACTGAATCCTGAGAGCCTGCCAAAATTCCTGTAGTTTATCAACATTTTCTTCCACATGAAATACAAACACCACCTTTATTAGTAGCCTCCATGAATGATCTTACCAAGCAAATAGAACTATCTCCAGGCTGCTATCTGAATATCAATAATAAGTTGCCTCAATCTCAACAAACTACCCTAGTCACAATGCTGCAAGACAAACACAAAGCTTTTGCATGGGACTATGGGGATATGAAGGGAATAGATCCTCAAATCAATACTCATACGATCTACATTAAGGAAGACTGCTCACCTGTTAGGTAGCCTCAAAGAAGGATAAACCCAACACTCAAGAAAATAGTTAAAAATGAGCTCCAAAAATTGCTTGATGCTGGCTTTATCTACTCCATTTCAGACAGTCAATGGGTATCTCCATTGGTGACTGTTCCTAAAAAAGGTGGAAAATGGAGAGTTTTTGTAGACTACAGGGAGCTGAACACAACAACTAAAAAGGATCACTTTTCACTGCCATTTGTTGACCAAGTGCTAGACTCATTGTCTAGTAAAAATTATTTCTCCTTTTTGGATGGATATAGTGGGTATAATCAAATTAGAATTGCCCTTGGGGATCAAGACAAAACAACTTTTACCTATCCATGGGGAACTTTTTCCTACTTTGTCTTACCTTTTGGGCTGTGTAATGCACCTACAACATTTCAAAGGGCAGTAGTTAGTATTTTTACTAACATTTCTCATGATTCTACGGAGATCTACATGGATGACTTCACCACTTATGGAGTTACTTATGAAGAAGCATTAGCAAATTTGGAGAAAGTGTTGAAAAGATGTAAGGAGAAAAATTTGTCTTTGAATAGTGAGAAGTGTTTTATGATGATGCAAGAAGGAATTGATTTAGGCCATCATATCTCTTAGGTAGGAGTTCAAGTTGATCCTGCAAAAATAGAAGTCATTATAACTTTGCAAACACCTATGAAAAAAATTGATGTTAGATCCTTCTGATTATGCCATAGGGGCAGTTTTAGGACAAAAAGAGAATTTTATAGAGCATGCAATATATTTCATTAGCAAAAACCTTCAAGGCCCTGAATTAAACTATACTATCATGGAGAAAAAATTGCTAGCAGTTGTGTATGCCCTGAACAAGTTTCAAAATTATGTCACTGGTTACCAAATATTTGTTCATACAGATCATGCAGCAATAAGGTACCTCATGAATAAGCCTACCATATCTGGCAGATTAGCAAGATGGCTCCTATTGTTGTAGGAATTTGATATCATAGTTATTGATAAGCCAGGCCGGGCTAATGTGGTGGCTGATTTCTTGTCAAGACTTCAAACAACTACACCTGCCACCCCTGAGGTAATTGATGATAGTTTTCCTAATGAAAATTTGTTTTCTATTGCTGCTCAAACTCCATGGTATGCAGATATTTTAAATTATTTAGCAGCCAACAAGATCATAGCTCACTTCTCACCAAAGGACAAGAAATTGTTGATAGAGAAAAGTTTGAACTTTTCATGGATTGCAAACTGTTTATTTTACATAGGACCTGAACAAGTCACGTGGAGGTGTATTAGGGAAGATGAGACCTATGAAATTTTGCATGCATGTCATGATGAGACATGTGGTGGGAACTTTGCAGCCAAGAGAAAATATATAAAAGTGCTTGCTATAGGGTACTATTGGCCCACACTACACAAGGATGCTGCAGCATACACCAGAAAATGTGACAGATGTCAATGCATGGGGAGACCAACAAGGTCTGATGAAATGCCCCTATATCCTCAAGTGGTAGTCAGTCCCTTTGAAAAGTGGGGCATGGATTTTATTGGGCCTATTGATCCTCCATCCAATGGGAAATCATACATTTTGGTTTGCACTGATTATGTAACTAAGTGTGTTGAAGTGAAAGCAATGACACATGCCCGTGACAATAAAGTTGTTGAGTTCCTATATGAGCAGATTTTTACTCAGTTTGGAGTCCTAAGGGAACTTTTACTGATCAAGGAGCTTAGTTTACATCAAACTTAATCATTGCATTGATGAATGATTACAAGATCAGGCACAAAAATTCTAGCCCCTATCACCCTCAAGCGAATGGTCAGGTAGAGGTTACCAACAAAGAAATAGAGGCAATCCTTACTAAAACAATATAGTTACATAAGAAGGATTGGAGTAGTCGCCTTCCTGAATCAGTTTGGGCATATAGGACAACATGGAAAATAACTACAGGGTTTACCCCTTTTGAGTTTCTCTATGAAAAAAATGCCATGTTGCCAATAGAGTTTGAGCATAAGACCTTAAGAACTTCTCATTAGCTTAACATTGATCTTGCAAAATCCCAAAAGGAATGCCTCCTGTAGCTAAATGCATTGGATGAGATAAGGAAAGATGCCCTGCAGCTACTGAAGCTATCCAGTAGTAAAGAAAGAAATGTCACGACCACCATATCAGAACTAAGAAATTCTCTGCTGGTGATTGGGCGCTGCTCTATGAATCCAGGTATAAGGAAAATCAAGGTAAAATCACCACAAGATGTCTTGGTCCTTAAGAAATAGAAAATGTGTTTGATAATGGCTCAGTTCAGTTGGCTAAAATAGATCCTCTTTGATTCAATCTACCGGTTAATGGACAACATATTAGGTTGTATCGTAAGCCAACATCCAAAGAGAAATTTATGAAGCAGTTTGTTCTAGATGCAGCCACTGATCTTCCTGCAACAAAAGGCTTTGGCCTTTTTCCTACAACATCTCTTTAAAATACTATGTTACATAATAAATGTTTCCTTTTTAAGGAAGCCACTTTCTCCATTTTTCATCCATCACCATCATTCATTCCATCTTCTTCCACGTCACCCATCCATGTCATCCATCCTTCCGTACCACCTTCATTTATGGTTTCCGTTCCAACCATCATTTTAGGTAGAGTTGTGATCTTTCCCAACATCTATGAGCACTTATTATAAGGTACGCGATATCTTTTATTGTCATATTGTTTATTCATTTCATTTATTCATTAATTGCTATATATCTATCAGTCATTATTGTCTGTTTTCACCTATCCTTTTGCACATGTGTGGACACATGCTAGATTTTAAGTAGGGGTGGGGATAATCCATTTCAAACTTTTTCTTGTGCCATTATCACGTCTATCAAGACAGTTTTATTTTCTTGAACTTACCAAGTATGACTGCTTGCTTTTATCCCAATCAACAAGTTAACTACCTGATTTGAGTAGTTTTTAACGATCATTTCATGCAATTATCCTTTGTATCATTCTTGGAAAAGTAAAGAAAGGTGACAATAGAAAAGAAAGAAGCAGGGCGAGATTTTTTTTTTCAAATTTTTAGAAGTTTGAGTTTTAGGAATCTCAGCAGGGATAATTTGTGAATATGGGTGGCTAGTTAGTGAGACATGAGCCTGTAGCTCATGAAGCCTTGACACAAAATCCTCAAGTGGTTCAGGCATTCAGCAATTACGATGGCTGAATTATTTTCTAAGGATAGATTCCTTTAGTAAGGAAGCTGCAAGTGAGTTTTTGAGAACTCTTTCAGAGGGAGAAGCTACAGTGTGGGGTTTGACAGTAGCCATTACAAAAGAGAAGATTTCTGAAGTAACTAGGCTTCTAGTGGTAGGAGAGAACTTTCCTTCAGGAAGAGATGTTGTCTCTTCTAGGGAAGAATTCATAATACCAACAAATGGACCCTTAGAGGTTTCCAAGCAAGGATGCAAACAAGTGTCATTGCCTCCTCCATACTCAGAATATGCCACCTTCATAATCAGGTATTTGACTTGTGAAGGATGTTTTCCCTATTTGCATTCTTATCATTTAAAACTATTGATTCATATGAGGCACGGTTTAGCTGTCAATGTTCCAAACTTTTTGTTAAACCTTTTGGAATGTAGTGCCCATGAAACCCAGAGGGGTGAGGACAACTCTATCACCCATCATGCCCTCATTAAATTCTTGATTAAGCGCTCCCTGAGGGATGTATCACCCCTTTCTTGGCAAGAATTTGTTGCCCAGAAGGGTCTACAACCTCCAAAACCTCTTAGAGCACTCCTTGCACAGCGCAAGAAAAAGAGAAAGAGAGTAGAATCTACGAGTAGGGAAGCAGAGTAAGAATCATCTACTCCTGTAGCACCTAGTCCTACAGCCTCCACACTAGAGTCCTCTACCCAAGTAAAAACTAGGTCTTCCGGTAGAAAAGAAAAAGGGAAAACAAAGGTAGGAGAGTCATCTAGGGCATAACAAACCCCAGAATCAAGCCCTGATGTTCAAAAGTGAAAACGTTCCACTCCGCTCTCTCTTGTAGCTGTTACATTGCCAAAAAGAGTTTCATCAAGGAAACAACATAAAGTTACCTCAACGTTCGTTCAACCTTAAATTATAGTCATTCCTAAGGAATCTGAAGAATTCAATCATGATGTTTCTCAGAGTGTATCTGAGAATGTTCCACAAAGTTCATCTGTTATTCCTGGGGAACTACAAACTAAGACAGTGGAAGTTGAGGAAGCACAACATGGTAGTAGTAATAAAAGGAGGATGCCAAGTCTTGATGACTTGGTTGAGGTAGTTGGGCAAATTTCAGGAGAAACACAATCTCCTCCTAGGCAGCAACAGGAGTCCATCCTACCACAAGAGGAATAACAACTTGAACACTCTGAGGTGCCCAATGAAATACCATCACCATCTAAAAATTTTCGAGCATTGGTTGTTTATAAAAGGAAATTGCTGATTGAATATTTGGAATATCTTAGGATCACATGGAGGCCTGTTACATTTCAGACTTTGAGTTTCCACCATTTAGCTAGAATTGACCTTCAACAAAGTCTTTCGGAAGAAGAAAAGAAGAAACTGAAAAAGGAAAATGAAAGACAAAAACAGGAAATTCAAGAGATGAAAGAGAAAATGGATGAAATAATGAAGGTAACTGGTAAAATTATGGAATGTAGACCACCACCTAAGGTATATGCTATGTGCCTTAAAGAGAAATTTCTATGGTTCCAATTGATGAGAATTTCCAGAAATTTAGACCCTGACATTCACACAGCTAAGGAATTTTATGATGCATATCAAGTAGCACCCAATTGGCTGAGAAATTCTTTATCTGAGTTTTATCTACATGGTTTTCTAATTCCCTTTGAAACATAATGGAATCCTCTTCTCTACATTTGTGACATTCATCTAAGGTCACTCATGTCTTGGGTGGCCAATGAATCTATTTATGGAAAACAATTAGAGGCTTATGAAGAGGCTGAAAGGAATGAACCTATTTCATTGTGACCTGAAAGCTCAGATCCCCACACAATTCTGAGAACTTGGCTTATTGTTGCATATGGATTCCATGATCCTACAACAAGAATGAATTTTTTTGATATCAGGAAGTAGGTATATGATGAGTTCAAAGGCCAAACATATCTGTTTTGGAAGCTTGCATCTTCTAGAATTGAAATAATATGGGAAAAACTGACTGTTGGTCTGAGGAAATCTGAGCCTCATAGCCCTCTAAACTTTAAAGCAGCCATCAGAAGGACAAAGAAGTATATGCAGCTGGGTCTCCAGGAAAGGTTTGAGTTATGGTTACCATTAACATTTCGACCTCTAGATTTGATGTGGCCACTTTACCCTTATTTGGCTACATATGTTAATGAGGATGCAAAAATCTATAGGTATGAGAGATGGCAAAGTTTCAAAGGTTTCTATTACAAATTTGAAACTTCATTATAGAGCCATGATACTTCTATTGATTTCAAAGAAACAACTAGAAAGCTTAATGCTGGAGGACCATCATTAGGATAAACTTTTTGATTAAAGGATTTTTATCTAAAAATCGGGTAGTATCCTGTAGCAACACATTCCTATATTTTTGCAACTTAACATCTCTATGTGTTTTTATTTATTGCCCTATTTGACCTTCCGAATGACTGATATAATGCATGTGGTTTTTGGATAATGAAATGGATTTAATGTGTGATTAATGAATGTGTATCATGTTATTGTGTGCATGATTTATTTCGCTTCTACGCCATGTGTATCACAGGTTGTTGAAAGAGGCATGAACGAGTCAAAGTACATTAGATCTCGGCCCTGTAGTAAAGTCCATTTCTAGCATGACATCGAGGAAGTTGTTCCAGCAAAGACTCTCTGACTGGGTCATTGGGAGGAAATCTAAATGATCATTAATCTAGGAAGAGTGGAATGCTACATTCTCTCTGAATCGGTTGAACATATATGCCTTCATTTATGAGAAGTCTGTTCCTCGGCATCAGGAGGCATTTATGTCCACGTCTTTCTCTATTAGAGTTAGTTAGAATTCATTCTTGAAGGTTTCTGCGCAAACTCAGTTTTATATTGTTCCTACAGCATCGAGAATCCATCCCTATGTTTGTTCCTATAGCATAAGACCAGTTCATAGTTTGTTCCTTAGTAATAGTTGTCATGATTTCTGCTTTGATTAAGTTATGCTTAAGTTAAGAAGACTTTACATTATGTTCCTACAGCTTAAGTAGAATTCCTTCCAAGCATTTATTTCAAGTAAATTGTGGCTGAAACTGGTTCTTAGTGCACATATAGTGCCACTCCATTTCAAGTATATGTTCCCTGGTTTGACAATGTAAATGAACAACCATAAGAAGATGTTAGTCACCTACTAGAATGTCCAATTCCCAGGTTAGGATTTGCCATGAGTTTTATATCCTTTTGTGGATTCGACTATCATAATCAACTTCAAATTTTTTTAGTAAACCAAGGGAATCAAGAAGAAAAAACTAGCAGAAGTGCAAAAGAAAGAACACAAGAACAATAAGTCAGAGAAAATTTTAAAACTCCCAAGTATGTGAGGATAAATAACTTTGATGGTCAGATCATAAGAGATAAGAGAAACGGTGTGAAAAATAGAAGAAGAGTTTTGGAAGAGTATTTTCTAATTTTTGAAGTTGAGCCTAGAAATATCAATGAAGCATGAAAAGATGAATATTGGATGGAAACCATAAAAGAATAACTAAGGAAGATACATAAAAATGATAGATGAGATCTTGTTCATAGACCTCAGAACAAAAATGTGATTCAAACCAAGTGGGTGTTTCAGAATAAGCCGAATGAGCAAGGTGAAGTGGTGAGAAACAAAGCAAGACTGGTTTGCAAAGGGTACTCACAGATGGAAGGAATTCATTTTGAAGAAAAATATGCCCCTATTGCTAGAATTGAAGCTGTAAGATTAGTTCTTTCTTATGCTACTTTCAAGAATTACAAAGTCTATTAGATGGATGTAAAGTCAACATTTCTAAATGGTGAACTAGAAGAATAAGTTTATGTTGAAAAACCAGATGGATTTGAATTGACTGATGAAAAGGACATGGTATGCCAATTGAAGAAAGATTTATAGGGACTTAAGAAAGCTCGTACAAATTAGTATGCTAGATTGGATAAATAATTGTTTAAATTTGGATTCGATAAAGGTACCACTGACAACAATCTGTATTTCAAGTTGGATCAAAATAAAGAATTGAGCATTGAAGTCTTTGTTGATGATATTATTTTTGAAGGTGATGATGATTTGTGTATGAAGTTTGTTGATGAAATGAGAAGTGAGTTTGAAATGTCAATGATAGGAGAGCTGAAATTATTTTTAGGATCACAAATCACTCAGCTAGATGATGTAATTTTTGTATCTCAGTCTATATATGTAAAGGAGTTACTAAACATTTTTGGCATGAAAGATTCAAAACCAGTTGGTACACTATGGTAACCGTATGTAAACTTACATAGAATGATGATTCTCCCAAAAAAAATCAGACAAGATACAGGTCAATGATTGGTGGATTACTCTATTTGACTCAGACCAGGCTAGATATAATGACTAATGTATGCATGGTTGCTAGATATCAAGCTGATCCTAAAGAGTCCCATATGGCTGTTGTGAAAATAATTTCCAGATACCTGAAAGGGATAGTTGATCTTGGTCTTTGGTATCCTAGGGATAATGATCTTATCTAGAGAACTTTCATTGATTTTGATTGGGCACGATATGTGGATGATAGGAAGAGTACCAATGGTGGTGCATTATTCTTAGGGAAGAATTTGGTATCTTGGCTAAGAAAAAAGCATAATTTCGTTCTATTATCTACTATTGAGATAGAATATATTGTTGCTACAAACAGTTGTACCCAAGTATTGTGGATGAAGAAAATTTTGAGAGATGACATAATTGAGTATGAAGAACCCATTTCCATATTCGGTGACAATTCAAGTGCCATAAAAATTTCTAAGAATCTAGTGTTGTGTTCAAAGAAAAAGCATATATCCATCAAATATCACTTCTTGAGAGATAAAGTAAGTGACAAAGAAGTTAGACTAGAGTATATACCTACCAAGGAGAAAATTGTAGAAATATTTACTAAGATGTTGCCTAAGGATACTTTTGAGTACCTCAGAGGAAAGTTAGGGGTGATTTCCCCTCTTGATCAAAACTAAGATGCGAGTCTTTGCATCAGTCTGTGATTTCATAGCCATATCTTATTCTGGATTGATGTTGTGGTGGCTACAACTCAGGGGGAGTAGTCAGATGATTCAAATATGTGATCAGAGCATGTGTATTTTTTCCATTGATGTCAAAGGGGGAGAGAAACAATGTGAAAAACATGGGAGAAGAAGGAAACCATAAAAGAGTGCACAATCTCAGGGGGATATTGTTGGAGAAGAGCTAGTTGGGTTGATGGTATTATTTTCACATCATGTGTTGCCATCAGTGCCAAAGAGGTAGATTGTTGGATTTTGTGGTTTTCATTGATGTCAACACTATAAGCATTAGTGATTCTGAAGGCTGCATATGTTGAATATATTGAGAAAATTGTAAAAAATATATTGCAGGAAGCCAGTGAAGCTGAGAAGGTCAGAATGGTGGAAGGTGTTGTAAGTTCATAACCTAGAGGTGTGATTTAAAAGGCTTGTTGTTGAGCCTCTCTAGTATGTTGTCTGAAATTTTTAGTGGTACGCATCAAGATTTGTTGAAGTTATGAATTTTTGTGTGCCTACTATTATTTAGTTTATGTAGCTAGTGTTCTTGGAAGAAGAGGATGCAATTCTGGTAATTTCAGTTGTTGCGCATGTACCTGTGACTTTCATGGATGAGTATAGATAATGTTCGATCCTTTCTGTACATTCACATTGATCAGAGTGTTCATGATCAGAGACTTTTCCGATGTGTGCTCGAGTTTTCATATTCTTGTCTGACATAATGGTGGTAGCATGTTGCAAATCCATGAAGATTAATCTTTTATTGCTTGGCGTGTGTTCAAAGTCTTTCTTTTGGGTCTTCACGATGTTGTGACCAACTTGTGTTGGTGTGAATTAAGATTCATTCATGTATTGAGGCTGACAATTGTAATTTATTCTTTATTTGTGGCCGACTGAATAGTTGATGTAAATATGTGTAGCAGATATATAAGAGCGATTGTTTTCCTCATTTTGGGGAAATTCTTGTGTGTGCAAGCGATTTACATGTGCGAATAAAGGTTAAATCATTCAAGAGAAGAGAAGAGTGTGAAAGAGATTAAGTAGAGTGTGGAAGAGTATGTAGAAGTTTTTCTGTGCCTAACCAGAACTGTAATCAGGCTTTTGTAGAAGCTAATTTCTTAGTTCAATTTCATCAGACGGATTTAATTTGATTATTGTATGTAAGGTAGTGAGCCTTACTTTGAGAAATTTTCTTTAGGCAGTGTGCCTGAATGCAGGTGCATTCGTTATTCATTCTTCATTATAAGTCTAACAAGGTATAATCTTGTGGACTAACATCCACTGTGGTTTTTCCTCTAATGGGGTTTCCACATATCAAATCTTGGTATTCATGAGTCTCTAATGTGTTATTGATTTATTCTTTCATTGTTAATTATCATATATGAGATTAAAGGTTGTTTAATGTTGAATAGGTTAGATTTTGGTAACAACTGATTCACCCCCCCTCTCATTTTTTTATTCTTGTTTTTACAACAATTGGTATCAAAGCTAGTTCCTCTGAAAAATCCTAAAATATTTAGGTGGTCCAAGATGGCAACATACAAGAAGGATAGTCCTAGATTTGATGGTACAAAAAACTCTTTATGGAAATTCAGAATGGAGTGTCATTTGAAGTGCATTGGTGAACCTTTTTGGAAGATCACACAAAGTGCATATACTATTCCTCAGAGTGGTCCCTCCTTTGAAGATGAGATCAAGCAAGAAGAAGTTAATACCAAGGCTGTAGAAGCATTGTTGAGTTCTTTGATAGATTCTGAGATGAAAAATGTAATAGGATTGAAGATTGCATATCAGATCTGGAAAAAGTTGGAAACATTGTATGAAGGAGATGCAATAGTGAAAAGTGTTAAGATACAAAGTCTGAAAGGCAAGTGGGAGGATATTAAGATGAGTGAAGATGATAACATCCTCTCTTTCTCTCAAAAGATAAATGATCCAGTGATGAGAATTAGATGTGTCGAGGGAGTCTTGGATGAAGAAGAGATTGTGGCTAAGATACTTAGATCTATGAATCCTTCCTACAAAACAAAAGCTCATGCTATTGATCAACTCAGGACAGTGACAAATGTGACAAGAGACATGCTGACTTCAATTTTTTTTTCCTTTGAGTTAAGTGAATTTGGTGAACCTGCTCCTAAAATTGAATCTACATTCAAGGTGTGAATCCCTAAACCTACAAATGCACAAGAACAACAAACAAGTCAATCTGTTAGATCAAATGCAAACAAGAATGAGGGATTCCCCATGAAATCCATTTACAAAACTTAGATAGAAATGAAAAATGAAGAACAATGCAATAAACCAAATTAAATCTATCTAATCTAAGCAAACCCTTGATCCCATGGGGGAGTTCGTGCCAATTGATGTGTCAAAATTGGCCCTTTCCCAAATCCTTTGTAAACTTTGTGAGTGATTGATCCACTTTGTTGATGAAGAACACGATGAGTTCTTGAGAAAACCTACAATAACCTAGCTAAGATCTTGTATTGAGGATGAAGTTGAGTAGATTAAGTTTACTCAAGTTGTGGATGATAGAATGAGAGAAAGAGTCTCTCATTTATAGATTTCCAAAATGGAAGAGAGTGAAAATAAACAATGTGGGACAAAAGACCAACCAATGAGAGAAGGCCACTTGTCCACATGTGATTGGAGGAGGAATGAACACATTTTGGTCAATGTGCATGATAAATTCTATGAGATTCAAATTTGAAATTTGAATGTGACATGTTGGAGGGAGAAATAAATGGAGTTAATGTCATTTGGCTCAATGCATAAGGACATGTAAGAGGCATTAAATGCCTTTTTGGAAGGACCAAGCCCATTTGAGTTTGAATTCAAATTTGAGGGAACATTCCCTTTTATTCCATGTTGAGAGAAAATAGGCAATTAAATAAATCAAAGTAATTGATTTATTATGCAAGTTGCATTCTCTAGAGGATTTTCATAAGAGAGATTAAATTAATCAATTTTTTATCAATTTAATGAGGGATTAGATGTTTTGACACTTTGACTTAGATTTTAGGATTGATTTAAATCAAAATGTGAGAAAAGATTAATTAAATAAATGATATAATTTTTTTAACTAAAGGGGATAATGTTAGATTAAATTAAATAAGGTTTAATTTATTTAATTTAATAAGAAGACTTTAGAGACTTTAATCAAATAAAATGATTTATTTAATTAAACAAAGACATAAGGTTAATTAAATTAAATTAATTAATTTAATCAATAGAAGACAAAGACTTAATCAAATAAATAATGATTTATTTAATTAAGAGATAGAAGGTGATGATAAGTTGAGGGTGTGATTTAGGAAGAAATGGTGTTAGTAAATCAGGATCCAGTGTGTCGGATCGAATTGTATATTTTCCATGTCTACACAAGGCTACTGTATCCGGGAAAAGCAAGTAGAGATATGATTCGGGAGAAAGCTCCAAGAGGACATTCAAGTATGAAGATGAGATGAAATAGATTGAAGATGAAGAATTTTTTTGGAAGAACTAGAAGCATTGATTGTGAAAAGAGAAGCCAAAGGTCATGGTAAGTACAAAGGAAATTTACCTATTAAATGTTTTTCTTGTAGTAAAATAGGTCATTTTGCATCTAGATGTCTTGAAAGAGTTTCTAAGTACAAACCCTAGAAGACTAGATTTCAAAGGAAATGTTATTATGCTAAAGAAGGTGTAAATGATGAATAATCTAATAAAGAAATTAGAAATGAAGATGAATGGGTATTTATTGCTATCAAATAAAATGTTCAGGTGTCCACTGAATCTAGTAGTAATGTGAATGTTGAGAAAGCTCTTGCAGAAAAAGTTAAAGAAAATGATGAGTTGGTAATTGATAGTGGATGGTCACATCATATGACTGATGAGAAAAGAAATTTTGTAAGATTGGAAAAATATGATGGTGGTGTTGTAAGATTTGGAGACAACATATCTGGTGTGATTCATGGTAGAGGCACTATTTATTTTGGTGGTAAGTACAATAATGATGATGTTCTTTATGTAGAAGGCTTAAAGAATAATTTGTTGAGTGTTGGATAGATTGTAGACAAGGGTTAAAATCTTCAGTTCAAGGATGGTAAGTTTATAATAAAGGGAAGTTATGGAAATATGATTGCTTCAGGTACAAAGGTAAAAGGTAATATCTTTCATTTGAGTGCTACTGGTGAAAGTTGTTTGATTTCTCAAATTGATGTAAGCTGGTTATGGCATAGGAGGTTGTGTCATGTGAACTTTGATAACATTATCAAGATAAGTTCTACTGAAGAAGTCAAATATATTCTTAATTTAGTAAAGCCTACTAACACTATGCGCAAGGAATTTTAGATGGGAAAATAGACTAGAAGTTCTTTTCGAAGCAAACAGTATAGCTCTAATGAAGTATTGGATTTGATACATACTGATTTATATGGTCCATACAAAATTAGAAGTCTACAAGGTGAAAGGTATTTTATGTTTCTCATTGTTGATTATTCTTGAATGATATGGGTTGCTTTCTAAGAGAAAAACATGAAGCATTAGAAAAGTTCAAAAGCTTCAAAGCTATGGAAAAAAATGAGACAGGTCAAAAGATCAAATGCCTAAGGTCAAACAAAGGTGGTGAATTCACTTCCCGGGAATTCAATTCTTTTTGTGAAGAGCATGGAATCCAAAGATAGCTATCTGCTCCTTGGACCCCTCAACAAAATGGAGTTGTTGAAAGAAAGAATAGAACCATTCTAGACACTTCTAGAACCTTTATGTTGGAAGCAAATGTTTCTCATTTCTACTGGAGAGAAGTTGTATGTACTACTGTGTATACCATTAATTGGGTGAGTGTCAAAAGTAATTCTAGTAAGACACCTTTTGAGCTATGGTTTGGTTAGAAGCCTACTGTCAATTATTTCAAAATTTTTGGAAGCAAATGCTACATCAAGAGATATGATGATATAAGAAAGTTTGATGCTATAAGTGATGAAGGAATATTTTTAGGTTACTCTACTAGGAGCAAAGCTTACTGGTGCTTTAATAAAAGGTTGAAGAAAATGGTTGAAAGTGCAAATCTCAAAGTTGATGAAGATATTGGTAGACCATCCAAATGTAGTGGATATGATTCAAATGATCAACATGATAGTGCTAACAATGGAAATAATTTTTTTGCACAAAATCAACTTCAAATTATTGCTATAAACTAAGGGAATAAAGAAGTAGAAACTAGTAGAAGTGTAGAAGAAAGAACACAAGAACAAGAAGTCAGTGAAAAACCTAAAACTTCCAAGTATGTGAGGAGAAATCACTATGACAGTCAGATCATAGGAGACAAGAGCAAATGTGTGCAAACTAGAAGAAGAATTTTGGAAGAGTTTTGTCTAATTTCTAAAGCTGAGCCTAGAAATATCAATGAAACATGCAAAGATGAATATTGGATGGAAGCCATGAAAGAAGAACTAATGAAGATACAAAAAAATGATACATGGGATCCTTTTCCTAGACCTTAGAACAAAAATGTGATTGGAACCAAGTGGGTGTTTCAGAATAAGCTGAATGAGCAAGCTGAATTGGTTAGAAACAAAGAAAGACTAGTTTGCAAAGGGTACTCACAGATGGGTATGTGCAGGATCATCATGGAAAAAATAGGCCCTTAAGTGGCAATAAAATTCAGAAAATCAGAGTCGGAAACTTGACGTAAAAATTTGAATAAGTTATCTATATTATTTCAAAAATATATAAGAATAGAATCCGTAGAAAATTGAATGTAGTTTCTAAACTACTAGGTTTATTTTTTGAATTTTTCAAAAATCTATTTGGTGAAAATTTGAAATTTCAATGGAGGAGTACTTAAATTTTAGGGAAAAAATAAGAAGTAGGTGCTTGTTTGACCACCCTAACCGCAATAAAATGATAATATTTTTTTATAATATTTTAGATATAAGTAGGGGACTCATGTCCCGATGTGATGCATGTTTTTTTGTAATTTTTTTCCAAGTAAATAATTAATTATGATTTTTTTATTACAACTTTTCAAAAATATAAAAAATTATATGTCTGACCACCTTAACTTGGTCAAAATTTCATGAAA